>CM037777.1:45629532-45679532 GCA_021229015.1 Solen grandis
AATGTCGTATTACTTCGTACAACTACTCTTATCGAAACGAAGCATAAGAGGAAGTTACCACCCTTAAAGTCTAATTAGTAGTGAATCGCTTGTGGCGATGTGACATGAACTCGAATTGTGTCTTAAATAACTACGAGATAAAACTTGTACCCAGATTATCAAGTCATTTTAAGCAGAAAAAAGAGATGTGGCATAAAATTAGAAAGATTAAATCCGGAACCTAAAAATACTGGATATTGAAGCATTTCTACGTTGAGGAAAAATGTTCCTATAGGGATGAATATCCCGATATCTATATTTTCGGAGAAAGATAACACTGACAAACAAGGTTTCACTTTCTTGAAGCGAGTATTTGACCATTCTACCGTGTACACAATTTGTGTTCTTTAAACACAATACAAAAATGTGTTCTAATAAAATCAAGCCATTGAAATAAATATTGAAGCTGACAGTGCAACGACCTCGACGGATTGCATTTCTTGCTTCTTTTAAGTAAATCTGTGCAAGTTTCAATTCCTGCATCACTAAAATTTGTTGAAATCGTCGGCTTCAAAATGCTTCAAGTTTGGTATAACTTTATGAGTATTCGCATACTGAAGGCAGCGAAGGGAAATCTTTGCATCGATAACTTAAACAGCCAGTTATTTTTTACAGAATTAAGGCAAAGTATTTCTGTCGACATGACCCCCTTTGTTTTCAGGTAAAGAGTTCATTCATTATGAATACATATCATTGTTTCATGATTTTTTTTTTACTTCAAAAGAAACTTTTAATATTTATTGTAAATCGATTTGGAAACACGAGTATAGGACTAAAGGTAATCATCCACGAGGTGGGCCAGGCTTAACTACTTAGTACACTACAGCCCCTTAGATATGCGGAAGAATTGCCGATAAAATTATGCTAGCTTCAGGTACCTTTCGGGATCTATAATAAATAAAATTGGTGGAGCATTGCATTCGGGGTCATTCGGGATGCCAACACTGTTCCGAATGTTTCAAGAAACTCCGATGATGCCGAGCGAATGGAGAAGAGCTCCCGAGCATTCTGAATTGTTGCCGATGGTTTGCCGATGATCCCGAAGCCGTCCTGAATATAACATTTGGCGTCCTTATATCATTCGGGCGTCCAAATTTTAAAAGGAAATAAAATTTTGATGCCGAAGTGTTTTCGATTCTGATTTAACATGGAAGTGCCCGAAAGTTTCCAGAAGTGTTTAGGAAGGACACAGATGGGTCCCAAAACATCGCGAAGACTTGTCGAAGCATCCAAATTTGCTAATTCCGCCTTCGGGTACCATTCGGGTCCTAATGTACAAGTCCGTTTACGTGTATGAACATCTTAAGCGGGAATCGAACCAATAAATGGACTCATAATCATTGGCGATTTAACATTAATTTAACGCGATACCTCAAAAGAATGATACACTGCATTTCACGTGTCCGTTTGGGTCAACAATTGCATTAACCATGGAGAAACTTTTTTCCTATTCACTCGGAGTATTCAAGGCAATTTCAATACAACACCATTTAACTTCATCTTGTATGAATATTTAAGGTTATTGTACATATACGGTATTCACAAGAAACAATCAGTGATATAACAATGAATGCAAGAGATCTTGTACTGGCTCGAAATTAAAATATTCTATTAAAGCGAATGCTTATAATTCTAAAAGATGTTTATTTGACCAGAAAAGGATATTGAAGATTGTCAAAATGTATATATATTCAGAAAATCTAGCACAACGGCTTGCTTTTACCAGAAATTTTCAATTAGAGTATAACTTGTTTGTTTTTCAATTAATTTTAGTTTACATTACGATTAACGCAAAGATTCCTGTTAGTCTACATGTATTTCATATTTTTACCAAGTGTATTTAGAACAATCTATACATAATAAAAGAAAGCCAACCAATTCCCTTTCCTACCCCAAATATGTTACTGAAATGCAACATTTCGATTCAGGACAATATTCTTTTACCTAATTTCATTATTATTATTATTATTTCATTATTAATTTCTCTTATATGCTTAAAAAACATTTAAAAACGATTAAATTAACCAGCAACTTATTTGAAATAGAGAAACGTATGTGTAACACTAATAAAGCTGCTTAACAATGTAGATTATATACCTGGGGGTATCTAAACAAAATTTAAAAAGAAATTTTATTTGTTAAAATTTTGTATATCTCCCGACATGCAAATCAACTTTACTTTTAAAATTATAATGATTGTTTAGCTTCAATAGATATTGCTATCCATGTTAAATCGATTTCTTTATCAGTTTTTGAAGTAATTTGCTTTCACAAAAATGTGTATAGTGAATTGATATATTGTTTAAATAATTTGGCCCCAAATAGTAAAACATCGCTGTGTGTTATGTAACGGCAAGTAAATTGATTACATGAGAATCATGGATAAACAATGTATAAAAACACGAAATAAGTATTGTAGAATGTTGTAAAATATCTAATGCAACGTCCAGTCAAATCTTCTAGAGTCTGAATACTTTCCATGAGGCAATGGTATCGTGTTCCGTGCATATATTCCAGACATCTAATGATATAGAACTCCATGTGACGATAAATAACTATTCTAGGTTGTTGCACTGGTACATGTTTTAAAGGTGGTAAAAGTCTCAGGCATAAACAGACGGCAGTATATATTGTATAGAATCCCCTAGGGAAATTATTTGTTATTTATGTGGAATTGAAAAAGAGGCTCAAATCATATTCGTATTGGGTCTTACGTCACACATTTTACAAAAGCTCTTTGTTTTCGTGCATATCAAGGCGTGTGTCTAGTTAACCCAGGCAGCAAGGTGTCTCTAGTGTTTCCGGCCAAAGTCGTCGTAGACGGTAAGGTGCAAGCCGATGTGTTACCAAAATGGAACCTCCTTCTCAGCAAAGATCGTGTAAGTGTGGAGAAACCCGTGTTCACACATTCCATTCGCCGCTCGGAGGAATCTTGTGCAGAGCAGCAGTCACAACAGGATAGGCCACGGCGACCTAGGTTATCCACAACTCGTCCCAGACAGGAGTCTAGGTCACTACGCCGTGCACATGACCAGCGCAGTCGCCAACCAAGTCGATCACAGCCATGGGGGGACCCAGTAAAATGTGGGACGTTAGATCCAATACGAATATGATTTTAGCCTCTTTTTCAATTCCACATAAAGAACAAACAATTTCCCTAGGGGATTCTATACAATATATGCTGATGTCTGTTTGTGCCTGAGAATTTTGGGTCCCACATGGGCAGCCCTGTTACTAAATATGGGTCCCTCATGGGCAGCCCAGATATTTCATTATTAGGTAGATCTTGCATTTAAAGCTAGATCCATTTGCACTTATCTAAATTAAAGTTTCAATCAACAACCACTCGTCAGAAAATGATACAAAGATACGAAAATAATTTATGTTTCAGCAGGGGCAACGATTCTTGTGCTTCCATTTTAATGTATTCAACTGTTTCTTTTTTTTTTCTGGAAAACAGATTTATTATGGAGCAAAGGACTCTATTTTAACATCATGCACGAAAGAAAAAAAACACTAAATGCTTAAACACTAAAACTTTAAAAACGGTGTTCATAATCAGAAAAGGAACTAAATAAAAATTCAACATAAAAAATATATATTTGAAGAGAAATGTCTATGCAAACTACATGTCATGTATTTATAATAGTATATCATAATACAAATTCTCAAGACTCATTACTAAAGTCAAGAGACATTACTGCGATAGCCAATATTACTACTGTAGCTTGAACGTCTTGTAGGTAAATTAAAATGTCAGCAAGGGAACATTTGTTTTGATAATTATGCCAATTAACTTAGAAATTAACTAAATAAACATAATAGATAAATGGACCTGTTTTTTGTAAGTTCACAGAATTTTTTTAAATAATTTTACTTTCGTACACAAAAAAAATGAAACTTTATATTTTCTTTTTAGATATTTTTGTAACATAGGTAAAATTATCAGAATATTTTACAGCAAAAGAAAACAAGGGTAGTCTAAAACAGATTTATAAAAACACTTTTGTTCATTGCTGCCATTAACACCACAATTCCTGAGCACTGCTCAAAGGATAAAGTTGTCAATAAATTACTTTCACAGCTATTTCTCGAACACTTCTGCTTTTTTAGTCACTTTCTTCATTTCTCGCGCCAATGGTTTAGGCTAGAATTTGCACCTTCCTTCCGAAACCCTTGCAGTCTTGCACCACACGGTCATCCTTTAATCACTAGCTCAAGAAATCACAACTTACTGGACTCAACTTATTTTAAACCATCTCATTGTATTGTGTAATATAACTTGTAAAAATAATTGTTTTTCTGTACGATGCTTATTTCATTCTCTCTCTCTTTCTTTCTCTCTCTCTCTCTCATCACATTCATGCCCAATATGGACCAAATGGTTTATTCCTTTTATTCAACCTTATGTAATGTTCAAATAATGATCACTTCTATTAGATCTATATATACATCGGTATATATGTTGTGCAAAATACATTTTTGTTAATCTTACCAGCAATAATCTCTGACCCATGATATAACAGTAATGTATTTTTTCCAGTGAACTTGATTCTGTTTTCTTTAATCTCTTTCTCTCTTTTCTCTCTCACACACACAAATCTGATATGTTAATTTAAATCGAAAAGTTCTATTTTTACTACATTGTCTTCATTTTAGCAAACTATGTATAAAAATAAGTTTGTAATGTTGATGTTATTGTTTAACCTTTCAACTTGAGATAATTTACACAATAATATAGGGCGACAACGATAAGTTCATATGTAATTCTCTGCTCTGATTCTCTCTCTCTCTCTCTCTCTCTCTCTCTCTCTCTATGTCACACACACACAAATTTGATCTGTTACCCCTAACCGGAATGTTATGTTATTAATACATCATATTTGTATATTTCTCCATGTTGTATACTTTGTATACCTGGAACGTAAACAAAGTTTTTGTTCTGTTCTGTTCTGTAAGAGAAAAGAAAAAGGAAAAAAATGTAAGTCTGTTCCGTTGTTATTTCGCTGTCGGAGGTACATACCTTACATTTTGATGTTTTGAGGGTGCTATAACTATTGAAGGACAGAAATAGTAAATAAATGTTTAAATATCTTAAATTATCGTTCCAAATACATGCTATTTGCGACGAAAGTGTATGAAACAAAACTTAAGTTTTGCTCAAACTAAATAAATGTCTGGTTTTGCCGTAACATTACTTTGCATAAATGGCTGCATAGGCATCTTCACCTTACACGTTTTGCAATGAGGTTGTAAGAGTGCTGGTAGCTTCTAGGTTTTTTTTGTTTTTTGTTTTTTGTGTTTTTTTTTGTTGCTTTTTTAATAAATTTAATATTAAGATACCCCTGAAAGCTCCCTATCTGACGCTCAGCATATATACAGGGTAATTTCAGGATTGGTTAGCCCGGTGTCAGGATAATGTGACTGAGTGCGGTACCAAAGGTCGGTACTGTTATAGCTCCCTTGCTTGGCGCTCAGCATATAAGTGTAGTACAGGACTGGTTGGCCCGTTGTTAGGATAATGTGACTGGGTGTGGTATCATACCACATGTCTAAGGCATAATACAGCGGTGTGGCAGCACTAAATTTGTACCAAGTAGATATGGTCTCCAAAATGACTAAAATATTGTCGGTTGGACGTTTAACTCAACACACATATGTAAAATAATCCAACTTTGTTGTAGGTATAATAATAACACTCTGTATATTTCTATGACAAAAAGAAGAAGAAGAAAAAAAACAAAAACATTACCAACAGGCGTTAGTTGAAAATTTGGTGGCCAAAATGATGATTGATTATGCCCGCCGACAGTATTTCTTTTTTTGAATGAAGAAATGGCAACAACCTCGTTAAAAAAAGAAAATTTAAGTAAATATGACGAGCTCCCGACATTGTGAAATACGTTAAATGAAAATAAATTAGGCATATTAATTTGACAAATAACAAGATATTATTTAATGCTTTTTCGGTGGATTATAGGAAAATATCAGCGAATTAAAAATGGTATTTTCACTGTTTTAAACAATGAATATTACCATTTTAATATTTTTCACTGTTTTTAATGGGACCACTTATAGACACTATCGTATTGTTTCAAGACTTTTCAATATTGATTTCTAAATAAAATTCTTCAAGAACTACCTAAGGGAAATGTTGATTACACGATTTTTTGGACTTTTTTTAGACCAAATAACGATTTATAAGACATGATTTACACAATTTATGATGAATTTGATAACAATGTGTAAAAAGTCGCAGAAAGGCATTAATTAAAAAGAAAAAAAGTTAGTTAAAGTGGAATATAATTTTTAATTCATCTCATGAAAATATTGATTTTCTCCTCCCTGATGAATTAAAAATCACATTCCACTGAAACCAACAATTGTTATCTATATAAACATTGTTAATATCTAAATAATCATTTATGACAATAAATATTTAGTTATAAAAATTGTTATAATACGTCATTTAAGCTTGAACTTCTTACTGAACGTGATAAAGTATTTGTCAAAAATGGCCCCTTGCTGTTCAAACCTGTTTTTCTTATTTGGCTTCACAGGTGATCGGTAGAAATTTAAACAAAAAAATCTACGATCCCATGTTAATGTTTGTGAAGTCTCTGTTTTATGACAAATAAACTCGGCAAGTGTAGGTTAATTACACGGGCAAACAATATTTACATAAACGCAACGGTTCAGGGTAGTCATTACGTAAACTCAGCCTATGAAGTTAGCGCATGCACAAAGAGTGAATACGATCAGCAAAGTGACGGCAGATAAAATTAGAAAAATATAAATAAAGATTTTTATAATTGTAAATATAGTTGTGACGGTATTGCATGTGAAGGGGGAAACACTCCTTATCTTAAAATCACGGATGGTCACATGACACATCTAATTTTAATTCAATGACCATCTGTAACCAAGCTGCGTTAAAGACTATACAGTAAACGGAATCTATGCAGGTAAATTAGAACTGTAATCGAAAAAGCAAGAAAGTAAATTGAATAACATTTTCGAGCCCCACCTATGGTGCTGGGATATATCCGACAGGTGGCATATAGATTAATATTAAATGTGTAATTTTACCGTTCAAACATTCATCTTTTTTGGTACAATTTGTACAGACTATCATTGTAAATGGCTTGCTAGAAAAAGTATTAAAATGTATTCATCTCAAATATAAAACATATATGCATGTTCTAGATATACTACTTTCAGTATCTATTCTCGGGAGGGACTGTCAATATAAAAAAATCAGAATTATCAGTATATCCATTTATAATAGATAGACGTTGTTCTTTGGGTTCAACTCGAACTTTGTATAGCGACAAAGATAAAAATCACCAACGTGACGCATCAGATCAAATTTAAAAGAAAACTGATCTAGTTTAAATATTTATTAGGAATTTTATCCTCTGGAAATTCACGAGAAAAAGCATTTATCTGAATTCATCTCTCAGATCACTTAGCTCCAGATATGTTTCCTTATTTCGGAGTTAAATTAGTTTCTAAACCCTTGATCGTCTGAGAAACATCTTTTGGAAATCGTTAATTATCTAGACCACAAATTGAATTCATTACATTACTGCGATTGTTTGATACAATGATGCCCACATTCTTAGGAAAATAAATACAACATGTTTTCTTATATATGTTTCATATAAAAAAAATCAGACTCTTCAAAATAAAACTTACACTTAAAGAGTGTACCACATTTAGTTTGGAGAAGGTAAGGGAGAGATATAATAATACATTTAAGTATTTTGTGTGCGTTTTTCTCCTAATTGTTATAAATATCGAATATCATATCATTTCCTAAAACAAAATATAAACAGTGTGGTATTTATGAGTTGGCTGAGGCTTTCCTTATAGTCTAATTTTGAATAATCAAATTTGATAATCGTTTCAGATATAAAACTGTATAACGTTTTTGCATCCAATAATAAGCCTCATTTGATCAAGATTTCCAAATCGCACCTCAACTACCAACAATACTTTCATAATTGTGTCATGTATATCACATAAGTGGTATAATTTGGTATAATTACAGAGTATGATAGGCATTTGAATTATTTGTATTTGGGAAAATAACCCATGAATCTAAGGAGTCCTACTCAGAGTATTATTGTTTTATGGTTAATGTTGTTAGAACACATCAAAAACTATTCTAGCAAATTGCTTCTCATTGATTGTAACGTCAATCTTCTGACTTTTTTTCCACAAGTAGTAGTCTTTCCTCATATTTTTTTTCTAATTACAAATCCTTTGAAATATTGAAAATAAATGTTGTTTGAGCAAGTTGTTTTTACGAGCGGCGTTGTCCAAAACCAACAGCGTACACGATTTGTGCTCTAATAAAATCAAGTCAATAAAAATACAAACTGGAACCGACAGTGCAACGAGCTCAATGAAATTTTATTGAATAGAGTGCTTCTTCTATGTTGAACCAGCAAGAAGGTTTTAGATATTTCAAATAATGCGTAAAACCAGAATAATGTAGAGACATATTCTGAATTAATTACGTTACGCTGGAACAGTTTATTCATTGACTATTATCTAAATAAATAAGGCTGCAATAAGATATATATGTTGAATCTCGGGCAGGTTGCAAAACTGGAAACTACAGATGATGATTATGCATGGCATGATTGAATTATGTGTAATTAATATATTGAGACAGAAATTATGTGGTGTGAATTAACAAAGCTGGGGAAAGAGGGGAAGGCAAATATTAGTATATTTAAATATATGTTTTACTATGTTAGAGCGAATTATTCATTGAATTAAACAATTACTATGAGTGTGTGTCTTGTGCTTGATAGGGAGTGTGTATTTGAATATACAGGGTTAAAGGTCCCGATGGCCGGTAGTTAGAGAGTCGGTTCGATCCCCGGACGCGACCTTACTAATTAAAATCGTAAAAAAAGATACTGGTATAGCTCATTTGCTTGGCGCAAATCATAATACAGTGGAGTTCTAGGACTGGTTGACCCGGTGTCAGGATCATGTGATTGGGTGTGGTATCATGCCACATGTCTACGGCGTGATACTCTGTATCTGTCTCAAGCAGAGATCGTCTCCAAATGCCCTCACCGCGTGGGTTCGAATCCCGGCAGAGTCATTCGGATTTTCATTTGTGGAAGCCTTCCAGCTGGCTTGCGGTAGGTCGGTGGTTCTACCCGGATGCCTCCGTGTATTCGGGGTTTTCCTCCACCTGTAATTAGCTGGACGTCGCTATATGACTGAAATACTGTCGAAGCGATGGTAAACTCAAATAGTCAAGTCAAGTCAAATCTCCAAATGCCTGAAATACTGTCGGCGGGACGTTAATCCAATCTGTATAAAATGGATTTGACCTATTTCTTGAATCTATCTTTTCTTAGTTTATGACTGAAAAGTTCAGAAAAGCACTCGTTTCATTGGTTTGCATTAATTATTTTAGGATATTCCATCATAAAATGGGAGTTTCAGGGTGTATATCTTTTACATGATTGACAATTGGCAAGTTACAATTCTATCTATCTATCTATCTATCTGTCTGTCTGTCTGTCTGTCTGTCTGTCTGTCTGTCTGTCTGTCTGTCTGTCTATCTATCTATCTATCTAAACATAAAAAACATCCAGTAAAAAAAATTCAAACAAAAAATTACCCAGCTGAAAAAGTAAACACTTGTGAGTCTTAAGAAAAGTTTAATGTATTTAACTTTGATAGTGGACTCGTCCCCCTAAGTCTCAAAAACTCACTGTGTATCAGGTATCTAACATAAGCTCTATATAGCAATAGTCTCCGTATCGCATTTGGTTAACCCTTTCCCTCATAGAGGAAACCATGAAAAGACCTATGCGAACAGCATAAAACCAGATCAGCCTGCGAGTAACTCGCAGGCTGATCAGGTTTTATGCAGTTCGCTGCTCCTCAGTGGTCTGGAAATGAGGATTTTGTAATTAAATTTGGTAAGGTTTAACTGTGGTTTTCTGCAGATCAGGCTTTATGTGATACCTATTGAGGGCGTCAAAATGAGTATATATGAGGGAAAGGGTTAAGTGCTCGTCTGTTAAACTAAGGACCCGGTATCAATTCCCACTGATGGAACTTTTTTTAAGTTTCGCTTATATTACATTTTTTTTCCCTTTCTTTCTTTTTTTTACTGGCTAGTATATTGCATTTCCTGCATTTAGCGATAAATACGTTTTCTAGATATATTTTAAAATCACAGACCATTCAAAACTTGCCAGCATTATTATGAAAAATATTTCATATTGTCACACTTTTACTTCCTTTAACTTTTTTTTTTTTCTTAGGCCGAATTTTTTTTTAATGAAAGTGTTTGTTTTTATTGAAACAAGGACTGGGCGGTATATGTTTTTAATTATATATACAGGCGATATCCTTAATGCTATCATTTATAAAACACACACAACAGGAAAAAATACATAAATCAATAGGTATTATAATATCTTAATTATTATATTGCAGCAAACTCTTGAATCTAAAATTAAATGTTATAGAACAAAAATGAAGATATTTATAAGTGGGTAACTCTTTCTTGTAATTGTAATAGAAAATCTATTGATATTGTCATTAGCTTTACATATTTGTTGAAAGCATTTTCTATAATTGATTACTTGAATGCAGATGCACGTTAAATTTCATCTGGAAAAACGCATGAAAGCAATTTCCAAGATTTACAGATTAAAAAAAGTACAAATTTACAAATATTTTTAGTTTTACATAGATTAGAAAATTAGAAATATATGATAAATTGGCCACACAGGGTAAAATTTTAAGCAAACCACGTAAATTGTTTCATATATATGTGGAAAACAGACGAGTGTCGTATAGCTAATAAACACGTAAATCAAAATATAATGGGTTTAAGTTCTCCGTAAACATGAAATAATGCGTTTAATTGTTGACATGTAGGTAATATTCACTGGGCATCAATATTGAAACTTATCTTCCATAGCTGTCTGTTTAGGACACCATTGATCACGAGAAGCTTACGTCACTTTAGTATTTCAGGCAATGACACCATACTTCGCTGACCGCTTTCATACAGTTTGCATAGTCGACGAGCTGGTGTGTTCTCACTTTGCCTACTCTGTATGTTTTGTTGTTGTTGTTGTTGTATCGGAGTTTACCGTCGCTGCGATAGTATTTCAATCATATAGCGACGTCCAGCTGATTACAGGTGGAGGAAGACCCCGAGTACGCAGAGGTACCCAGGTAGAACCACCGACCTACCGCAAGCTGGAAGGCTTCCTCACATGAAAAATCCGAACTCCCTACCGGGATTCGAACCCACAGCGGTGAGGGGCTGAGAGATTTGTAGTCAACGACTTTAACCGCTCGGCCACGGCGGACCCCGCGTATGTTTTGTAGTAAAATAAGAGTGAGCAAAGTGGGAATACAATCATGGTGCTAACTCCCTATTAACCGTACGGTGTCCAGGTGAAATGTTTCACAGTTGTAATTATCTTTCAAACTTGTTGACATAATTTCTATTGAGGCGATCACTCATCGTGTCGATGTAGTAAATTGGATGAATAACACGCTGAAATTCAATGCTGACACAACAGAATTAATCATATTTTTCATTAAAAAAAAGCTAAATAGATGAAAATATATGCTGGAAATTAGCGATTACCTAATTCCAAGTCGGCTTAGGTTTCGGCTGTAGCTTTGTATCTAAAATGCACTGGCTGGGAATTCGGCTCCAGGTGTAAATTCGGGAATATCCAGTTCTCTACTGACTGGGAACTTAGTGCTGTTGGGTTTTCAAAATGTGCCATTAACTTTGCTTTAAAATTTAAAAAAAATACTTCCCAGCTGGCTGAGAATTCGATTGCATCTGGGAAATTTATTCCCATCCGATTGGGAATTCGGTTGTAGCAGGTTATTCAAACTACGCTATCAATTATATCTAAATTAAACATATTTTGAATTACCATTTCACAGCAGGCTGGGAATTCGTTGTAGCTTTTTTTCCAGCTGGCTAGGAATTCGGTTGTAACTGAATTTTGAATAACCGATTCTCAGCCGGCTATGAATTCGGTTATAGCTGGATATTCTATACCCAATTCCCTGTCAACTTCACAGAGCTCTGTGTTTCACTTGAGTACCGTTGATAGCAAATGTAATAAAATCAAGAAAAAGAGCAACAAATGCGACACCTTTCGATCCCTACGTGGACTCCGTTCCACAAAACCAAGACGGGTGTAAAATGGTCAAATTATTAGATTTACAAATAAGTAGAAAGAGTATCGATATATGATATTCACAGGCAGATATTGTTAATAAAGGATTTTATTTCATGTTCATATAAAATGAATGCCTTTTAGAATTATTTAACTTATTTTATAAATTGCTTACACTAAATTTATGAAGTAGAAAATCCTCTTATTTCTAACCTATCGTCTTAATAGCTTAAATCCAGCTTTCGAAAGTTGACATATATATATATATAAATATGTATTAAACATTGGCAAAAAAGAATATGGATTTGATGAGCAGTGGAATTCTACAAAAACAATGCAAATGAATGTTTCCTTTCAAATAAGATTTCCATGGCATAACACGTTTAAATCCTATTTTAAGATATTTGACTTCATCGTGAAATAAAAATTACCACAATATTTTAATAAAAAAATATTAAAGCTATTTCAATGGAATGATAACAATGTATTTCTCAAACAACTTTCTTTAAAATTCGGCTAAAGAACAAAAACAATTAAAGAAAGTAAAAGTGTTACAATATAATACATTTAATATAATATTGCTGGCAAGTTTTAAATAGTCTGTGATTTTAAAATAATGCTATAGACGTATTTGTCGCTAAATTTATGAGATGTAATATACTAGGAATTGGAAAAAGAAGGAAAAAGAAAAAAAAACAGAAGGGATTTAAATGAAATATAAGCGAAACATAAAAAGTTCATTCAATGGGATTCGATTTTGTGGCCCCTAGTTTAGCAGACGAACACATAACCAACTGCGCAAACGGAGGCTGATGCTATTGTAACGTCTCCTAGCGGTCTGAAAAACTATAGAATGTTCTTTGTAACTCTCCTGGTCGTATGATTAGATTTAAAGTTACGCCATCAAATTTATACAAAGCTTATTTACGAATGATTGATTGTCTCAAATAACCAACGTTTAATTAAATTGATAATCAAAGATATAAAAACTGAACGTAATTCCCTAACTAAATACTGAACTTCAAACTATCCCAATAGCCTAAACGAAATTTAACAAGTCAGTCCTATCTTTTTTTTCTTTATTTCTAACTATGTACTTCAAATATAATCTCTTTAAACCCTAAATCCTACCAAGTTACACAACACCAGGTAGTGAAATGCTTTCTTGGTGCCTTACCTAAAATATCCCCGAATGCCCAAACTGCGCCTCTCTAAAGTTTAATAAGAAATGCAACATAAATATATAACAGAATAGAAACTGTTCACGTACAAATTAATTCTATCAAATTCACATTGATACCCCCCCCCCCCAAAAAAAAAAAAAAAAAAAAATCTTTCATAAATGATTATTCCACCGCCACCTAGGTGACGTCATAGCAGTTGCGAATTAAACACATATGACTTCCATTTAAAATTATGTAAACACAGCAGATGGAATTTCCAAGATAATTTTCAAAATTTGTGTGTAAAAGGGCCATTCTGCATGGAAATCATTTTTATTAAAAAAAACAACAAAAAAAAAAACAAAAAAACAAAAAAACAAAGAGTGATGCGCGAGATAAAATTTGCAATATTTAACTGTTTGAATCAAAATTTCATACAAAATCATCTGAGTTTATTTACTGAAACACAGTAAAAAAAAAAATCTCCCAGTCGCTTGCGCATGTGATAAAATCTTGCGAGACTATGATAAAAAGAAATGGTGGCGGAGTTATGACAGGGGCGCATACTTAACGTATTTCTCACACTGCTACATGTAACCGGCCAGCAGGATCGCCACCTCAAATCTTACATCTCACCCGATAGCTAGGAATGAAAGGTAGTGTTTTGAATGCATGTATAAGCGGAATTATATTTGGACCTGAACAGACGCATTGAATATGTAAGATTTCTATATTTTCAATGGGATAAGAATAAATCTAAGGGAAGTAATTCAAGAAAATATAAATATATAATAATTACACCTTGTAGACAAAACTAAAATAACCAAACTGAATCTTATATCAAATAAAGATTTAAACATTATTCCAGCACCAATTAAGCCAAAAGATTATAATATAAAAACGTAAAATCGTTTCACTATATACGGATTGTGCGCTGCGAATTTTGCGACTTAAAGGGACGAGTCCACTACTAAGGTTTACTACGTTATCTCAAGACTCACAACTGTTTATTTTTTCAAGTTTAGTTTTGATGTTTGAATAATATATGCAAACCAATAAAACGAGTGCTTTCGGTTGTCATCCAAGATTTCATTGGTTCAAGAAATAGGTCAAAATCCATTTTAATACAGCTTTCGCCGAAAAAAAAAATGAAAAGAAACACTAACATCATCAAACGTATACGCTTGTTTACGTCGATTAGAAAACATGATCGAGGATCTGCGCCCGTATTAGTCTTATTATTATATGAATAAGAGATATTGCATGATTAATTGATACAAAAATGACAATATCAATTGTATAATTAATTTTGTACATCGTTTCTATTCATATATTTTTTTAGTCCTACATAAATCTATTCATCAAATGTTTGTAAATCTTGAACAGGATTAAGGGTATCATCCCAACTGATGTCAGAAGCTGGTATATCGGCCAAGGTATCTGACTTTATGTCTGTATATATATTATGGATAAAACATTTGCATGTTGTTACTTCGGTCAACAACAACATTCTGTCGGTTCAAACATGATCCTATTTATTTGTGAATTTCAAAACCAGAATGGATAGGAAATGGCAATTTAAGTTTATGTACCCCTTTTTGTAGAATTTTACACTTTACCAATTTACCTGTTTTTTTTTCTTTTCTTACAAATACTTGTTACACGATGCAATTCTAAATATAATGCTTCTTTGGCCTAGCTTTGATCTAGAAATTACAACCCGTTTTACTCATGTGTTATTCATTTCGATAAAACTAAATTCAATGCAATTACAAGCATGTTTAAATGATACAAGACCGACGCATTCTTAAAAGAAAAGTTTTTTTTTCTTACATTGCTAACCATTCTAATCACGATATGTGTTTGCTTTTTGTCTGGTAAAGTAAATATGTAGCGTATACAGCGTATAAACTTGTATTGAATGGACATTTAGAAATTACACTTAATTTGTGGCGGATCGGAAGCCCTGAAAATTCAAATTCATCTGTGATTTATTTCAGTATAATACACCTGTTTTTTATTTTACCATGTCAAAAAAAAAAAAAAAAAAAATCAATGACACTTCTTTATTGTAAAATGAATATTTGTAGAATGTGTTATTTTTTTATTCGATTTAGCACTTTTATTTAGTATTTTATCTCACACAGACCGAGACTATCTGGAAATATCGTAAAAACTGCAGTAGCTTACGTCCTGCAAAATATTCTGATTCTCATGTTTAATGCAGCAACAAATAAAATAATTGTTTGAATATCACGAATAACCAACATGCCTAAAGTAAATAGGATATCTGCAAAATATTTAAAGAAACATACTCACTCAGATAATCTCAAGAATATGACAAAAAAAAAAAACAACAACAACAAAAAAAACAAAAAAAAAAAAACATTATATAATGTGCGTAATATATTATCACGTAGTGTTAAAAACGCTGACCTCACGCAAATCTCCTCGTGTTTGAAACTTGCCATGACAATGTTAGGTTGCTTTAAAACAATAGACAGCAACGTATACTGACGGCTAGTCACCCAACTGTCTTACACTATCGTTATGATAATAACTTTTTATTCATGTCTATTTGAGACACAAACTAGTGAAATACCATGCTAAGGATTTAGGTATTACTTGGCGCCAAGTAGAAGTTGTAGAATTCGAGTAATATCATTTTCAGGTTTCAATGTATGATAACATTGTAACTGTAAGTAGGGAAATATGCGTGATGTAAGCAATACTTGGAGTAGGCAAACTTGATAAGGTATATGAGTACACATACTTTTTTGAATGTCCTAAATGACTTTAATATCCGTGGGTGTACGTCTATCACACTTAAAACCGAGATATATCTCTAAATCTACCTATATAAATTAAAACTATTTAAATAAATGGGAAATTATGAAAAATGGGACTCTTTAAATGCTTAAGGCTATAATATGAATTAGATGCCCCAATATCAACAGAAACCAACAATGACTGGAGTTATATAGCAATTATACATTAAATCCCAGTTGAAACAAGATTGCCTATCAAATTAGGTTTTAACCAAGAGAATGCGGACAATGTTTTATTGACACGGTAGGTATAATTGTACGATATAAACCATAAATACGTTTGCAAATTAGACATAAAAATATTATAAACATGAACATTATATTTTAGTGAAGTTGAGTTACCTCCAACACGTAAGAATGCAAAATGACACTGTATTATGGTTTTGAACAGGGTTGATTCACAGGTACTTGATGACAGGACCTTGTCTTTATCAATAAGAAAAAACAATCACGATGGTCTATATACATAATAAACAAGGTAACCAGCTTCAGCAGGAATATCAGGAATTGATGTCAAATGAAAAATGTGCCCATCGGTAATATTTGCGAGTTCCCAATGTCAACGGATAGTTTTCCTTCATAACTGTTCAAAAGAAATACAAATATAACTAGAATCGCTATCGCGATATCATCGGTTTTCCCAAAAGCAATTTACCTCAGTTAACGAGTCGCATGATTCGAAAAACATATTTCTCCGTTCAATGGCTTGTTGAATACTGTTAACAGCGATCTTTCAAACATTTTTGTCGCAATGTTTTAGCAGACTTTTTACCCAAAAGAATATTTTTGAGTATTACCTGTCAGTTATATAGTCGCGATACCAATGGTTTTCACGAACGCAATTCCATTCAGTTCATAAGTTGCATGATTCGAAAACATTTCTTCGTTCAATGGCTTGTTGATACTGTTTACAGCGATCTTTCAAACATTTCTGTCGCAATGTTTAAGAAGACTTTTTACCCAAAAGAATATTGTCGAGTATTACCTGTCAGTTATGTAGTCGCAATATCATCAGTTTTCACGAAAGCAATTCCATTCAAGTCACGAGTCGCATGTTTCGAAAAACATATTTCTTCGGTCAATGGCTTGTTGAATACTGTGATCTTTCAAACATTTTTGTCGCAATGTTTAAGCAGACTTTTTACCAAAGGAAATACTTTTAAGTATTACCTGTCTGTTATGTAGTCGCAAACTTGAAAACTTTTTTTACGGACTTCGGGTACTGCATAATTATATGTGTGTGTTGCTTTATGATGGCGACATACGACACTTGTACTCGATAAACAAGAATTGCAAACGACAAACAACAGTTTAAAATAACACGCGACAATGTATTATGCCACTCAACACTATTATAAACTAATGTTGCATTGAATTACTATCATTTATATGAAATATCGCATTAATTTTTTAGTGTTCTTTCAAATTGATGTCACCAAGGAACAGAATGCAAAAAATTGCATAAAATCAGACTTCAATTATTTTAGTTATAAAGAGTGATTTCAAGCTAAGTGCCCCCTAGCTTCAAAACGAGAAACAAAATTGAGTAAATATTCGCCACCCCAAATATTTTGTGCGTATATGTCTTGTAAATCATTTGCAGCAAACAGAATTCTTCTATCTGATGTCGAACAAAAATGGGTAGGTTTTTCGTAGACCTACCCTCATCTGCACAGTTTTTTGCGAGGTTCGAACTTTCAACCTTCCGTTACTAGCTCAAAAAGTTTCAGCCATTAATACCTAGAAGCTATCATTTTTAATTAGGCTTTCAACAAGGAATATAATGCAACAAACCACATTTGAACCAGACTTCAACTTTTTGAGTTATAAGTAGAAGAGTGATTTCAAGCTAAGCGCCCCCTAGCGGCAAAAAGAAAAAAGATTACAAGTATACAAGTCGCACTAGTCGAACATTCTATTTCTTATATATCAAATTTGAAGCATAAAACTGATTTACAATTATCCAAAAAAGGATCAAACTTTGGACTGCCGTTAAATGACCAAATCAAGTCCGATCTTCAAAAACTAAACATCACTGGAAAGAGCTCTTGAAAAACTAAAACTTTTGTTCATATACTCTCAAAGAAATATTTTTTGTTTTGGAGCTATTTTGGGCCGAATAAAAACACAATAATCGTAATATGACCTTGATCTTTTCATTTATTTTTTAACTTTTTAATTATGATCCCCTTTCAGACATAAGAATACATAACTTGTGAAAATATCATGAAGAATTAACAAAAAATAAAGTCAGAAGCGATAAAAAAACATGTTTTTGAAACTTTAACTTTTCCTAAAATTTAGTGAAGTTTGACCGTTTCCAGAGGACAAACCATACATTTCTTAAATTCGCCACCCCATATATTTTGTGCGTATATGTCTTGCAAATCATTTGCAGCAAACAGAATTCTTCTATCTGATCTCTAACAAAAATGGGTAGGTTTTTCGTAGACCTACCCTCATTTGCACAGTATTTTGCGAGGTTCGAACTTTCAACCTTCTGTAGCTCAAATACTTTCAGCGACACGTACCCTCGAAACCTATCATATTTTATTTGGCTATCAACAAGGAACAGAATGCAAAAAACCGCATTTGAATAGGACCTTTTACCATTAGGTACCTAGCAATGCAGCAAATAGTTCAATCAAGTATACAAGTCGCACTAGTCGAACATTCTATTTCTTATATATCACAATTTGAAGCATAAAAACTGATTTACAATTATTCCAAAAAAGGATCAACTTTGGACTGCCGTAAAATGAAAATCAAGTCCGATCTTCAAAGACTAAATATCACTGGAAAAGAACTAAAACTTTTGTTCATATACTCTCAAAGAAATATTTTTAGTTTTGGAGCTATTTGGGGCCGAATAAAAACACAATAATCGTAATATGACCTTGACCTTTTCAATTCTTTTTTATTTTTTGATTTGTGAGGCCCTTTCAAACATAACAATACATATCGTGTGAAAATTTCATGAAGAATGAACAGAAAATAAAGTCAGGAGCGACAAAAACATGTTTTTGAAATTTTAATTTTTCCTAAAATTTAGTGAAGTTTGGCCGTTCCTAGAGGACAAACCACGCATTTCCATAATTCGCCACCCCATATATTTTGTGCGTATATGTCTTGCAAATCGTATGCAGCAAACAGAATTCTTCTATCTGATCTCTAACAAAAACGGATAGGTTTTTCGTAGACCTACCCGCATTTGCAGAGTTTTTTTTTTTTTTTTTGCAAGGTTCGAACATTCAACCTTCCGTAGATCAAAAGCTTTCAGCCACACGGACCCTCGAATCCTATCATATGTTATTAGGCTATCAACAGGGAACAGAATGCAAAAAAACGCATTCGAATCCGACTTCAACTTTTTGAGTTATAAGCAAAAGAATGATTTCAAGAAAAGCGCCCCCTAGCGGCAAAATGAGAAATAAAATTGATTAAAACTTTACTGTTAGGTACCTAGCAAAGCAGCAAATAGTTCAATCAAGTATACTAGTCGCACAAGTCAAACTTTTTATTCTTATGTATCAGAATTTGAAGCATAAAACCTGATTTACAATTATTCCAAAAAAGGATCAAACATTGGACTGCCGTATAATAACCAAATCATGTCCGATCTTCAAAAACTAAACATCACTGGAAAGAGCTCTTTAAGAACTAAAACTTTTGTTCATATACTCTCAATGAAATATTTTTAGTTTTGGAGCTATTTGGGGCCGAATAAAAACACAATAATCGTAATATGACCTTGACCTTTTCAATTCTTTTTTATTTTTTGAATTGTGAGGCCCTTTCAAACATAACAATACATATTGTGTTAAAATTTCATGGAGAAAGAACAGAAAATAAAGTCAGGAGCGACAAAAACATGTTTTTGAAATTTTAATTTTTCCTAAAATTTAGTGAAGTTTTACCGTTTCTAGAGGACAAACCACGCATTTCCTTAATTCGCCACGCCATATATTTTGTGCGTATATGTCTTGCAAATCGTATGCAGCAAACAGAATTCTTCTATCTGATCTCTAACAAAAGTGGGTAGGTTTTTCGTAGACCTACCCTTATTATTTCACTTTTTTCCAAGGTTCGAACATTCAACCTCTCCTAGAACAATTTTTTTCCCCAGTACTCGATGATAAGATATCCATCATATTTGATTGGGCTGTCAACAAGGAACATTATGTAAAAAACCGCATCTAAATCAGGTTTCAAATTTTTGAGTTATTAGCAAAACAGTGATTACATGCATTGCGCCCCCTAGTGGCTAAATCAGAAATAAATGTGAAAAGTTTGACCAATTAGGCACATGTTCAGATAAAGATGACTCCATGCCCAAAATTTCATAGCTGTAGCTTTTCTCATCTGGCCGCTAGGCTGGACACAAAAATGGGTGGAATTGGAAAAATAATAAAAACTAGAACCGCAAGCGGTATCTTGGTTTTCGCTTTTAACCTAATCAACTTGAACACTTTATTTCAACTCAGCCACAATTTTTAATATGAAACAGAACGCAAAGGTTTTTTGAAGACCTACTCTCATTTGCACAGTTTTTTTTTTGTTTTTTTTTTTTTGTTTTGTTTTTTGAATGTTAGAACATTCAAACTCCTCTAGCGCAAATATTTCCCCATACCCTATCATCACATCACATCACATTCTGTGGTGCTGTCAACAAGGAACAAAATGCTGAAAACCGCATTGCAATTAGACTTTAACGTTTTGAGTTAGAGGCAAATGAGTGATTTTAAGCAAAGCGCCCTCTAGCGGCAAAATGAGAAAAAAATGATAAAAATTTTACAATTAGGTACCTAGAAATGCAGCAAATAGTTCAAACAAGTATATAAGTCGCACTAATCGAACATTCTTTTTCTTATATATCACAATTTTAAGCATAAAAACTGAATAACAATTATTCCAAAAAAGGATCAAACTTTGGATTGCCGTAAAATGAAAAGATCAAGTCCGATCTTCAAAAACTAAACATTATACGAAAGAACTATTTAGAACTAAAACTTTTGTTCATATACTCTCAATGAAATATTTTTAGATTTGGAGCACTTTGGGGCCGAATAAAAACACAATTATCGTAATATGACCTTGACCTTTTCAATGTTTTTTAACTTTTTAATTGTGAGGCCCTTTCAAACATAACAATACATAACTTGTGAAAATATCATGAAGAATGAACAGAAAATAAAGTCAGGAGCGACAAAAAACATGTTTTTGAAATTTTAATTTTTCCTTAAATTTAGTGAAGTTTGACCTTTTTCTAGAGGACAAACCATGCATTTCTTAAATTCGCCACCCCATATATTTTGTGCGTATATGTCTTGCAAATCATTTGCAGCAAACAGAATTCTTCTATCTGATTTCTAACAAAAATGGATAGGTTTTTCGTAGACCTACCCTCATTTGCAGGTTTTTTACGAGATTCGAACTTTCAACCTTCCGTTACTAGCTCAAAAAGTTTCAGCCACTCATACCTAGAAACTATCATATTTTATTAGGCTATCAACAAGGAACATAATTCAATTAACCGCATTTGGATCAGGCTTCAACTTTTTGAGTTATAAGCAAAATAATGATTTCAAGAAAAGCGCGCCCTAGCGGCAAAATGAGATAGAAAATTGATTAAAATTTTACTGTTTGGTACCTAGCAAAGCAGCAAATAGTTCAATCAAGTATACTAGTCGCACAAGTCAAACTTTTTATTCTTGTGTATCAGAATTTGAAGCATAAAACCTGATTTACAATTATTCCAAAAAAGGATCAAACATTGGACTGCCGTATAATGACCAAATCAAGTTCGATCTTCAAAAACTAAACATCACTGGAAAGAGCTCTTTAAGAACTAAAACTTTTGTTCATATACTCTCAAAGAAATATTTTTAGTTTTGGAGCTATTTGGGGCCGAATAAAAACACAATAATCGTAATATGACCTTGACCTTTTCATTTTTTTTTTTTTTTTGTGAGGCCCTTTCAAACATAACAATACAATTGTGTGAAAAAAAAAAACAGGAGCGACAAAAACATGTTTTTGAAATTTTAATTTTTCCTAAAATTTAGTGAAGTTTGACCTTTTCTAGAGGACAAACCACGCATTTCCTAAATTCGCCACCCCATATATTTTGTGCGTATATGTCTTGCAAATCGTATGCAGCAAACAGAATTCTTCTATCTGATCTCTAACAAAAGTGGGTAGGTTTTTCGTAGACCTACCCTTATTATTTCACTTTTTTCCAAGGTTCGAACATTCAACCTCTCCTAGAACAATTTTTTTCCCCAGTACTCGATGATAAGATATCCATCATATTTGATTGGGCTGTCAACAAGGAACATTATGTAAAAAACCGCATCTAAATCAGGTTTCAAATTTTTGAGTTATTAGCAAAACAGTGATTACATGCATTGCGCCCCCCTAGTGGCTGAATCAGAAACAAAAGTGAAAAGTTTGACCATTTAGGCACATGTTCAGATAAAGATGACTCCATGCCCAAAATTTCATAGCTGTAGCTTTTTTCATCTGGCCGCTAGGCTGGACACAAAAATGGGTGGAATTGGAAAAAATAATTAAAAAAAAAAAAAAAAAAAAAAATCAACAGAAGAAGAACAATAGGTTTTCGCCCTGCAGAGGTGAAAACCTAAAGAAAAAAATCAACAGAAGAAGAACAATATTTCCCAAACAAAACAAATAAAAAAGAACAATAGGTTTTCGCCCAGCAGAGGCGAAAACCTAATTATTTCTAATGTCTGAAATGTTAAGATTTCGAGTCGGGATTTAGTGATTTAACCCCATTCGAGACTCGATCAACGGAAGTGAACCTAAAACGATAACTATGAGGTCAGCGCTGCGATTTGTTTATGTACAGAAGGGAACGATAAGAGTATTCCAAAGTTATTTAGTTTACAAATATTTTCGGAACACTCTTACCTTCACATTCTGTATCATATACAATCGCAACATTTTTTTCTGTCTGAGTTGACCTTCGTGGGCTGATGACGTCAAAGATGTCGTTTTGGGTTCACTTCCGTTTATCGAGGTTCCAGTCGGTTAAAATAACTAAATCTCGAGTAGAAAACATGCAGGCATTGAAAATAATAATACCTGTATTTCATGTGAACAGTTATGAAGGAAAATTATCCGTTGACAGCATCCTGCTGAAGTTGATAACCTTGTTGTTTTATATAAAGAGATTTTTTATTAATAAAGTCATGGATAGTAAACGTTAGATTTATTTGAATGTGAACATTTTGATACATAAACTCAATGTACATGGCGAATTACAGTTGAAAACCGCTATATTCAAAGCGCTTCGTGTGTCTGTGTTTGTGAAGGGGGGGGGGGGGGGGGGGGGCACTGCAAGGGTCCCGTCCTCAAGTACCTGTGGGTTGATTGCAATGCTGTTCTGTGGTAGTACACATTTCAGCATCGCAAAACGTTTCGGGGGGCTAAACTTAGACATCGATTTCCCCCTTTTTTACTACTCGGTAAAAAAATCAAACTTTTGTTTTCTGTTGTTTTTTTACTAAATGGTGATGCTTTTCATGTTTATTTCAGTACGATTGCCTAATGGAAGTCAAAGCTGAATTTTAGGCACCTCATTCACTCATTTTAACCATAACTGGCAGGATTTCCAGCGATATACGGATAATTGACCCATTGGTGCAGTGGGTAAGTACACCATACAATGTGTTTTGAAAGGGGTGTGGGTTCGAGTCCCAGCGGCAGAATATTTTTTACAATCTTTCATTGTTATCCTTATTGCAGTACAATATACATATATGTTTGTTATATTGAATATCATTAATTTACCCATATATATATGAAATAAATCATGGAAGTTTACTCCCACATATTCATAATTATAATCTTATAAACTGTAGGCAAGAAAAAAGAGGAGAGTAAGAGTGGCGACATGCTTATTGTTAGCAATCCATTGAGAAAAATGATGAGTCCATCTTTTCTTTTAACGACCGTGTTCACGCAAGGTTAAAGCGGGTTTATAACATTGGGTTTATTGACATCCCTTGAAAATTTGATCATCGTTTATTAAATTTACTTTAATAAGCAAAAGAAATGCGACATCATCACACTAAAAGCCCTATTCTCTCAGCGCTATCAGCGTTTTTACTAATATATCTTTACAAATTTCAAGAACCACAACTCCTTACCTAATGGAGCGATATCAACATAAATTAACCTTGGTCCAGATAGTATTGCTGCAAAGTTAAATAAGTAGAAAACTTATGGGCTTAAGCTACATTTCTTTAAAAATTCTTTGATTTTCATATAATTATGTAAAGAAACATGCGCTGAATACGAATTTCGAAAACTTTGAATATCTAAGAATTTTTTTTTTTTAAATAAAAGCTAAATAAACATATCTCGTTAAAAAGAAATAAACAAATTACAGATACAAGATATCCATACTAACTACTGATTTTATGGTTTAAATATCCTCTGGTACTTCATGTTTACAGAAATGGAAAGAAAAACATGACTCTTTGGAAAGGGGAAGAAAAAATAGCTACATTTGCAAATATATGTATATTTTTTTACAGAATATCATTTAATTTTTTTCCCATTTTTCTTATAATAATATTTTTTAAGGTTGCTTGATGACCCAAAGTGCGGTCGGATTAACGCACTTTGGGATCAGCTCCGAAAATGGACCCCAAAGTGCGTTGATATGTCACATACAAACGCACTTTGGGTCCCACCTCGATGACCGTTATACACATTTCCATCATTATGATCACGCCCCTCCACCACTTCTCATCAGCATCCTCGTCATATTTATGTTTGTCATGGTCAACGTGTTTCACAACCAGTATTATTTACAGTAGTGTTAACTATTCGTACCGGCCATGGTTGGCATGTAACAGGAATTTCAGGACTGGGTTGCTGAGTGTTAGGATGATGTGACTGGGTGTGGTATCATGCCTCATGTCTACGGTGTGATACTGCAGTATGGCAGCACTATATCTGTCTCAAGTAGACATAGTCTCAAAATGACTAAAATATTGTCAACGTGGCGTTAAATCCCCCAAACAACATTACAAATTTACTATAAAATTTTTTCACCAATAATGCAATATCTTGATAAAATGATATTATGATTACATAAAAGATCAAATAGTAGTACCTTCAAAAACATATTCATAATTCAGTTACTATGAAATATATTTCTGCTACTTCTTATTCTAAAGTAATTGAATACAGACGCATAGATTCCTAACTATATTATGTTCTTCAATCCTAAACATTTCAATTCAGTTCAACATTCAAGTCATATAAAGTATTCAATTTGAAATATAAACTGACATTCATCCTCTAACGTGTTCCATAGGCTACTAATAAAGGTATATTACCAGCCCATCTTCAATTTCGAACAATCAATAAGAAGATACTCCCAATTTTGAAGATATTATTGGTATTGATAATATTGTATGTAAAATAAGGCTGAAATCATAAATATGTTTATAAAGTTAGCCCTAAATCACTTACTCTCCGCCTGTCCATGAATATATTTTTTTTTAGTCCTTGATCATCAGGAGATAAAACAGTTCCTCAGTATGGTTATGATGATCAAGATAATATTGATGATGATGCATATGGTGGGGTAAAAACGTTTTAGACAGTGAAATAAAACGACTTTTTGGTGTTCATAGATAAGTTTGTTTGTTAGGTTTTACGTCCCACCGACAGTATTTCAGTCATATGGAGACGGTGTCTACTTGAGACAGGTATAGTGCTGCCACACTGCAATATCACGCCGTAGACATGTGGCATGATACCACACCCAGTCACATTATCCTGACACCGGGCCAACCAGTCCTGCAACTACCCTTATATGCTGAGCGCCAAGCAAGGGAGCTATAACAGTACTATTTTTTACGACTTTGGTACATCGCGGCCGAGGATCGAACTCACGACCTCCCGCTCCCGAGGGTTCATAGATAAGGCTAGATTCGGTGATGTCTTTATAGTTCAATATATTTATAGCAATTTGGTCTAAGAAAATAACATCGAGGTGCTAAACGAGAAGCAAATGTTTGTTTATTGATGTCAAATTTAAAAGAAATCAAACCAGCAACTCTCACAACACTTCTATAATTTCTGTATTAGCAAACTAACTGATAAGTCTGGCCAAAAAACAACAACAAAAAAAAAACACAAAAAAAAACAACAACAAAAAAAACGTGGAAATCACTTCCCTTTATTCAAATGCATGCTATTTTATAAACATATGTTCAAAGATCTGATCCCAGTTCTGACTCTTAGTGCGTTGGATCCCAAAGTGTGTTCCTACAATGCTCTATATTTGCCAATGCTTGATATTAAAACCAATGAAGCCAGATTAAGACTTCGTAAACTCAACTTACACTCTCTTAATTCCGTTCTCTTCAATTTCGATCTTAAACAATGTTACCATGATGATATGTCCCCCCTTATAAATAAATGCACAGATGCCTCGATGAAAACATAATTCTCGATCACAGTTCAGAATTTGAACTTTCTAAGAATCATCTTCATTTTGCTCGTTTGCTTTTTGTTGTTTTTATCAATTAAGATCCTTTTGAAATAAATGATATTTTGGGTTTTAGTTCTCCAAAGTGCGTGCTGTTTAATGCTAAAAATTGTGACAGTTAATTATATAAAAATGAAATTCCGACAAAAACAAACAAATCTTGATTTGGAAAAATAAATGAATCCTAGGAGTGGAAATTGTTATGAGTATGGTATTGATTTAAAACTTTTGAACATTATACAACATTAAGTAAGATTTCTACGTGAAAAACTTTTAATATACAATACATAAATAAAGGGGTTCTTTTGTGTTTTTCTGACAATGCTCTTGACATATTGCATAAACGTTATTATATGAACTAGTGTGCATAATGACATATAACTTTATTTTAAATAAAACATTCTACAAAGAAACAGATAAGTACAAAATATGAATACCATTGATATCATTGATATCATTATGATATTATTGATATCATTATGATATTATTGGTATCATTATGATATTATTGATATCATTATGATATTATTGATATCATTATGATATTATTGATATCATTATGATATTATTGATATCATTATGATATTATTGGTATCATTATGATATTATTGATATCATTATGATATTATTGATATCATTATGATATATTGATAAGACATACCTTGTGTAAAGGCCATGATAATACTAGAGTATTTTTTTAACATTTTAGGTTAGAACTGCGAAGGAGGGATATATTAACAACTAGAAGCATGTTCATAAGAAAACCAAAGTTGGCCCATACACTTACTTGGTGAAACTTGCTTTGAAGCCTCGGTAATACTTATTGAAAGACATATATCTTGAGAAGATGGAGAGGTAGTATAATTCAATTTAGCTCAGCTAAGAACCGAATCTCGATCACAGGCTTCTTTATTTGATAACTTGGATTCTATTTTTGCAGACATAGGTAGACATAACCAGTGTTGATGGTCTCTGAAGTTTAAGGCAAATTTTAATCTACGGTAGCTTCCCATTGATTTTCCAGATCTACTTGTCTATCTATATAACAAGAAGATGTGCCCTCGAACCCCGAAACATAATTTAGAAAAGTGCTTTTTTTCAATTCTGAATTGAACAGCCAACACTTCAGTGAAATGTAGACGTATTGGAAATGCATATCTTTCCGTAGAGAGAATATTAGATCAAATGCGAGACCTATATTATATTATTTTAATTGAATCTTTTCTGTACATCAAATTCCTACCGTACGTACAGTAACTGTGTCAGAGCAATGATGTGGTTGGATAAATAACACACCAGGCTCCCAGAAATAGTATTATGCTACTGAAACTAATGGCGATGCATTATGTCATGTAATATAATTTAGCTTTTCCAATAAAAAGACATACATTTAATATTTTGTGTAAACAATGGATGGTGTAAATAATGAACGCTATCTTCTACGAAACAATAGGATCACACTTCTTCATTTGAATTTATTTTAATATTTTGTGACATTTTTTTTTTTAGTTATCGCCGCAACATTTCAATCATGTACCATGTAAACCTTTGTCTACATGGTATACACACATGTATATATATATATATATATATATATATATATATATATATATATATATAGTGTTGTCTTACTGCGATATCACGCAGTACACAAGTGGTATAATACCACACAACATCACATTATCCTGGCATTGGGACAGTGAAACTACTCTGATATACTAAGCAATAGTCACAAGGAAGAAAACCAGTTTATTGTGTAATGACTGTTGTACGTCGCAGCCAGGAGTCGAACCTGGCCTCCCAGTTACAAAGCAACGTTCTATCCACTCGATTACCAGGCCCTATGAATTCAACGTTTAAGAACTTGTGATCATTATTACAATATGAACAGCACATATTGATGTATATAAATATTTATCATTTGGACTACCTCACGTATAAAGCCAAAGATACTTCAGTTTTCATTTTCGCTTCAAAGAAATGTCATTCATATTTGATCTCTTAGGGTAATTACTTTTCCAGCTATCCTTCCCAGTTCATTATCTTTTTCATCAGTGACTAAGCATATAAAAGCAAGGGATTATCATGTGAAAAATCAAACATTCTTTATAAGGATGACACGAAGAATATTACTCAGTAACATACTATTACTAACGAACCATCCCAGACAGACACATTACGCTCATCTAGTTAAGATGAATGTGACTAATTCTTGAAATAGAGCCTGAAATGAATGAGCTACTCACGGAGATGTAAGCCAATCTTTCTCTTCAAACAATGGTAGATCCGGGAGTAGTAATGTTCGCATTTTTCGTTAACATAAGTCTAGACGTATTAATATCGAACTGTTTGTTTAAAATAAATGATATTTGCTCGAATATGACTGAAAAACAATCGTTAAATCCAAGCGAACAAACAAAACAGAAATAACATAGGAGAAGCATTTATATCTTGACCGGTTCCTTTTAATGCATTTCTTATTATAAAAAACCGTATTTATATAATAGACAGACTTAATTATTACATTTTTTTTCTTTATTTAATTAAATGATATTTGGCCACTAATATTGGCTTAAGTAAAATTGTTAAGTACTACGGTTGTCTTAAAGTACATACGAATATATAAAGGTATTAAAAAGTAGTTGTAGCACTGAACATTTGAATATATAAAGAAACTGAAATGAAAACCCCATAGAAAAAGAACATATAATTATTATATATTTATCCGACTACTTGGTAAGATTGACATGGCAGCTTACTTTCGTTGTCATAACATCTTTAACATGAACTTTTTGTTATCATTCGATATTGTTTTATCCTTATAATTGTATCATATATTTTTACAATGCATTATCTTGCGAAATAGATATCTTGTTTGATTGCTGCTTGCTTGGGTTAAGCGACTCATTGAAAGAATTTCATTTATTTGGGCATATACTTACATAAATCGAGATAATTCTTCCTCACGTGGTTTAGGAAGAGCAACGGAAACTTAACACTTTATCTGACACTCGACAGCTAGTCACATAATCTGACACTGGACAACTAGTCACATAATCTGACATTCGACAACTAGTCACATAATCTGACATTCGACAACTAGTCACATAATCTGACATTCGACAACTAGTCACATAATCTGACATTCGACAACTAGTCACATAATCTGACATTCGACAATTAGTCACATAATCTGACATTCGACAACTATTCACATAATCTGACATTCGACAAGTAGTCACATAATCTGACACTGGATACTAGTCACATATCTGACACTCGACAACTAGTCACATAATCTGACACTGACAACTAGTCACATAATCTGACACTGACAACTAGTCACATAATCTGACACTCGACAACTAGTCACAAAATCTGACACTAGACACCTAGTCACATTATCTGACATTTGACAACTAGTCACATAATCTGACACTAGACACTAGCCACATAAGCTGACACTAGACACCTAGTCACATTATCTGAAACTAGACAACTAGTCACATAATCTGACATTCAACAACTAGTCAATAATCTGACATTCCACAACTAGTCACATAATCACATTATCTGACACTGGAAAACTAGTTACATAATCTGACACTCGACAGAGTTGACGTAAATTATATCCTTAATTGATAAAGAACTACGGAATCCGTTTAGTGCCATTTTGAATGTCGTGTGTCGCTGTGTGAAGGCGACGCACGACAATTGTAAACAACACACGATAATGTGACACGATACTCGCCATGTCGTGCGTCGTTTTGTTATAGTTAATGTTTATTAAAAGAAAATTTAACAGTTAAGAAGCCAGAACGAGCGTAGCGAGAGTTTACCCCGCCCTATTACAGCATCACACTGCTATATTAGCAGGTGGCGCCATAAATTGTTACGTCAGCGTGTTGATAAAGTATTTACACACATGCACGTGCTTTCCAAATATGGATGTAACACATAAATTTCGTGTGTTTTTGACCGTCGGCTCATTTCTTTTTCAGATTTCAATCAAGAAGCACGGAATTTTAATATGAGTGATGACTGTTTTTTTTATATTTTTTTCATTTATATATTATCTATTTATTTATTTTATTTTTTAGTTTAGACATCAGAAAACACCACTTGATTGAAGTTAAGGAAAGAACGAAATATACTTGTTGATAATATTCGTTTAGAAAAGCCACTGTCTGAGGAAGATATCAAGGCTAGGAATACCCTGAAAATACCAAATCAAACGATTTAATACATGATCTGTAAGTTGTTTATTAACGTTATATCTATTTCAATTCTTGTATTAACCAAAGTCGTAGATATAGGTACTGGTATAGCTCCCTTGCTTAGCGCTCAGCATAATAATGGTAGTACCAGGACTGATGGCCAGGTGTCAGGACTGGGTGTGGTATCATGCCAACTGTCTACGGCGTGATACTGTGCAGTGTGACATCACTACATCTGTCTCAAGTAGACTCCAAATGACTCAAATACTGTCTGTGGGACGTTAAACCTAATAAACAAACAAAAAAAATATCCTTGTATTTTAGTACTTACTTTAGCATCTTAATTTTTCTTTTGGAGTCCGTTTGGATTGAGCTTGTATCATCCCTTTGCAAAAATATTTCCGAAACTCCTAATTCTTATGTTAATGTGTATCTATAAACATGATTACATAAGCACCTTTACTAAATGTTTACAATACGTAACTACCCCGTGTGAGCCTCGTGTGTGAATCGGAGTAACATCATGTTCTATCACGTGAAAAGGGCGGAGCATAATTTGAAATAATGACATGCGCAGTTCGCCGTAAACTCTTAACAGTTAAATTACATTTAAGAAGAAAAGTCTCGCAAAATCTGGAACTCTTAACAAACTAAATCGACCAGGAATTTGAAATTTTGGGTTACTGATTGGAGAGAAAATAGCGGACAAACCCTAAATAATGTCGTGTGTCGCGATCAAACTGAAACACGACACACGACATTAGCACGATATTAGCGCGCTATAATGTCGTGCGTCAGGTCGCATTGTCGTGTTCATTTCATAGTGTCGTGTGTCGTTTACAATTGTCGTGCGTCGACCTTTCCATGCGACACACGATATTAGCACGACATTGTGGAACGACACACGACAATGCGACGCAGGACATTTTGAAACGACATTCGATATTTATTGCGATATTTCGTGAAAGAATCATGTTGAGTCAACGCGACATTTGCGCGCTATAATGTCGAGTGTCGTTTTATGGTATCGTGTTTCGTTTTATAATAACTGTGTCTTTTTATAATATCGTGTGTCGTTACAACTGTCGTGCGTCGCCTGCACGCAGCGGCTTACATTCAAAATGGCACTAACCGGATTCCGTAAAAACAGTAATTGTTAAAAAGAATATTTGATTCACCCCGAATTATTCAAATATCACATAGCGCTAAATAAGATTTTTTTTCGGCGTAGTTGTATGAAATTGATTTTGACTTACTTCTTCAGCCATTTAAATGTTATGAAAAGGAAGCCAGAATAAATGCAATGCTATCATTGGCTTATATAATTTATTTTTAGGATACTCCAATTTAAAATGAGAGATTCTGGTTGTATATATCTTTTTACTTGAAATAACAGGTTTCTTTTTCAGTTTAAACATTAAAAGGTAAGGCAGTATTGAAAATTTAACGCTTCCTTATCAATTTAGGAATGCTGTTTTGGCAATATGATTTAAAACAACTAAATAAGAAGCAGGCGTATGTCTAATTTTAGACCACGATTTTCCCTAATTTGTAAAAGTTGATTCGTCCTTCAGGGGAGGTAACTACTGCGGAGAAGGAGAAGTTGTGCAGTTTATTGTGCGAATATGGAAACAATAATCGGATATACGCGATTTATAATCTTTCGGCTTCTCTTGGTTATATATGAATTGTCTCTAATCAGCATTTGCATATATTTAATGGAAGTTAGTAGATAAGCTTTTCTTCAAGTTTGTTAATTACATGTAAATGCATTTTGTTATCTTCACAATAGCTCCCATAACATTGGTATTTATAAACATTTTTGCTAATGTTTCCAACTTTATAATAGTTTAAATCTAGGTTACATATTACAATGGACAATTATTTAGCTACGCCGAATATCTTTTTTAAAGATGTTTCTTGTTTTAGTTTAGCCAGTCACGGAAGAATAGTCATAGTTATATTGAGCACATTGTTTGTATCACCAATACAAGCATTAACGAATTATGAATATTGACCAATTGGACTGAGGACAGGAGGCGGGACACTTTAACTAAGTGATGACCAAGGCATGTTTATTTGTGTTTTAATCGATTTCTAAAAGTGTATATAATTATTTTTTTTAGTATTACTCAAACCTCCATTAATTCAGAAACGGGTGTTTTCATATCTTACACATACAGCGAAATCGCAACACGAGATTCGCAGTAATTTTACTAATAACGAATAAGTAAATATCTCCGAATATTACTATTTGTATACATAAAATGAGTATATGATAGAGACGATTGTCTGTGGATTAATTCATGCAGACATATATGTATGAATGAAACGTTGGATGATTCCTCTTGTAAGAAAGTTTTGTAAAGAAACGGTAAAGACTCCTTTGAATGGATCCAATTAAGCAAACAATGCCTAGACTTGCCTGCATAGAAATGTCTCGGCTAAGAATAACACAATTGGTAAACCTACGTAAATACCGAATTATTTCATTATATACAGTGTATCCAGAAATACGAATGCCTAGACGAGCATACGTTTGATATTTAATGGAACGAAACACTTAATAATAACACGGAAAAGATGCTATAAAGCGAATATACATAACAAAGTGCGTCACTCATGTTTGAGTATCCGAATATTGAAATTATGCTAGGATGGAGGAATAAATAAAAATCAAGCAATCAATCGCAATATTGTTTCCTGTTCTTTATTTTATTTATTTATTTATTTATCTATTTATTTTTTTGTTATTTATTTTTATTCATAATCATACCTTATAGCTGAGGATCAAGCACGCATTTCTTTTACAAGAGTTTTTCCTCCAGAGATTTAACTTTCAGTATCTATTCATATTTTTGGATCAAGGTTATGGCGGTGTGTGGGAACGCACTTTGGGACCCAACGCACTTTGGGGTCAAAATTGGTGGGACTTTTTTTTAATTTTACTTCAATAAACAGACATTAGTTTCTCTTTCAGATCCGTTTCATGTTATTTTCTTAGACCAAATTTCTATAGATATATTGAAATATAAGGACAGAATATGACTTTATCTATGTACACCAAAAGTTCGTTTAATTACACTTCCTAACGTATTTCCCCCATCATCGCCACCATCATCATCAACGTCATCATAATCATACTAAGAACTGATTTTATCTCTTATTAAAAAAAAACTAAAATACCATTTTAGGCATTGATTTAGGGCTCGTATTATAAACCTATTCATGATGATTTCAGTCATATTTTACATACAATATTATCAATATCAATAAATTTTGTTTTAGCTCTTTTCGGTAAAATTGAGGGTGATGGGTAAGTATACTGATATTCAGTAATGTGCCGATGACATTGATGTCCCATCAGCTCGTGGAATTGCCGATTATTGGATTGCTTTATATGCACATAAAGAAACAGCGGTCAATCAGATGGACAGCTTTGTGACACAACTCTACGAAGATCTTACAGTGTATTTGCTCAGGGATAAAGAGAATGCATGACTTTCCCCCAACCTGTATGCGTTTGTTTTTTAATAGGAACTTTTAACATACTGAGATTGTAAACATGCTATCCAACCCGTTTAATGCACCGTTCGGTCGCGGGATCGAATCCAGCAGGGATGCTTATATTTCATTTTACACGATATATATTACATATATGTTATTCCATTTTACTAAAATGCGGCATTCTCGGGCTATTTGTTGCTAGATCATATAAATATTTACATATTTATCCTTGTGATATTGTTGATCATTATTCACTGTCTTTTGATTTAAATACATACAATTATAAATCTTACAAGCTACGAGAGAGAGAGAGAGGGGGGTGATGGGTGGATGTTGAAGCAATGAGCTCATTGTAAAGCGCCCATTGAAAGAAATGTGTTTCGACGTTGTTAAAGCAAATCAAAACGGATTTATAGCATAAGGATTATTGGCATCGCTTTGAAATTCGATCCTTGTTTATTACATTTCCTACGATATACAAATGAATTTGACATATCTGCATTTAACCACGGGGTTTTGTATTAAACAGCGCTTGAGACCAAAGCTAAATTACGTGCAGGACCACCAAAAGATCATCGACGCTAAGCTTCATATCATCTTTTTTTTATCATTTTTGTCGCGTCCATATAACTTTTGCCCTTTTTGGCGTATTGGTTATATAACCACACCGACTACAATAGCTCAATGTGGTTAGGTGAGCTAAACTGATTAGAGAGGCCCTTTTAACGGATTCAAGTAGTTTCTCGTTCATTATCGATTTTAAACCAGCCTTATCAATTCAAATATTGAAAACGCACATTATAAAATTGAATGATTAAAAAGGTTAACAGCAAATATGCAATTCCATTAGTTGATACAAGCACCGGCATGGCCACTAAAATTAAAACCGATGAAGAGAAATTGAAAGCACCATTTATCGAAGCTGACAACGAGCCATGCAAATAAGACAGTTGACGACAGCATAATCGCCTAAATGACAACTTCTGAAATACTTCCACAAAAGCGAAACTGAATCAAAATATAATTTCAGCCATTCCATAAGATGGCTTGTCTAAATTCCATATTCGTCAAATAAGCAATGCTTGGACTTTTTTGGTACGATTATCTAAAATTCAATGTTTGTCAAATTATTTTGGAAAATTTCAAAATCCACGTTATGTTAAAGAATTTGAGTACCTTTTGTACATCGACAAAACCGAATCTGGCAGTTATGGAAATGCTTCAAAAATATATAAAAGCATTTCAGATCAATCCAGTGGGTAATCAAAGCGAGGTTTCAATGCTCGTAGGAGCCGTCTCGTCTTTTGAATTCCATATCTCGACTTTACGAGAGATAAGAGACTTGCTAACACTGTTTTCATCTGATGATTTTTCTGGGCATTTCCTGATTTATTTCAGTATCTGCTGGCCGATACCGTTTTGTTTCTGGCACTTAGCGCTGGTCGAAATTAGAAGAATCCTTTTGCATTGAATGTTATTTTTTCTGACGTTGCTACCATACAGCAATGAAACAAACACGGTGACAGCTACATTATCTGGAGGGAGAAATTGGCTCCGGCCAAACAGATAATGGTGTGGTTGACGACGTAATCTCCCAGTAATTGACACGTGACAGACATTAGGTCTGACGTAAAAGGGGCCTTAAGCAACCACGCACAAAATAGAATGTTCAGACGGCAATTACTTCCAGTAAGAAACAAATGATTTTACTTCTTGCTAACGACTTCTCGTATATTTGGAATAGTGGTAACACTCTCTTCTACATAAAAAGATACCGTAATTTTTGTTGAATTGAAAAAAAAGCATTGTTTACAGGGGCAGTATTTCGTATCTCCTTTTTTCATGAAGAGGAATAAACCTATTTATTTATTTGATTTTGAAACAATTATTATAAAGCCTAGCGCGTAATTGGAGCACAGTTATATTCCCTTATATCTCTGACGCAAAGATGAAAAATAATATTTCAACATATTGATTTATTAAGTAAATTGTATGTAAATACATGTTCATGTATGGTGTTGTGGTCATGATGTCACAAGGGGAATTATGATTTTAGTTTTTAATTTCAGATTTGCCATTGAAAGCATTAAATATTGTGTTTGAAAAATACAGCATTCTATAATTTGTCCATCGATTAAATTTACCAATACTTTTCAATCTGACTCACATTGAACATGAAATTTACATCTGAATTAAAACTGCAATACGAACACTAACCTAAATATGGATGCGATGTTCAGATCGATGGGAAAGCTTGAAGGAATTCGACTGTGATAACTAACTGCATAAGAAAGGCATTGCCAAGACATCAAGCACACCACGTAACGGCATAACAAGATTCATAGAAATACTTGCTGTTTAGTCTTTATACAACATTATGATTATATACAGTCAAACCTGTATTAACGGTCACCTCTGAATAAAGATAAAACCTGTATTAACGGTCACCTCTGAATAAAGATAAAACCTGTATTAACGGTTACTTTGCAGTTTAATTCATGTACGTTGTATATTGAAATACGAAGGAAATTTATAGTATTCCATTCAACCTATTGTGTTATTAGCTTTATGAATATTACCAGCACAAAATCATTCCAATTAGCTTGAAAGAAAATTCACTAATTTGTTGTGAAACATTGTTCAACATTGATTTATTGCTTAATATGCTCATATAACCCTAAATCTAATTTGAAATAAGTCATAGAATTTTATTGATTTCCATTGATTACCATATTGAAACTTTACTATATATGCAAATGAAGTTAAAGGCCCATTATTCTTCGAAAAACAATGTATAATCTTCAAACAGAAAAGCAAAATGTGTGATACAGATTTATTAGGAGATGCAGTCTATTCATACTAGTTGATGGCATTACTATAATGAATAGATAAGAAATACTATTTTACTTAAGATCATTCATTTGGTTACAAAAATACCTAGTTTGCATATTCCGAGTACTTTCATCAATTTTCTAACGTTTTGCAAAGACCTCCCGTATGTCTCAGTTAACGAATCACGCGTTCATAAATTAATGACGTTGCAGATAAACAAGTAATTATTTTGATTAGATACTGGCTTTTTGAATTCAAATATTTTCCGATATCAGACAGTGCAAAATGAAAACAATGAGAATATTTTGACATCCATCCAAAATACTAAATTACGTAATTTTATTAACATTTGCAATGCGTTTATCTGTTTTATTACAGCAGATATGTGTACATTATTAGGTTTTCGCTGCTCTAAGAGCAAAAACTTATTGTTCTTTTTTGTTTTCTTCTGTTAACTTTGTATTAGGTTTTTGCTGCTCTAACAGCAAAAACCTATTGTTCTTTCTCTGTTGATTTTTTGTTTTGTTTTTGTTTATGTGTGTGTGTGTGTTTTTTTGTTTTAGGTTTTCGCATTACAGTGCAGTATCATTTTTTTTTTCTAACCCTTTTTTTGTGAACGGCATAGCTCCATGATCAGAAAAAAACACATTTATGAAATTTTAACCAGTTTTTAACAAGTATATGAAGACGACCCCAACGTTGAGAAAATTTCCATTTATATCTTGATTTTTTCTCTAGAACTTTTTTAAGTATGCATGCTACATAAATATCAACTTTTAAGTCAATCCCTGTATTAGCATTCAAGTTATGCTCTGGACTACCTTTAAGAACAAAGGACAATAACTCCAAATAACATGACTGAGAGTTATTGAACTTGGTCACTGCACTTCTCCTGAATGCATGAAATATCAACTTTGAATTCATTCCCAGTATTAGTATTCATGTTATGCGCCAGACAAACTTTCGGGACTGATGTACTGACTGACGGATGTATGGATGGACAAAGGCAAATCTATATTCCCCAACCCCACAATAAGTGGTGGAGGAATAAAAATATCTACCTATGAAGTTTCATGTTGATACCTCTTATAGGTTTTGAGTTATGCTCTGGACAAAATTAACTATGAAAAATAACAAAGGGCAATAACTGCTAAATCATAAAAAATAAAGTTATGCTTCTTGTGGACTGCACTTTTCTTCATCAAGCTCTATCTACCTATAAAGTTTCATGTTGATACCTTATATAGCCTTTAAGTTATACTCCGGACAAAATGTAAGTATGAAAATAAACAAGGTGCAATAACTCCTAAATCATGCAAAATAGAGTTATGGTACATGTACACTGCACTTCTCTTTATCAAGCTCTATATATAGCTATGAAGTTTCATGTTGATACCTCTTATAGGTTTTGAGTTATGCTCCGGGTAAACTTTCGGGACGGACGGAAGTACGTACGGACGTACGGACGGCCAAAGGCAAATCCAAATCACCCCCCCCCCCCCCGCTCCCCTCCCCCCAACATAATGGTGGGGTTATGAAAAACTGTGCAAAATGAGGGTAGGTATAATAAAAACCTATCCATTTTTGTTAGAGATGCGATAGAAGAATTCTGTTTGCTGCAAATGATTCCAAGACATATACGCACAAAATATATGGGTTGGCGAATTTAAGAAATGCATGGTTTGTCCTCTAGAAACGGTCGAACTTCATTAAAATGTAGAAAAAATTAAAATTTCAAAAACATGTTTTTTGTCGCTCCTGACTTTATTTTCTGGTTATTCTTCATGAAATATTCACACATTATGTTTTGTTATGTTTGAAAGTGCCTCAAAATTAAAAAGTTAAGCAAGCAATGAAAAGGTCAATGTCATATTACGATTATTGTGTTTTTCTTCGGTCACAAATAGCTCCAAAATTAAAAATATTTCTTTGAGAGTATATGGACAAAAGATTAAGTTCTTGAAGAGCTCTTTCCAGTGATGAATAGATTTTAAAGATCAGACTTGATTTGGTCATTTTACGGCAATCCAAAGTTTGAACTTTTTTTTGAATAATTAAAAATCAGATTTTTTGGACAGAAATTTTCACACGTTATGTATTGTTATGTTTGAAAGTGCCTTACAATTAAAAAGTTAAAAATAACTGCAAAGGTCATGATCATATAACATTTTTTTTCTTCGGCCCCAAATAGCTCCAAAACTAAAAATGTTTTATGGGGAGTATATAAACAAGAGTGTAAAATCACCCTATTGCTTATAACTCAAAAAGTTGAAGTCTGATTCAAATGCGGGTTTCAGCATTCTGTTCATTGTTGACAGCATTACATAATATGATGGATTTCAAAGTATCGGGTACGGGAAAATATTTGCGCTAGAAAAGGTTGAATGTTCGAACCTTACAAAAAAACGTGCAAATGAGATTAGGTCTACGAAAAACCTGTCCATTTTTGTTTGAGATTAGATAGAACAATCTGCTGCATATGAATTATAAGACAAATATGGACACAATATATGGCGAATTTAGGGTATGTATTGTTTGTCCACAGGATGAGATCAAACTTCACTAATATTTTGAAAAAAATATACATACTTCAAAAACGTGTTTTTTTTAAGGTCTTTTGAAGCTCCTTTTTTAATCTTCATCATATTTTTCACAGGTAATGCAGTTTTATTATTCAAAAAGTCTCAGAATTTAAAAAGTTGAAAAATGCAATGGTCAAGGTCATATTACAATTATATGTTGTTTTTTATCGGCTCAAAATAGCTCAAAACTAAAAAGAACTTATTGAGAGAATATGGACAAAAGTCTAAGTGCTTAAAGAGCTCTTTCCAGTGATGTTATGGTTTTTAAAATTGGGAATGATATGGTTATTTTATGACAGTTCAAAGTTTGATCCATTGTTGATCAATTGTGAATAAGTGAATAACTGGAAATTTAATGTTCGAATCATGCAACTTCTATACTATACTAAATGGTCATTTGTAGCATTACTAGGCACCAAAGACTGTTGTATCCGCGAAAACTGATGCTGTCGCGTTAGTTTAGTAACTTGTTTAGACAATGAAGGCAGTTTTTCTCAGGTGAGCGTCTTTAGGGCCATATTGGTCCTCTTGTTTTTTTTTGTTTGTTTTTTTCAATGTACAACTGGACTGTTACTAGACTGTACATAGATTGCAGGGTCTTTGAGAGGAAGAGTTGCATTCAAGTGTTGGGTTCCTAGCTTTAAGGTCAAAGAAACACTTAGAGGTAAAAGGTCATGGTGATGGATTTGCTTGTCCGGACTGTAATTTAGACATGAAAATAACTTGTCAGTACTGATTACAATAATAATATTTGATGTTGTGCACAAGAGTTGGGTGCCTGGCTCTAAGGTCATGGTCATACTTAAAGGTGAAGACACTTAGAGGTGAAGATGCATAGTGCTTGATTTGTTTGTCCGGACTGTAACTTATTTCTGGATCAAATCATACTCCATTGATTTAGCAGTAAGACTTGCCTAAATGAATTGAAGCATAACATTCAAACGTTTGATCCCTGGCCCCATGGTCAAGGTCACATGTACATGTGAATGATGACTCAGATGGAAGACTCAACCTGTTGTCATTTGCATCCAATTTGTAATACAAAACCAGGTTTTGGGTCTAAGAAATAAAAGCTTATTGTTCTGGCTGATCATGTTTAATACTGTTCATTTTAGCAAAAAGCGATGATGTCGCGATAGCGACTCTACTATACCATTTGTGTAAATTTACATGTCAGTGTTTTTTGTTTTTTGTTGGTTGTTTTGTTTTTTTCATGAACATTGTATCAATATGAAATATAATGGGCCTTTGATAAATACTATTTCACAGATTTCTTCTTTATGAAATACAAACAGTCTTTAATTGATTTAATTGTTTAACTTAATTTCTTTGACGGTGTATCTTAAATGTGTAAGACAAAAGATGAACATTCAAAATTGTATTCCAACATTTTAAATGTATGTACAGGGTGTCCCATAATATCTGATACCATTACAAAATGCTATAATTTTTTTGTTTGAAAACATATCTTCATGATTAATACACCAAAATGCACAGGAGGGTTTAAAATTTTATCCGATTGAAAAGTACGGGAATGACGTCGACGTCGCTTAACAGGAAATGACGTCATTTATAATAACAAGATTATTCAAAATGGCGTCGTCACAAGCACTTGCTGCAGAAGTTGTCAAACTATATTATTCAACTTCATCACCTGTAACAGTGATACGGGAAATGGCAAAACATTACCCTGACCAAGAACGACTAGACAAATTGCAAATAAGAAGAATTGTTACTCGATTTGAACAAACAGGATCGGTAGCGGATAAGCTCCACACTAATCCAGGGGGTCCAAAATCTGTCAGAAGTGAGGAAAATATCGTTCAGGTCCGCGCCGCTGTAAAAGAGACACCTCAGAGGTCTGTTAGAAAAATACTAGGTGACATTAGTAATCAGGTTAGTCGTACTTCAGCGCATAGATTACTACGATATGATTTAAAACTCACACCATACACATTGTCCGTCAGACAACATCTTAAAGACAGTGACATTGAAAGTCGTCTTCGCTTTGCCCACTGGATGAATGAAAATGAAAATATTGCTGATATCCTGTGGTTTTCTGATGAAGCCCACTTTTACTTAAATGCCCAGTTAAACAAAAAGAACTGCCGTTATTGGAGTACAGAAAAACCTGACTTTTATCTTGAAAAGACATTACACAGTGAAAAAGTTACAGTATGGGCCGCTTTGAGTGCAAACTGGATAATCGGACCTTTCTTTTTTGAAGATGAAAATGGCGACGTGGAAACCATCAACAGCGTTCGGTATTTGGATTCCTTAAAGCGGAAGTTCTTACCAGCTCTTCGTCGAAAGGGGATATCTATATCTGACATGTGGTTCCAGCAAGATGTTGCGACTCCCCATACTGCGGTTATTGTCACAGACTGGCTCCACAAGACTTTCGTGGATAAATTCATCTCTTTCAGAACAAATAATGAGTGGCCACCACATTCACCGGATTTAAGTCCGTTGGACTTCTTTCTTTGGGGACATTTAAAAGACAGAGTCTATAAACCTTCCCCAAAGACCCTTGATGAACTCAAGACAAACATCAGACGTGAAATCAATCAAATCGATGTGGAAACGTGCCGATCAGTTGTGAGAAATTTCAAGAAAAGACTGAACGTCGTAATTGCTCAAAACGGACGTCATGTCAAAACATGTGCTATAATTTTGGAACAATGAAATAGACATGTAAGTGTCACTTATATTTACAAATATTGGTGGTAAATAAAATTTTATTTTAGATAGAAAACAACCATATATTTTATTAAATTGTGGTTAAACATACAGAAAAGTTATAGCTGTTTGTAATGGTATCAGATATTATGGGACATCCTGTATGTACATATTTTGACTGACCTCTATTTCACCAACCACAATGCTCAAGAACCTATAAGCAGTACCTAGTTCAAGAATAGAGTAAAACTTGACTTGACTATTTGAGTTTACCGTCGCTTCGTCAGTATTTCAGTCATATAGCGACGTCCAGTTAAATACAGATGGAGAAAGTCCCCTAATGCATTCGAACCCACGCGGTGAGGGGCTGAATTAGTGTTAAAGTCAGCGACTTTACCCTCTTGGCCACGGAGGTCCCAGAACAGAGTAAAGCATAATTGACAAATATTACATTGCACCTTGCACACACATGCATGCGTATAAAATTTCCACCGGATAGAAATTTGTTTTTATTCAGACGTGCGGGTCTTTAATTTTACATGTTATTGGCATATTTCATACATAAATATATGAGGTACATAGGTGTGTTATGAAGAGATGCATTTATTTTTCAGGATTTTCTGTATGTCTGAATAATTATCAATTATAACTGATATTGACTTGTAAATTTAGGAGTTATGCCCATTTACCAAAAAAAAATTTTTTTTGTATTTCCATTCCCCATTTTGTAGTTTGACTGTACCTTATTGAACTCCAAAAAGGCCAATAGTCTTAAGTCTTATATTTGCATATAGCACCATCTAACGTTTTCATGACATTGAAATTATTGATCTTTTAATATGTATAATCAATAAATAAACATATTCCTCTTTATATTTTTTCTTACTTTCGAAACATGTCTTCAAATTACATGTTTTTTTTTCTGTCCTAACGATCGCTTTGAAAAAAAAGTCCGAGACGATCTAATTTCTTCATTTTCAACTTTCCACAACTTCGTTGTGCGTATTATCTTTAAGAGGGCCTGTCTAGCCTCACCAAACCTTTATGACGTTTAAGAAATTTAGCATATTAATGGTTCAAGGCGACTTTCGTGATTTGATCACCTCGGTACTTTGCCACCCCCATGGCTGCACACAAAAAGAGCAATCTGACTACAATATGCCAGAGATTGAGAGAAATGACATCATTGAAGATACTGAAGAGATCAATGACAAAAGGTAGTCACGTGTATTTGAGTCTCTCATCATCCAAAGCATTAAAAATGATTATTTTTTTTTAAGATTTAAGTTCAATTTTGTCTAAGATTTTTCTATCGCTGTGCCGGTGCCAAGATTTTTTGTTTCATCCGGGTCGGTTCTGTAGATGATCTATAGATCACTCACCGACTGTCACTGGTATTCGAAAATAAGAGGCGCTTCAACCCACAATGATTTTTTTTTAATTTTCTTTTTCAGCTAACAACAGAGTGAATAGCAGAATGCAAGGGCATTGAAACCGACAGAGTATCACTGCAATATTGGCAGAAAAAAATAATACTAGTATTCGTAATGAAGTACAATTAAAAAATAATACCAAAACTTTATTGTAAACTTTACCACTACATTAAGGTAGTTGTATGCCTATATTTCTTAAATGCCATGATATTAAATTGTTCCCCTGTCACGCGATCTCACAGAAACCAAAACAACGCTACGTGTGCCATGCAACTTTTCATGTGATAATGACTTTTTGATCTACTGCAGCATCATAAAGCGCTATTTACACTATATTGATAGTCACAGGTTTAACCCTTCCCCTCATATAGACTCATTTTGACGCACTTAATATGTACCACATAAAGCCTGATCTGCAGAAAACCACAGTTAAACCTTACCAAATTTAATTATAAAGTCCTCATTTCCAGACCACTGAGGAGCAGCGAACAGCACAAAACCTGATCAGCCTGCGAGCGATTCTGTATCTCAATGAATTGAAAGAGCCCTTGCTATACTACCTCGACTCATCAATATCAACATATTACCTAAGTAGAGAGTGGAATGGACAGTTCTGTTTCTAGGTAGCATTGCTGTTTGTCAAAGGTTTATCGTGATAAAAAAAGGGGGGGGGGGGCAAGACAAAGCTTGAGTTTGTTCACATTTCCATTTCATTTTGATTAGTGGAAAAACTTTTTACATATTTTGTGATTATCAATATAATAACAAGTAACAAGCAGCCTATTATGGTCATACACAAACCGCTATAAACATAATACCGCGAATTTTGTTATAAAAATACACCGGATAAACTCTAAAGTGCAAAATTCCGATTTCGTCTGCATTTGTTTACAAATTGCATATCGACAAAAGTCAAAACACACACACGCACACTTTTTAACAGTGTCTTAATTAACACTAGTAAAGCTACAGATTCGTGGTAATACGTATAACCAGTACAAGTTTCTTTTAAGAGAATTATTAAACAAATCAATTTTGGTTCACTATGCCAAGCGACTGAAATGCTGTTGTATGGGACATTATCTATGGCATTACGAAATTCAATCTTTAAGAAAAGTTGTTTATTTTTTCTGGGAAATAGAAAATGTCATCAGGCATAGCAGAGGATGAAATGCATCGTTGCTGATCATGTCATGGTGGAAAATGCAATGATTCAATGTCTGTGATTGATCACCCTTCAAGTGTTGATGAAACATGCATCTGATGCTTGACGTGCGACTATGCTTTACTTCGATATGAATCTTTGTGCACTGTACATACATCTTTCATCTGAAGATATCGGATCAATAGCATATCTGCCGCTTTTTGTAAATCCTAGAATTATCCTCACTAAAAAACTGCATACATTATAGCCAACTGTTCAAGACTGATGGATGTGCCGGGCTACGTTAAGGTTTTAGGTACCGAAAAAAAAACATGTCAAAGGTTTAATAAAACCAGCCTGTAGGATTAAAATCTGTTAAAATATGCCTCTTGACCCATTCATTTCTATAACGGTTGCAAATTTAAATTTCACTTAAATGCCTAGACGAGAACGTTTCAATTTTTGGATATCAGTTGTAAAACCACGGAATAATAAAATTTATCAACTTTTACACGAAAGAAAATTAAAAGAAAGGTTGTAATACTCTTATGATATTTTTAAAGTTTATCGATACTGAACTTCGAAGTTGTGTAACTTAAGTATCATATTTTATCAACTATTCCTGGAGGTACCATACAAACACAGACATAAAAGATAACCTACCGGTCTACACCCATTCTTACATTTGTGTAGCCTTCATTGCTACGAACCGAAACAGCTTGTATGTAATAACAACTGATGTCATTACAAAAATAGAGCTATAGAAAATACTAATGGAGTTCTGGAATGATGCGTGGTCCCATATGAGTCTGTCGTTGATCTTTTCCTTAAAAAAAGCTTCAACATATAGATGCAATTATTGCAAGTCTTGTCGTGGTTGAATCAGCATCGTGTTAATATTGATGCGAAAGTGCAGTTATACGAGTATGATGGGAAGACGAGAAGATGAACATAAAAGTAAATTATCAATGAAACGCTATAGTTTAATTCAATTGATTCATGGTAATACAAAAATAAAAGAAACATATTACAACTTGTATATTCTAGTAGATGAAATAATTAGAAAATCATCAATATCTGTTTTTACTGTAACCTTATTATACTCAGGAAAAGGTTTTATTAATTGATCAACGTTGACACCAAACGTCTGTTATAATCCAACGGGAAATCATCCATCGTCAGTGTGAGGAGAAGCTTCTGCCATTAGGTCACATTGATGTCTGATCGTGCTAGCAGTAACGCTCAAAGTATGTATTAGCGCTATTCCGTTTTCGGTATTAGCAATATAATTACATAACGCAGACAGTGATTTGCCAGTGGAGTCCAATTTCCAGATGGTCATAGGCGTCTTTGATAGACTCATAACACCAGAGCTTACAAGCCTAATGGAAGTATAAGCTGAGCATGTTGGGAGATGGAACTGACATTAAGGTAGATTTCTTAGTTCTGTAGAAAAAAACTATAGCTGAAACACCTGTGTATACTTCAGTTAATGGCCGAAGGAATTTAACATGGGTATGGCAGTAATCGTCCGAAAACTGTTGAAAAATAGAATACTCCTAAAAGCTTAAAGTTTGAAATCTTGGGGTGTTTTCCCTCTTTAAATTTCAGTTTTGGTTGGGTTTAACGTCCCAGCGACAGTATTTCAGTCATTTAAGGACGCCAATTTATTTGAGACAGATAAAATATTGCCTAGTGTAAAGAAGTGACATGCTACCACAACCAGTAATAGTATTCTGACACTTGGCTAACCTCGTATCTCCTCTTACGTAGCAAAAGGGAGACATGCCAATACCAAATGGAAATTGTAGTCAGTGTATTGAAGATACATATCCTAGTACATGTATTGATAAAGTTGTAACAAAGATACTGTCGATCATAATTTTAAATAAATACATGTATATTTTACTAATGCGATGATGATAAGAATGTCGTTGTTGTATATGATAATGTGGAGGAGGTAATTTGATGTTTCGAATTACCATTATAAGGACAACAATAGCATTGATCAAACCAGTCCCGGTGTCCGTATGATTACATCGTCTGAGCATGGAATGCCAGGGATCGATCGGACAGAGCAAGTAAATGAAGTAAATCTGGAACCGCTGAGAGATTCCATTCACTAACTCACCCACCATCCCTTTCTACTGATTACCACGACCACGGCTAAGTGTGCATGTCTCAGCCTCGATTCGCACCAGTATAGCAATATAATTTGTTGCTGCCCCTTCCTCCTTGAAGGCTACCTGGCATATGAGAAAAAATCGGTTGCGAATTTTATAACCTTGCATTTTCTCATATAGTCCACATTATTATCTAAAATATTGTCGGAGGCCAATCCTAATTGTCCTAATCCATGACTAAACCAGCCCTTGTATGAATCTGAGACTGGTTGGCACTTTTTGGGTCCGACCCCAACATGTGATCGATCTAACGCACTTTGGTGTCAGCTCCGAAAACGGACCCCAAAGTGCGTTACTGTGCCCCATACTAATGCACATTGGGTCCAATATCGATGTCAGCTTTGACATGGATGATCAACCGTTACAAACATATTCTTAAATTGGGACAGGTGTGTGAAGTTAGCGCGTAGATCGTAGATCGTAAATCAACACTATAACTTATTTTCTTTGTCGACCTGGGTCGTAGATCGTAGCTCAACCATTCAAATAAACCATTATAAATGGTTGAGCTGGATCGAAGATCGTAGCTCGACCATTGAAAACTTTCATGGAATGGTTGAGCTGGGTCGTAGATCGTAGCTCAACCATTGAAATAAACCAATATAAATGGTTGACTTGGATCGTAGATCGTAGCTCGACCATTGAAAACTTTCATGGAATGGTTGAGGGGATAAATAAACCAATATAAATGGTTGACTTGGATCGTAGATCGTAGCTCGACCATTGAAAACTTTCATGGAATGGTTGAGCTGGGTCGTAGATCGTAGCTCAACCATTGAAATAAACCAAAATAAATGGTTGAGCTGGATCGTAGATCGTAGCTCGACCATTCAAATAAACCAATATAAATGGTTGAGCTGGATCGTAGATCGTAGCTCAACCATTGAAATAAACCAAAATAAATGGTTGAGCTGGATCGTAGATCGTAGCTCGACCACTGAAAATGTTCATGGAATGGTTGAGCTGGGTCGTAGATCCCGCGAACAAAAATTTTCCGACGAATGAGATTCCCAACGACTACAAAATTTAAAAGATTATGCGCTTTTTTCCTTAAAATAATCCCGACGAAGATAAAAATATACAAAATACAATTTTAAATACAAATTACCGACATACAATCTTTCCCGACGAACAGAAAATTTCCCGACGGAAACTTTTCCGACGAATGAGATATTACCGACAAGTACAAAGATTTTCGAAGGAAACTCTTTTCCCGACGAAAGCATTTTTTTCCGACAAATGCAATTTTCCCGACGAGTACAATAATCCCGACGAAGATAAAAATATTAACAAAATACAATTTTCACAACTTATACTAAATTCCCGACATATAATTTTTCCCGACGAACAGAAAATTTCCCGACGGAAACTTTTCCGACGAATGAGATATTACCGACAAGTTCAAAGATTTTCGACGGAAACTCTTTTCCCGACGAAAGCATTTTTTTCCGACAAATGCAATTTTCCCGACGAGAATATATTTCCCGAAGAACAAAAGTTTCCCGACAAATGTAATATTGGTTGATTATGCGACTTTTTCCAATTATCCGACAAAGAAGACAAATATAAACTATTTAATACTAAACAAAAAGCGACAGATATTTTTCCCGACAAGTTCATTTTTCCAGACGAGTACAAAATTACCGACGACGACTAAAATACGATCTACGATCCAGATCAACCATTAATCTTGGTTTATTTCAATGGTTGAGCTACGATCTACGACCCAGCTCAACCATTCCATAAACATTTTCAATGGTCGAGCTACGATCTGCGACCCAGCTAAACCATTCCATCAACATTTTCAATGGTTGAGCTACGATCTACGGACCAGGTCAACCATTTATTTTGGTTAATTTCAATGGTCGAGCTACGATCTACGATCCAGCTCAACCATTCCATCAACATTTTTAATGGTTGAGCTACGATCTACGATCCAGCTCAACCAACTATATTGGTTTATTTCAATGGTTGAGCTACAATCTACGACCCAGCTCAACCATTCCATGTTTTCAATGTTGAGCTACGATCTACGATCCAGCTCAACCATTTATTTTGGTTTATTTCAATGGTTGAGCTACGATCTACGACCCAGCTCAACCATTTATAATGGTTTATTTCAATGGTTGAGCTACGATCTACGACCCAGCTCAACCATTCAATGAAAGTTTTCAATGGTCGAGCTACGATCTACGATCCAGCTCAACCATTCCATCAACATTTTCAATGGTTGAGCTACGATCTACGATCCAGCTCAACCAACTATATTGGTTTATTTCAATGGTTGAGCTACAATCTACGACCCAGCTCAACCATTCCGTGAACTTTTTCAATGGTTGAGCTACGATCTACGATCCAGCTCAACCATTTATTTTGGTTTATTTCAATGGTTGAGCTACGATCTACGATCCAGCTCAAACATCCATTTATTTTAGTTTATTTCAATGGTTGAGCTACAATCTACGACCCAGCTCAACCATTCCATCAACATTTTCAATGGTTGAGCTACGATCTACGACCCAGCTCAACCATTTATATTGGTTTATTTTAATGGTTGAGCTACGATCTACGACCCAGATCGACAAAGAAATTTAGTTATAGTTTCGATCTACGATCTACGATCTACGCGCTAACTTCACACACCTAATTGGGACATCATCAT
>CM037777.1:45679632-45729632 GCA_021229015.1 Solen grandis
AAGGCTTTTATAAACCAGAGTCGGACTTCGGTTATTCGAAATCGGCATGCCCGTTGTTTCTCTTCGAATAATGCATATGTTGGAATAACACGCACTGTTTGTATAATAGTTGCAATCTGTGTCTGTAAATGTATATTTTATTCGAATAAAAGGAAGGGTTCGGATAAAGCATGTTTGAGTAACCGAGATTGGACTTTATTCGAATCGTTGAACTACGACCCTTTATCACCTGAAACCCAAACCTCATGTATAGTCATGTACACATTTAAGACTTACGGTACATGAAACAATGATTTTTTCTTTGAAATGTAGTCTGTGAAAATGATAAAATACAATATTGTATGTGCAAACAGGGGATACCCTTCAGTATTGTATGAACAAACATGGTATATCTTAAAATATTGTATGAGCAAACAGGGGACACCCTACAATATTGTATGAGCAAACAGGGGATACCCTGTAATCTTGTATGAGCAAACAGGGGATACCCTGATCAGACAGTTTCATATAAGGCAAAGTGTTAAATCAAACATGTACAAAGTGCACCTTTCACAGAACGGAAGAAGGTGCCACATAAATCAATAAACATTGGGCCTCCTGGATTGTAAAGGAACTACTATCATTTTTCTAGTTTTTGTTGCACTTAACCTTTTGACTTCACTACAATATGAGGATGCTGAAATTGGTAGACACTGAAATATTGATGAACATAGGTATCAACTGAAGAGTCAAATTGATATTGCTACCGAAACGTTTCTCCTCATGAATGATATGAGCCACTGCACCGCACTTTGTTGTGTAAATCATTAAGCGCCGTAAACATGACACCGTCCTCACCGCTGTAGGATTGCTTACTGACGTGGTCATTTAGATTTGTTATAATTCGCAAGGGCAGTTAACTCCAACACAGCAATAACTTTTCGCGGCGTGTGCTTGTTAAACACACTAGTTCAGTTGACACTATGGTAATACAGTTTGGTTTACACCATTTTTATATAGTTCAGTTGACACTATGGTAAAGTAAAAGTAAAGTAAATGCATTTTACAGTCTAAGTTTCATGCCTTGGGCACGTTCACCGACTTTACAGCTTTTACTCCTGGTCATCGGGCTACTTGTATCTATCTATTGATCTCCCTGGGGAGTCTTTCCCTCCGCTTATGGCAGCCCGACACCATGGCGCCACGGAATTATACAGCCCTCTCAGGTACCCATTTACACCTGGGTGAAGTGAAACAATGCGGGATAAATTTCTTGTTCAAGGAAATTGGCAGTGTCCTTGGCAGGACTCGAACCCGGGACCCCTCGATCCCGAAGCGCGTGTCCTACCACTGGACCACTGCTCCCCACTGGTAATACAGTTTGGTTTACACCATTGTTATATAGTTCAGTTGACACTGTGGTAATACAGTTTGGTTTACACCATTGTTATATAGTTCAGTTGACACTGTGGTAATACAGTTTGGTTTACACCATTGTTATATAGTTCAGTTGACACTACAGAGATACAGTTTGGTTCCCCCTGTAGTAAAACAGATCGGTTGAAACTATAGTGATGTATTTCGGTTGACACTAAAGTGATACGGTTCGGTCGACACTATAGTGATACAGCTCAGATGACTTTATAGTGTAATTTCCACAATGCCTAATAAAGCACCCCATATGCACTTATAAAGATGCATGGTTTTACATTATTCGAAGTTAACATCAAGGCTATGAAAAATAATCATGATTTAAAGTAAGGAGACATTTTTAAAACTCGAGTGAATGTATTCCATTTAGCGAGCTTTTAAGTTATATTTGCAACATCCGGTTGTATAGTAAGGTTGCGGAATTAAATCAACATCTTTTAGAACCACAAACAAAAGGAATTGTTATTGTTTCAGCCTTTCTTTCTCCAAATGTATAAACAAAATATGCGTTTGATGAACTTGCATTTTATAAATGTTTTAAACAAGAAACTGTCAGCATAATTTTCATTCTGTTCGTTTCGAAATAAAACACCTTATTACAGAACTTCGATATTTCACTTTTTTTACAGGTTGAACCCTCCTTTACGGTAAAGTCCCTGTAATGGTTCCTATACGTCTTGGGCCACTTAACCTCTGCCAAGATAACCAAGGTCCCCTAATGAAACATTAGGGAACATTGGTTATCTCCGTGAAAGGCCATGAGGTCCGAAATGTAGCGGAACTATTACAGGGACTTTACCTTAAACTCGCCTTTCTTTAGTGATAAAATAAAAGCAGGACAAGAAAACAAAACATGAAATATATTATTATTATTTTTTTCGCAAGGTGAACGCTTTTATAATCACTGAGTATAATGCCATACGTTAATCTTTATCTTTTGTGAAATTGTTTGCGCTTTTTTTTGTCGTGTGTTGCCTTTTCTGTGTGTCTTTTCTATACCCTGCGTATTATTTCTGGTTCGAAAACACTTGATATTTTATCAGACGAACGCTACATATGTTATTGAAGCTTTTCATTTAATTATTGACCCATTTGCTTCTTCCTTTGCATTAAAAATAGATGCAGACTGGGATAGTATAACTAATAACACTACTAAACATGTGTTAAAATGACGTTTGTGAAATGTCAAGTTAGCTAGAAGAACGGGGTTTAAAGAAAACCCTGGATCAATGCTTATTCAATCAAAGTTGATTAAAGGACTAAAATGGACGAATTCTTCTACAGCTCGTGACAAGCTTTAGGTATGGTAGAAGACAAGCCCTTCTATGAAAGGAAAACAATTGTGTGTATTCAGCTAATCATTTATTCATTTAATCATCAGCATGCTTTTGTTTTATCAAATTTCATTTCCAATAGTTGATGCCAAAAGAGCATTACAACGATTTTGCTTAATTCTGATTAAGAACTTTCATAAATGACATAATTGTTCTTCTTAATTAACGTGTAGTGTTTGTAAGATATAAATTTCCGTTGCTTTATTTACTTGCATAAAACAGAATTTGAGTTACAAAAAGCGGTTATGAACATTTCATGAAGGGATTTGATACACTGGTACAAGCAACACAGTATTATACAAGATTCTTTGATGCGGTCGATTGAACTCAAAGAGGAGTTTTGATACACCTGGTACAAGCGACATAGTATTACTAACACAAGATTCTTTGATGACAGGTCGAGTTTGCAACTCATAAGAGTGAAGTTTTTATATACCTGGTACAAACAACATACTATTTTTACCACAACTTCTTTTTTGATGACATGTCGAATCTTCAACTTCATAAAAGCAATGTCAAATCAAGTCAAAGAGTATAGGCCTCCGGCCCAAAATACAATGCATATGGCCATGATATAACATTTTTCAAACAAAAGTTGTGTCATACACCTTCTACAAACTCAACCTTCATCGTCACCATTATATCTATTATAATTGTACCAAAATATAAAATAACTATTAAGTTATATTTCTCTATGCTACAATTACAAAATATATACCTTCCTCCCATTTAATTATAATGTTATGATATACCTGGTACAAACAACATGATATTATTACAACAACTTCCCTTGTTGACATGAATCTGCACATTTATACATGTAAAAGCAACGTTTGAAACACCTGGGGCAGGCGACATACCATTTTTCCAATATCACAGTCTCGATTTTTCACATGAATCTGTAACTTGATAAATGCGGTCATTTACATGTTAGCATTCAACATAAACGTCAATACATGATTGTCCGACACAATGGAAGGAGTCTGTGATATTGTATGGCGACATTTGTGCTCTGGTTGTTTGTCCTACTTTCAGCTGTGGCTGGTGGCAGCTGATCCGTGTTTTGCACAGTGAAGTAAAACCTAGTCATAGTTATTGCACGCATGCATTCACAATACATGAACAAAGCTTAAGTGTGGGTACACTAGATCTAACAGAAAATCTTATTCATATGCACGTTTTACCTGGAGACACCTAATTTATTTTGGGCCTACGTCACCGTGTGATTAAAATTGCCGACTTACTGTCACGTAGTCCTTTATGGCCGTGGGTTCGAATCTCGGAGGGTTATAGGACATTTCATTTATGAAGGTCTTCCAGCTGGCTCGCGATAGGTTGTTTTATCCCGGGTGCCTCTGTTTAATCGGGGCCTTCCTCAACCTGTGATTAGCTGGAAGTGACAGTGGGTTGGTAAGCTTCGCAATAACTGTAATATTCAGTACAATTACAAACTCTTAATCAACAGAGCCTATGCTATCGTATTCGGGAGTTCTAGGGTTCTATCCCCGGTCGTGACGAAGCAAAGTAGTTAAAAATGGTACTGGTATACCCACCTTGTACTTGATATACTCGTAGTTACAATCTACCATATCTAAAACTTTAAAGATTACTTATCGCTAAGTATTGTGGAAAATAAGCATGAAGACCAAGCACATGGAAAATTGAGCTGCATCGACATTTAAACGCAATAAGTAGTAAATGTCAATTCAACAATCTTCCTTCCCTGGGTAACAAACTGCAAATTAAAGTTTTGCGTTGTAGTTACGACAGTATTACAGCTATATAGCGACGTCAAAACTAATAACAGTTAAAGTGAGGCACCGAGTATACGGAACTTGTTTAAAAACCCCGGTCTGGTGTAGCTTCCTCATATGACAATTCCGAATGACCTCGCGGGATTCGAACCCATGCATTGTCGTCAATGTCGACCACGCATGAGTCAGAGAAATACTCACAAAGACGTCGGTAAACGTTCTGTTGTTTGTCGGACTGAAACAAAAAGCATCGTGACTAAGAAAAGATAAACAGAAACAATAAATGTCTTTAAAAAAAGTATTCGGCGTAGCAAAATAATGGTCAGTTGAAACGTAAAACACAGTGATTTTTTTTTTTTACAATTTTTGCTTCACAAGTCCTCGGACTCTCTGGGCTAAAACAATATGAGTGCCAAAATGGAAAGTTTGCACCCTACTTTAATTTCAGTAGCATTTTCTTTATATATTTTATGCATCCAGTGGATGCAATTGAATTAAAACCTTGCATCCATCCACAACGAAACGAAAACATTGCATCCTGGACGCAGGATGCAGAGGTAAAAAAAAGAATCACTGAAAACAGATGAAAACTATTTTAAAGTTGGAAACGTTAGCAAAAATGTTTATAAATACTAAGAGGGGGGCGGGGGTATTGTGAAGACTATTAAACAAAACAGATTTAATTACAAATTCAAAACAAAACAAACAATAACAACAACTAATCTACCAATTTCCATTAAAAAAATATGCACTTACTGATTTATTTTTTTAAAGTTAAGACAATTTGGATGTAGCCAATCTGAAACGAAAGATCATGAATCGTGTATATCCTATTATTTTTTTCTAGATCCGTACAATAAACTAGAACAACTCCTCCGCGGTAGTTACCTCCCCTGAAGGCCGAGTCCACTTTTACAAATTAGGGAAAATTGTGATCTGAAGTTAGCAATACCTCTGCTTCTTATTTTGTTGTTTTAAATCATATTTCCAAAGCAGCATTCCTAAATTGAAGAGGAAGTGTTAAATTTTCATTACTGTGTAACCTTTTATGTTTAAACTGAAAAAGAAACCTATTATATCAAACAGAAAGATATATACAACCTGAAACTCCCATTTAAGTTTAAGTTTAGTTTAATTTCTTAAATATCTAATAAATTTACCCTGGCTTCATTTGCATACCAACATTGGATTGGTTCAATAAGTAGGTCAAAATCAATTTTATACAGCTACGCCGAAAAAAAGCAGTGTTAGGTAATTCGACGTGTCAGGATAATAATATGGCTGTGTGGTGTCATACCATTGTCTACGTTTTAAGTTACACGGTAAGGTATCATACTTTCTACCCCATGTTCACCCAGTCCCAATATAGCAGAATTACTGACAATGGGTCCTCATCCAATCAATTAAACATCAGAAATCGCCTGAGTACATGTTACATATATGTATTTCTTATATAATGTCACTATTTCATGGGACGCAGGTATTGATTTCTGTCGGAAACCACCAAGTAAATGATCTTGTGGGCGACGCATCTTTAAAATTTAGTGACACGTATTTCGCAGGATATCTTTCTGTATACTTAATTATTCCATGAAACTCGTGTTCATTTAAGTTAACTTGAGAAAAAACAAAACAAAAACAAAAAACGTGGTTGATCGGATTTCTGAAGAGGGAAGAAGTATACTAGTATTCAAACAGCAGAAAAGTTAATCATTTCTATGATTTAACATCTATATTCAGTTGGGCATCTGTAGCCGACTAGGTAGAGTCATAACTTACAATCACCTCACCAATCACCGTTGAGGGTTCAAAACCCAGAAGGGTCTTTTGGTAGTTTCATTTGAAAAAAAAACAAACAAAAAAACAACATTATTTGAGCTGGCTTGAGGTATGTCGATGGTTATTGTGGTGTTGCCACTGCCACTGTGCATTCAAGGTCGTCGCTACGTGACTGAATTTCTATCGCAGCGAAATTTGACTCCAGCACATTCATATAACCACTGCAAACTAAAACTACATTATATTACGTGGTTTACAATACTCCGAATCTCTAAAGATAAAAGGGATAATACCCTTTTTTTGGTATTTCCTATGTAACACATATAAATGTTTCATAGTTTAAAAATAGTTTAAAACAAATAGAATAAAACAAATCTTTGTTTAAATGACGAATTAATTACAGACCATGTCATCCTAAAGCAGCCGTCAATCAAGCACAGGTCGGTCACTAATTGTACCATGGTATTCAATAGCGTTCGTATAGCCCTTTCCCTCATATAGACTCATTTTGACGCACTCAATAGGTACCACAGAAAGCCTGATCTGCAGAAAACCACAGTTAAACCTTACCAAATTTAATTATAATGTCCTCATTTCCAGACCACTGAGGAGCAGCGAACAGCATAAAACCTGATCAGCCTGCGAGTTACTCGCAGGCTGATCTGGTTTTATGTTGTTGGCATAGTTCTTTTCATGGTTTCCTCTATGAGGGAAAGGGATAGTATCATATGTCTGTTTCGTGTAAATGCACATTTAAAAAATGCAGGAAAGTGATATTTCAGTGAACTTGTCGCTAGGAATAGAGAAGCAATTAGCTGGCAACTGAAGCCGTTATGGCCTTATATTGTTGCAACTAACATAACTGTGTTGATATGCAAAATCACTCGAAACAGGAATCCGATATAAATCATGAAAAATTATCAAAGTATCATAAAGCAGAGAAATGAACTAAAGATAAATGCTTCCATATATCAGCTGTTTGGTAACTGAGGCCCTGTTTAGGATGGTCTCTAAGACTTCTCCCTATAGCTGTGTGGATAACCCACTTATTGCAAAGCAAATCAAGAAAATCATTACTGTATCTTAGACTTTTTCAATAGATCTAGACTTAATTTTATCAATCAGACGCTCTAGGAAGAAAAACTAATCTGGCTCTAAAAAAAAGTAAGCAAAGTGTGCTGGATTTTTTAATCTAATAAGAGACATAAATAACATCAAATTATCATTATCTATTAAATAAGTTTATACCGTTGGTAATTTAGTCAGTTAGTATGATATATTTTCATTTGGTAGACAGACATTAAAACTCTACATGGGTTTCCTGATCCATGCCCGCACTTCGATCTTTTACATCAAATTGTTAGGTAGCAAATCCCATCGAGTATAATTGCCGCCTTCAACAGTATGAATTGTTCCGATAGGGCTGCCTTTAAACTCCCGACAACAATACGCTGCGGTCTTGGACACATGTGAATCCATATGTCAACCCTCATTAATGTTATAGATCACCATCGTGTTCTTTATTTTCCTTTTCAAGCAAAAGGATTTGCGTAACAGTTAACATGCGACAGCGCTCTATCCAATACCCGTTCTAAATGTACGCTACATTTTATTGATTACCGGCGCGTCCTTTACTACAGTGTATACATTGCAATATAATAGTACAATCGACGACTGGAAAATTAAAAGTATTCGCAATGATTAATGGTGCATTTAATGTATTTACTTTCTCTACACGGAAATGCTGGAGCCGTCATTGAAATAGAGATTTTTATTCAGGGTAAAAACATACAGGGCAACAGTTATGGCTCGGTGTTTGATTAAGTAAAAATATATAACAAGGAGTATTGTTAACAGCGTAGTACTTCATGGCATAATGTGCTAAAATTCACATCAAAATTATTAAATTGCGTTGCACTAAATATTGCAAATAAACACATCAGATGCACGATGTAAACCACACAACATACATGGTTCATGTAGCTGGGTGACGCATCACTAAACATCTATGAATTCATTCTTATTCAAACAAAATAGTACTGTTCTTCTGTTGTTGTTTTTTTTTCCCCGTAAAATAATAATTTTGTGCACTGCAATAAAACGATTGATATTTGTGCAAATAAAAAATCGGTAGACACTTTATAGGACAAAATACTTACGACTATGAAAACTTTTTTTCGTATGAAATTTAGGGAAAGGGGTCTCTGGTTGCCAGGCCCTGTTCCGTAGAACTTTGTGAACAGCATCTTTAAGAAATTAATGAACGCTTGTGTTTTTAAACGGCGTTTGGTTTTACAAAAATCACCATATTTACTTTTCCCGTAATTCTGTATTTTACTGTATATTTATACTTCGAAGAACGACAAAAAGAAATGAAGACACCGTTTCGATGTGTTTTTCTGAGAGTAATCAATAACCGTGGCTTGTAAGATTATTTTCATGTGATTAATCGAATTACAATCGAACCGGCGTAGAAACTAGAAATATATCTCGGATGAAGCATGGTTTTCGAATAATCGCTTGTCGAAATATCGCGAATTTCTTGTATCTAGTCAGCAATATGGTATTGAGACCAGCAATACCATACCGATAATAAATTGGTAGCACGTTTTCACGTAAACCACGACTAGAACATTTCTGTTCTTCAAGAGAGCATATTCAGGAAAATAAAAACAACAAAAAAGAAACATGGGATCGAATTGAATCTGAGTAAACAATACATGAAATTGAGAAACGATTGACTACAATATGTTCGTATCTTTCATGTCAAAACAGATAATCAAGGTGTTTGTTTATCAAAGGAGCTTGACTTTACGGTTTGTCGACACCAGCGTTATTCGCATTACAATGATCACAATGATCTATCGATCTGTTAATTACTTTGTGAACTCATTTTCTCAAGCGATGTGAAGTTGTTTATGGCCTGATGTCTGTGAAACGAATCTATCATAATCGCTATTAAGTTACCATGACAGCTCAGCTAAATAGACTAATCTTGTGGCTTTATTGATATGATGATCATATATAACAACATTTAACATTAAACGTATAAAGTCTAATTGCCCTTAAGTAGAAGTATCAAGTGTGTGTATGATTGTATGTTTTGGTTTTACGTCCAACCAAAAGTATTTCAATCGTTCTTTTGTTTCAGAGATCCGTTCCGCGTTGTTGTGCAATTATTTCACACGTTTGCAAGACATTGTCCAAGCTATGAAACTTGGATTTGAAAACAATGATAAATAAACAACTTATTTTCAGTTAACGTTAAATAATGTCTACTAGTTTAATAAATAATAATAATATTAAAAAACACAAGAAAAATAAATATGGCTTTCAAATGTGGTGTACTGAAGCACAGAAAGGACATGGTGTTTTTCTTTCTTGTTATCTCGTGGCCACGAGATAATAACTAAGAAAAAAATCTAAACTTTCGAGATAACTCGTGGCCTCGAGTTAACAAATAAGAAAAAAAAGCTAACTCTTGGCCACGAGATATGAAAGAATCATCTAACGATTTGATCGGTCAGTTAACTCATGGCTACGAGATAGCAAACTCATGGCCCCGAGAAAACTGACCAATCAAATCGTTAGATCATCTCGTGGCCACGAGATAACGATACTTTTTTTCTTAGTTATTAACTCGTGGCCACGAGATAATAAAGATAAACACCATGTCCCGTCTGTGCTTCAAGATTAATTTTTTTCTTAGTTATATCTCGTGTCAACGAGTTAGCAAAATATTTTTCTTATTTATTAACTCGTGGCCACGAGTAAGCGAGATTTGTGTGTGTGTGTTTGTGTTTTTTTATGTTGTTGTTGTTTTTCTTAGTTTTATCTCGTGATCACACGTTGATAATTGATTTTTTTGTTTTGTTTTTCTTTCTAGTTATATCTCGTGGCCACGAGTTTTTTTTTTTTTGTGTTTTTTTTTTTTTTTTGGCAGGGCCAATTTGGACCCCAGTGTCATGATTTGAACAAACTTGGTAGAATCCACTAGACAATGCTACACACCAAATATCTAAGCTCTAGACCTTGTGGTTTAAGAGAAGAAGATTTTTTAAGATTTCACTTTAAAATCTATTTTAGCGCCCGTGACCTTATTATGCAACAGACCGGAACCATTTGAACAATTTTCAAAACAAGCGCTTTAATCAGGTACCAGGTACCAACCTGTATATATGCTAAACGCCAAGCATGGAGTTACCCGGTCCATTTCTAACGTCTTTGGTATGTTGCAGCCGAGGATCCAAATTACGACCTCCCGATCCAGAGGCGGACACTGTAAGCACTCGGCTGTCGGGAATGGTTGATTTTATTTAAAGTGACATATTTGACTAAATCTCTCTATATATTGGTGACATTTGTTAAGTTTCTTCCTTAAAGCAAGTATACAATATCTAAGGAACCTTATTTATTTCAAAGAATATAATTACATTGGGATATTGATGTTTTCAAATCTAAAATAAAAACAAATCTGCGTATAGAATATAGGCTCAAGAAATTGGTGACCTAGATGTTGAAAGCGATGTTCAGCCGATGTGTAATGCTTAATATCAATGGCTCGAAAACGATCAACAATACTTCAACGAAGTAAACACGCATTCCTTCATTCCTGTTCTTCGATTATTTTTTTGTGTAAAAAAGTTACAAAAGATTTAACCTTCATAGCTTACAAATTTGTTAAGTAGAATGAAATATTTTGGCAACTTTAATTGATAAACAAGAATTATGAAATCTTCCCTTTGTATGTAAGTATTACATAGCTTTGAGTAAGTTTGGTTAAACTCGAGCCTGATATAGGGCGCGCTTGATTCACTGTTCGGAACAGAATGTGGCAATCAAATGGTCGTACCAGTGAATCAAATGAAATTGGAACATTTTTCTATCCAGAAAGTTGACAGATTTTGACTACTTCAGACGCTGCTGCCTTTTTGGCTTTAAATGATCAATCCGATGACAAAAAATGAAATCAAAAGATGTCTGTCCTTTTCGTTATATGACCTTATGTTTTTATGTAAGTGATTTACATGTCATGTTGTATGACCCGTAATTGGTGAAATAAAATATTATATCGTCGGAGGTCCTAACTGCGCCCCTGTCCAAACTCCGCCACCTTCTGCTTTTTTATCGTAGTCTCGCTAGATTTTATCACACGCGTAAGCGACTGTAAGATATTTTTTTTTACTATGTTTCAGTAAATAAACTCAGATGATTTTTGTACGAAATTTTGATTCAAACAGATAAATATAGCAAATCTTATCTCGCACCACTCTTTTTATGTGTTTTTCTTAATACAAAATGATTTGCCACACAGAATGGCCCTTTTAAACTCAATTTTTTAAAATAAAAGTATCTCGGAAATTCCATCTGCTGTGTTTACACATTTATAAATGGAAGTTACATGTGTACAATTCGCAACTGCTATGACGTCACCTAGGGGGCGGAGTTAGGACCACACAAAATGATGGCATAATATTTGACTCGTAATGTATTAAATGTTATTTCCGAGTGAATAATTATTTATAAAAGAATTATTTAGGGGGTTTCAATGTGAATTTGATAGAATTAATTGGTACGTGAACAGTTTTATGTATTTTATTTATGTTGCATTTCCTAATTAAATCTTAGAGGGGCGAATTTGGGCATCGAGGATATTCTATTCCAACATAGAACATTTTCATCTATAAGTCAGTACGATGCAAACATAATCAATAAAAATGACAAAAAGGTATTGTGGAAAAGTTTACTGAACTAATCGGTGTTAAAATTTTTGCGCATAAATTCAAAGACACGCAATAAACTTCAAAAACATGTTGTTAGATTAACTCTGCCACCATTTCGTTACATCTTAATGCTTGATTGCCGTTCTGTCTGTTCAGTTCACCCCGATTCTGCACCGAGCAGTGAATCAAGCGCGTCCTTAGTTTCGATGCTCTGTAAGTCCACATTGTAACAAATCACATTCGCAACATATTTATTTACAAATGCGATGACGTGATCGTACGCAATATGTCAACATCGGTCTGAATGACCTGTGTAAAAGCGCTCAAAGAATCATGGGTAAATCATGGCTGCGCCACTAAGATCTCCTGCGTTGGAGATTACTTTGAAATGAATAAGTAAGGTAAATGCAAAATTTTAACACGGTATTAAGTTATTGTCAATTTATTATGCCAGTGTGACGTATTTTTGGCATTGTATATGGCATTTAATAGAAAAATATTTCTCTACAAATTACACTTACACGACAACGTTTTCCTAAAATTCATGTGAAAGTGAAAGTAGGATAGTAATTCTATTTCATATGTATTGCTCAATCCATGCTAGAAGTGTTTAAATTACGATATAATGTTTCGACAATGATAAATGCACTTTTAGAAGTATTTAAGCATGATCATGTTACTAACGTTTGGTCATTTTTATATAGAACTTGGGTCTATTTGCGCGGAAGCACAATTCGCAGTTTTTGGGTGAATCCTACGGTCTAGTATAGAGACTAGTGTAAGCTAGTGACGTCACAGTCTCTATTTATAGATTGGATAGTACGTCACATCAAATAATGACGTCAAACATAGTCGTCACAAAATATAATTTACACATCTGTTTGATTTCCGTTACACATTTATAACACATGTGTACACATGTTACGCATGTGATCACATTTGTTACATATGTTACAAATGCGATTTGTTATAAATGTAGACGAACAACGTTCCACGTGTTCTGTTCAGTGAGGGATTTCTAGATACGGCGTCATAACGTGCTCATCTTTGACGCACCCTCTCAATAAATGACTTGCAATTATGCTTTCGGGTAATTCTTTAAATTACCATGCATTAGTATGATTTGTTTGAGTTTTGACAGTAACATTTTAAAATCGATCAAAAATATACACCGTTTATATAGTAACTACACATACATTTTGAATAATGAAAAAATAATTGTGCAGTCTTCTAAAAGTCTTTTAACAATTTCAAATCATATTGGAAAACTGTGATAGGATAATGTCTGTCATTCATATTAAGCATAAATACAAAGTCTGTCTTAAGTTGTCAAAACTCGTTTAGAGAAACAGGCTTATACGAGGCTTTTGGTGTGTTTAAATTCAATTTTCATGAACGAGTTTAATAAAAGATAATAAGAGATGACAACCAGAGCCAGAAGATTTTGCCAAGTGACTAAATTCCAGTTTAATTCGATATTTTTCACACTACTTACTCGCATTATTTCGAAAAATAATTAGTATCATCAAAGTACGTAGAGAAAAAAGTTTCAATTAACAGAAGAAGCAGATTATGACATTTGACCTGGTTTAAACATCCATAGAACCAAACATTGCACCTTCGAAATTTTTAGTATTAGATATTCAGTTCCAGGCTTTCCCATTAATGGCTTAATAAACTGCACACAAATAAAACCTTCGTTTATTTTGTGTAAACTATGTCAACATTTGACTACCAACTGTCTCGGTAATGCTTTTCGAAACCACGAATGAAATACACCTGTTAACTTTGGGTAGCTATGCTGTTGCAATTGAAAACAGCAACTGTTACATTCAAAATACGAATTTGAATAATTTTCGAATACGATATTGATTATTTTCTACGTAAAATGAACACGCGACAAATAAACACTTAAACAAAGTTATTATTAAGTTATGGTGGCATGTTTCGGATTTTTTATATATATTACAGGGCCATTAAACTCAATGAAATCGATAATACAAATTAGGAATTTGCAGTTTGTTTAAAAGAAAAAAAAATAAGCTATAGAAAATGTTTGTATTTTATATTCGAAACAGAACCTATCTCATTTTGACGTTATAGATTGTACGCATAACGTCTGCATTTTCCCGCTTTTTTTGACGTTATGTTATTCATGGTGACGTCGTTTTCGTTGTTTATGTTTAAAAGTTATTGTTATCCTGATGAAAGCGTTAGCGAAACGTTGAAGTAATAACAAGAATACTTTTTCCTACGTGTTGTCGTTGATTTTTTTCCACACCAGTTTGTTTTTTCGCATTTCATGAAATATTTGTCTATTGGAAAGGGAGCTTGGGTTGACCGATTTGGGGAAAAGTAAACAATGCAATGCTGACGAGTTTCTATAGTTTTACAGTTTAACCAAAATAGAAATTTCCTGGAATAAGAAATGTGCTGATATAAAATGAGACTACGATTTACTGACTGTGTACATTTCCATGGCACATAGTTGCTAGACTGAAGTTGTACGACCTTTCATATGGCATCAATTATTCACAGAATTCATCCGCTAACATAGCGGAAACATGGGTCGGAAATGCATTTCCCAAACATCGGTTTCTCAAGTTACTTAAGCGCTGGAAACCAATATAAGTCCGCTTAGCCGTAAAACAGCACCATTCCGTCGCTAGATTTGTTTTATTCGACTGTTTTGTACCTGTATAAACTTGATTATGAAGTCATGTTTTGTAATTAATTCCATTGTGTAAAACCTTATATTGGGATCTAAAACGTATAATATTTAGATTCAAAAGTATATGTAGACGGTAACAAAGCAATTGATTCCTTTCGGAAACAAGGTGTCATGGTACAGTGGTATCGTTAATACAGTATATGAGGATTCGATCCTCGTTGTTGGGCAAAAACTTTTTTTTTTCATGTTAACATTGTCAATTTAAGAAAATAAAGAACATTTATAGACCCGTCCGACTTAGGAGAGGGAGGTCGTGGGTTCAGCATACCAAAGTCTTAAAAAAATGTATTGGAATAGCACCCTTGCTTGGCGCGCTCAGCATATAAGGGTAGGTCAAGGTCTTGTTGGTCCGGTGTCAGGATAATGCGACTTGGTATCAAACAATTGTGGTTTCATATTTGTTATGCTTGTTGGTATTGAGATTTACAAAAAAATATACTTCAGAACATATAAGTAAATATAATTTATTATACATGTTTATTTCCAGGAAAACTTCTAAAACCAAATTTTGGATAATATATGGTTGACATAAATATATATTTATTTTGCATCTGTGACTTATTTTTGAAAACATCATAATCTTATTTATACATCACAAATTAGATTGCGGAGTCATTTACTTCAAGAATAATTTGATGACGTACACTCATCCTAAAAATAATTCTCGTTTCCCTTATATGCGACGCAAATACGGAAAACATGTTTTAACTGTGCTCAAAAGTGAGAACTCAGAAGGAGAACGTTCGATTTTTTTCCGTTAAGTCCCCAAGTAAATGAAGGCTAACTAAGATAAGTGGGTTTGAAGTCGTCAGTAGATGCCACAATAACATCATTGGTGACAAAATTAAAGGGATGCAAATAAGGTTAGACATGTAAGGTTCATTTAATGATTTGGCAAGTCATTTGTGAGATTAGATCATCTAAGTTGGCTGACAAGTCACGCACGAGATTTACATCTTACAGGTGAATAGGCACGAGCCTGAGAGACTGTCAACCCATCGAATACATTTAAATGGCCACTTAACATCGATTTATTCATTTCATAATTAGTGTAAAAATTCAAAATTGCTCTTGGATCACCGATAAAGAATAGGAGTCAATCTATCACAACATGAAATGTGAACATATATATATATATATATATATATATATATGGCAAAGGATGCCCATTAATACAGGGTAGGTTGTTGGTAGTGAAAAAATAGATCCTTTCGTGTATTCCTTAGAAAATTGCACTTTGAATTGTAAAAAAAAAATGGCCAGAGTTAGGTGTAAATGCAAACAGATTGATACAAAAAGACAATGTCCTACTTTCCTTTGTTAATGTTGGTGAAGTCTTTGTTTCCTGACAAATAAACTCGGATTCGTAAACGCAACACCGACGAAATCGGTTAAATTTAGAATACGATGTCCCAGGAGGACACGTTCCGCAATATGGGGTCTTCTCCAGTTCAGGAAAGCTATTTCCTAAGTTCATCCTATGAAGTCAGCGCATGCGGAATAAGTGAATGAATTTTCATTAATAGTATAGCTTTTATCAGTCCTAATATAGATTCAATACCGTCTGTGACGGTATTGCCTGTGATGGGGACACCACCCAATATTTTTACGATGGGTGACAATGCGGCAGTCTCTTAAGACGGGGTATTGGTAGACGTTATACATACATATAGTTAAAATCAATGACTTTCTGTAAACGGGCTGCTTTAAAGGTATTAGTTATTATTTCAGCTAGGTTTGTTCATTTATTGGACCATGCCAATTCTAGGATTACTGTTCACAATATACGTAGCGATTACGAGGGTATGAAACCAGCAATAGCGGAAGTTTATTTTGATCTTCGTTCATTAAGATTTATATTGTTATCATGCAATCAATTTTAGTTTATTACTTAAACATATTTATTTAACGTCGATTGGGAAGGGAAAAAAGTTCTTACAACTTATACTTATTCCTCACGACTGGTTCTGGGTTTCGATATATTTGATGTCGCTCTTCGACTTAGATAATTGTCTTGATTCCCTTATAGGATTTACCCTCGTGTGTGTTCGCTCACTTGACCACCGGACCAGATATAATCTGTCAGTTACTTTAGAAACATTGATCTTCGTAATTGTTGGTTTGTCTGACTTGGGAGGCTATCTTGTCCAACCTTTCCATTTTCGGATAAAGAGGTTCGAAAAGTGAAAAGTAAAGTGTCGATCGATCACCATGGTGATAAGAAGAGTACACTTCATCTTAGTACTTGCTTAGCAGGAACATTCATATTAACCATTTTTCTTATGTTTCTTTTACTTTAGAATAAATCAGATACTCAAGGAAACTTATATTGTCATAATCTGACAGGATAAAATATAAAATATAGTTGAACCTGTATTAGCGGTCACCTGTATTAAGCGGTCAACCTGTATTTAGCGGTCAATTTTGATATAACCAAAATTTAGTATTTTGTTATATGTTTAACCTTCATTTAGCCGTCGCCTCTATTAAGCGGTCCATTTCTCTTCTTCCTTTGACTGATCGCTTAAGACAGGGTTGATTGTATACAAGATTTCGTGCTTTATCTGGCAGCTTTTTCACCAGTTTCTTCCAGAGTTTAAAAGTTTGCCAACCGTGCTCATTTTATTTCTTGATCTCCATGTTGATCCACATCAACTGAGACTTTGAATTATATAATTACATGTATATAGGAAGTCGAACCTTTCACAAACATTTTTCAAAAAGCCGTCTCGGTTCTTCGCCAAATTACATAGTATGCATTGGAGCAAACAACAAGGTTTTATTTCATCTCATATGGAAAGGGTGACCACAATCCAAATAACAATGAACTGGGATCCTCGCAACATGACCAACTGTTTTATGAACGCCATCAGCAAACTGTATATGTGAGCTCAATTCTGTTTTCCGAAATTCGCCATTGATCAGTCCAGTACCAGGCGATATATAGCAGACAACTACTGCGGCAAGCATTAAATATTCATCGAATAAAGTAATAACATATCATATATTTTGTGGCGAAAATTAATCAATATTTTTTTCAGTGTTATTAACTGTAAACACATGTCCATGTCTTATTTTAGTTTTATAATGTAAGCAACGATTTGTGTGTATGCATGCATGTGTTTGGTGCGTGTCTGTCTGTTTGTCTGCCGGTCGATTAACTGGTATAAGGTTGATTTATAATATTTTTGTTTATCTTTATGTATATAAAGTCCATAATGAAGTCCACAATGAAAGCCATGATCGTATTCGTGATTATCAAATTTCTGCAAACTGTATTTAGTTCTTCATCTTCTTCTTCTTCATAACTGGAAACTGCAGGGAAATGAATAAATAGAAGCTCGAAACTCCATGCGAAAGCATAAAAGTGATGGCAATTGTCAAGATAAATTCAAGATCTGGGTTAATCTTGGGTGTACCGTTTGCAGTTGCGGCATTAGTACTGTGTATTACTGCAATACTATAGCAGCGAAGGTGAACTTCAAACATCAAAAACAACAAGAATGTAACACGACATAGGCAAGTGAAATTAATGTCACATTGTTGTGGTATATTATAGCAGGAATTGTGACATTTACTGCAGTCGTTTATCATATGATTTCTTCAAACTAGATAATTATGATGGGGGAAAAGTAGAGAATCAAATTGAAGTTGTAACTGCCTGTGTTACATTACATCAAATAGTTTTCTTGCTTTTAATCGTTTGACTGACACACTGACACATTTCGCTTATTTGAAAAAAAAAATTAAAAAAATAAACGTTCACATTTTTATGTTTCGTTTAAACGTTAGTGGGTCATTCAGGTTCAAATTAGTCATTCAGTCAAAGTATTTTATAAAGTGTCAGCGTCAGATATATTTTACAAGATCTATTAAAATTATATAAATTTGTGCTTGGTACTTTTAAATTTGTTATTTTGATATTACCTTAACTGTATCCGTATAATTGTTAATAAATAAATCTTGTCACAGAAATGAAGTACATTATTCCATGAAAGTTGTATAATTTCTAATTCATTAATCTTCCCTACGGTCGATTTCCTGCCGCACTGCCTAGTCGTAACACTAGACACACGGGTTTACGAATAATATAGAATTATAGAGTATCGACAGATGCCTCCTCTGCCGTGGTAACGACAAGCGGTAAACAAATGCTACCACTGCGCCGTTTGCATGAAATATTAATATCTCTGTGTTTGTACAGTGGTTCAAATTTTGTCAGCATTGTTTTTCTCAAAAGTGCAGATTTCCAGCAGAACTATTTACTAACCTGTCGAGTCGAATACAAGGAGCTGAGACCATTTAGTGATATCGGCTGTTATAAATATATGAAAGAGCTTGGCAGATTGACACACGACACAGTGTATGTGTACATGTAGCTCATTACACATATCCGATGACATTGTCATTACGACTCTCTTGTGTAAACGCTTACCCTTTGCAATTAAGATACGCTGAAGGTTTTTGTTAGCCATTTTAAGTAGTAAACTTAGTTAAGCTTGTTAGCTTTCCCTTTTTCATATGTAAGTTTTAAATCTTAGAAATCGGACATTGAACGTCTACATAATAAACTGAAAAAAGCAGCAGCAACAAAAACAACAACAACAGCAAGCACAAGTCATTAAGCTCCCTTTTTAATGATTTAAAATATCACAACGTGATATTAAGAAAAAGTTGCGTTTCATCAAGCTCCTGTGATCATTTTTTTTTGCACCATTATTTTTAAGGCAATTGCTTTACTGTAAAGATTTATATTAGCTCTATCTTCGAGTTTTCAATAAATAGAAAATATATTAGCGCTTAACACACGGTACCTTCGTGGCCAAGTTTTAACAACCCCTGACTTACTAAGACCAAAATCCTCACCTCTGGAAGTTCGATTCCTAACTTGGTCTATTTTTGTATTTATTATTTTTGATGGCGCTGTCGTTTTCATATGAGAGTGTCTTCCGGTTTCTTTGTGATCGGTCGGTGATTCTAACCGCATGTCTCAGTACAGTAGAAGTCTTCCTCCTCCTCCTGTCATAAACTGGACTTCGCTATCCGGCTGTCCTCAAGACAACACCTCTCACATATACATTTACTCTTCTCAGACATGCTACTGGGTGAGTTAATGGCACGAGTTACGCCCCTTTCATTTATTCATTTCCCGCCATCTAATGCACAAAGCTTTACATTTCCCGCGAAATTAACCTCAGCAGGCATCTGCTATTTTCAATTTCAAAATCAATTGTTCTACCGTAGTCGTATTGCTGCTCTCGCGTTATGCATACAATCTTTTAGACTAGTCTACGGAAGCAGCTCCGAGATGAATTCATAATTTACAGGCAGGTAGCTATATCTGAAAACAGGTTTTATTTTCTTCAACCCTGATATAGCATTGTCGTGCTGATAAGATGTGCATGAGTCAAATCCTTATGACATGAGTCAAATCCTCCTCATGGCGTAGTCTAAGCTCACTACTAGGTGCTCTGCTAAATGCTCCCCTCTTGCCGCTCAGCTAATGCTTTCCTCTTGATGCTCAGCTAATGCTTCCTTCTTGGCACTCAGCTGCTAATGTTTCCCTCTTGGTACTCAGCTATTGCTCCCCTCTTGGTGCTCAGCTAATGCTCCATTCTTGGCACTCAGCTAATGCTTCCCTTCTGGAGCTCAACTAATGCTCCTTTTTTTTGGCGCTCAGCTACTGCTTCCATATGGGATTCAACTAATGCTCCCCTCTTGGTGCTCAGCTAGAGCTCCTTTGTTGGTGCTCAGCTAATGCTCTCCTCTTGGTGTTCAGCTAATGCTCCCCTCTTGGTGCTCAGCTAATGCTCCCTTCTTGGCACTCAGCTAATGCTCTCCTCTTGGTGTTCAGCTAATGCTCCCCTCTTGGCACTCAGCTTATGCTCTTCTCTTGGTGCTCAGCTAATGCTCTCCTCTTGGTGCTCAGCTAATGCTCTCCTCTTGGTGCTCAGCTAATGCTCCCCTCTTGGCACTCAGCTATTGCTCCCCTCTTGGTGCTCAGCTATAGCTCCTCTCTTGGTACTCAGCTAATGCTCCCCTCTTGGCACTCAGCTAATGCTCCTCTCTTGGTGCTCAGCTAATGCTCCCTTCATGGCACTCAGCTAATGCTCCCCTCTTGGTGCTCAGCTAGAGCCCTCATGGCACTCAGCTAATGCTCCCCTCTTGCTTCTTAGCTAATCCTCCCTTCTTGGCACTCAGCTAATCCTTCCCTCTTGGTACTAGCTAGTGTTTCTATCTTGGCTTATAGCTAATCCTCCCTTCTTGGCGCTCAGCTAATGCTCCCCCTCTTGGTGCTCTGCTATTGCTCCCTTCCTGGCGCCCAACTAATGCTCTCCTCTTGAGTTCCATATCTCCCTTGTATTCTGCTCTTAGCAGTTACAGGTAATTCATGACCAATTTTGGTTGTAGTGTCATCTCACTTGCCTACGGTGTGATACCATATTAATACAGCACTGTTTTAGTCAAAGGGATCCCTAAAATATTGTAGGTGGGTCGTCAAATTTAAAGTTATAACACGTGTAAAATACAAGTAACATAAAGTCCGAAAGGTTTGAGCATCCTACTTCGGCGCGATCCCAAGTATGTTTATATAAAACCGATGTAAAGCAGCCCTGATAAGAACACTTTTATTTGTTCAGAACTGGTTTTCATAAATGGCTGGCCCGGACTTTGCCTAGGTATCATGGTTCTGTAGCGCTGGAATTTACCGTCGATGCGACAATATTCTAGTCATATACCGACGTCCAGATGATATTAACAAATGGAGGAAGCCAGCTGGAAGGATTCCTCTCATGATAATTATGATGGCCGCGAAGAAACATTCTTGTCTTATGTAAAAGAAAATCCCCCATTTAAAAGTCTGAAATACTGTCGGCGCGTTGTGAAACTTTATTATTTATTTGCTATATACCAAAATACAAACTAATACACGACAAAGGCATAGTCAATGTTGTAATTTAATTATTCATTCAAAGTTGACTAGTAAGCTATCGGAATTTGTACGGATGCCTACAAATGCAATAAATAGCTAGCCAGACAAACAAAATCTTCCACGGGCATAATCTGATCGGAAACACGTCAAAAACACGTAAAAATGTTGGGACCGTCTGTAAGTTTAATTAAACCGATTTTACACAGCAGAGACAAAACACCGCCCTGAATTATATAAAGCATTCCAAGTCTGCAAGTCTGCGGCAATCAAATGAACACAATATCCTGGAAATTCCAAGGTTATTATTATATCATTTTTCTTAAGGCCACTGTATATACTATCATAAGGGATTGCTCTCTTGGATGAATTTTAAAAATTCTATGTGTAAGGCGTCGTGGTGACTGGCCAAGTTTTTTTTTTTTTCTAGTTCTCTATTATTGATCCGATAAGTACTGGTCCAGCGCCATGCAGTTTGGCGGAATAATGAAACTTCAAATGGATACGACCTCCTTTTTAAAAAAGCAGAAACCTAAATCCATGGCCATATAAAATCGGAAAATAAAACCTAAAATCACTTTAAGTTTAAATGTTTTTATTTTTTTCAGCTACATCTTCATGGTTTATTGGGTGACTTGTGGAGACAACGCCAATTGATGGCAAAACAAATTCTAAGTTGAGAGACGTATGCGTCTGTCAACAATGATTAATGTTGTAGTATAATATTTATATCAGCGTTTTCATAACCCCTATAAAGATATGCGGATGGCATCGTGTCATAGAAAAAAGAATTTTGATATACGGTTAAACTTTTACCCGATAAAGACTTATTTTGACGCATTGGCAAACATAGCCGACACTGAGCACACAGCTCCTGTCTGGAGCTGTCTGATCAGGGTCTCCTCTGTTTGATCAGACAGCACTGTAGTGCAGATTTCACTCAGTCAATCTGTACGGCTAATAAATTCATTTAAAGTTAAGGTTATTTATTTGTATATGAATATTTATAAGGTAAAGGATTAAACGATACAGAAAAATAACGATATTACAAGTACTGACGTGGGGATAAAATGCTCGGAATATCAAGAAGTTAATTAAGTCCCTCGTATTATCTAAATTGTTCACGACTTCCAAACATGTGGAACAACCCCCAGAGTTCATGAAATTTTGTTTGTTATTGCGAGATGTGTATCACTAATTACTGCGTAATTGATCCCGAATGTTTGGGAATACAGTACATCTGACAAAAGAATCATCATTGCCAATGTGTATAGGAAACACATTTTCGTTTCGCACATCCTCCGAATCAAAGCTGCTTGCGACGGCTCAAAATGACGTCAAATATCACACTAGCCACATTGCTAAAGGCAATGTTTTAAGATAGCCATCATAGATGCCTTTGATTGACCAAATTTAGTATATTTATGAGATCAGACATTAAGGTATATACTGTTCTCCGAATTCAATCATGTTTTCCAACTGAAAAATATGGAAACATGATATCTAATCTAAATAAATGATATCAAATAATGGACTGAAATAAACTAAATTAGATAGCATTCATACGTCAATTTTTACTCAAACATTTTAAAGTACATGAATAAATCTAGATTTAGATACAGGATTAAATTTCATATTCATTTTACTAAATCTATAAATATATATGATATCATATTATCTTTCATTCTTTATGTATGAAAAAATTGCTGCATTATATAATGATTTTTATATAAAATTAAAATGTAAATTAAATTTGAACGAAAAGACAATTAAATAAAATTTTGAGTAAGATTAAAACCCATTTTGTAGGGTCGTGTTAAAGAGATATTTTATAAGATTTTTTTAGTATAAATTATTTACCGTTATCAATAAGAATTGTTGTTTTGTAAACTTTTCTAAACCCTATTGTCAAATGTATCATTAAATTAACTACCATACACTTAACTTGATATCAGATGGGGAAGAAGTGTCAACCATATCACATTTCAGTTTTGTCATATCATGCCATATGACGTCAGTAAGTAAGTGTAGCAGAGCTACTTTTGTCGCTCGCTCTATATTCATTTTACTGTGGTTATTCATGAAATGATGTGTTATGTAAATAATGGAATATATATTTGAGCTTACATTTGTCAGTGTGTAGGGCCAATTTATACATCTAAATATCGTGGTTGTAGAAGATTTGTTTACGAGCGTAGGACTTCATAGCTTTTTGTCAACCATATTGTGTATAAGTCTTCAGCCAATCAAATTGTAGTATTTGTTGTGCTTTCTTAGCTGGTTCTGGCATTCTAGTTAACGGGTATATTAGAATGCGGGAATCAGTCATTAGACCGCCAGGTATAAAAGCTGGGATACACTTCGTTCTACTCACTCCAGCTTGGGGTCCGTTAGGTTCACTAGCTCAGATAGAGTTGACCAGATGTCTCGTGCGAGTGTTTCCCATGCTCTTTAATTGAGGAATTAATTTAATGGACACAATTACTGTTGTATTTATAAACTGTCATTAATATTAAGAATATACTGTTTTCTTATTTTATACATTAACGGCATCATAAGGCTGACGCTGTCGGTCGATGTGTTTGGCTACCGTTGGAAGCCAATACAGTTAATGTATAAGTTGTATTGAAATTTCTTTATATGTAAATATAATCAAAATAAAAGTAGTAATACAATCAAAGACTTGTGTTGTGCCATACACACCCCACTCTGGGTGAACGGTGTCGTCCGTTCCTGTTACATAAGTATTTTATTTCTTTATCAATTTTAATTGGGTATAGTGCATGCGAAAAGGGGAAATTGTGCACTACACAAATTCTTTGAATCTGAACTGATCTGAATCGATGCAAACTAATAAAATAGTATGTTTTCGCGAAAATACTTCATTCACCACGTGATATGACCACACACTAAATTAAAAAATATATATAATATTTGTAAAGAAGAAAGAGAACTCTGTTTTCAAAGATTTGCCGTGGTTCAATCGTGGCAAGATGTGATTCCGAAAACCGCTAGGGGTAGTATTCTTTCATGGCCCTTCTAGGTACGAAGTACTGGTCCAACCGGGGGACTTTAAGGAGTGATAAGATTAGATCAAAAGAACTGGTTTGTTTCTCTATCGACAAGTTTTACTGAATTTTTATATAGGAAATATAAAAGAATATGAAATTTGATTTCTTATTATTAGACAAGTTACGCAAGGGACCAGGATCAAGTGATAGCGTATAAATTTGGCACAAAGTACTAGTCCAACCCAAGTCTTTAAAAAAAATACGTTTAAACTTTAAACTAAACACCTCTTGAAAGAAAATAGGTGAAAATCGCGTGTCCTAAAATGAAATACAGCACTTGTCTATGGCGTGGTATTGCAGTATGGAAGCACTTTTTCTGTCTCAAGTAAAATGGCACAGTCTCTAAATGACTGAAATACTGTTCGTTGGAAGTAAGACCAAACAAATGACCAACATAATGAGGCTGATAGGAAAACAATGTATACACTTTAACGATATCTTACGGTAAAAACATAGCATAACTCATCTGCTCTGGGCGGGAAAACATTTAAAGAGTTCTAGGATTATAATATGGTACATGCTCGTAACAACTACATGTGCGAGTTTCTACGCTTTATATTCCATTGGTTTCCTCCTTAATTTCTCAAGTTCAGCTGTTATCAGATTAAAATACTTGCATGTATTCATGAAACGTATACACCGATGTGTTATGGAAACGACGAAGGGGATCATTGCAATACACACCTCAATATTGATTGGACAAACGTTTATGGAGAAGCTATATAAATGAAGAGGACATCGGTTTTAATTAGCCGTATGTATGTATATATGTATGCGTGTATGTGTTTGCTTGAATTTAACTTCCCACTAACAGTATTTTTGTAATCACGTGGATTTTTGAATACAATGAGACAAAGCTACCTAAATGCAGTATCACGTCGTAGACATGTGGCATGATACTACACACAGTCACATTTTCCTGACACTTTGTTGACCAGTCTTAAAACCCGAGGCGAACGCTCTAATACTTCGGTATGTATGTACAGTCAAACCTGTTTTATGCGGTCAGTCAGGGGAACAAGAGAAAATGGCCGCTTAACAGAGGTTGTCGCTAATGAAAAGAATAAAATATAATAAGATGCAATAGTTTGGTAATATTAAATTTGAACGAAAAATACAGGTTGATTGCTAAATACAGCTGGCCGCTATTACAAATTCAACTGTATATCAATAAGCGCTAAAAGTGCTTCGCCATTATCATTTTAAACGACTTGTCGCGCCGAAGATTGAACCTCTCACCTCCTGATCCTAAGACGGACGCTTGAACCCCTCCACTGTTGTCCCGATGCACAAATATGCACAATTTAACAGGAACGCATGATACCGAAAACGATTCATCGCAGTTATTATATCGTTTGTTCCTTTTTATTAGAAATATTCGTGCCCGTAAAATGCATTTTTGAATTATTAATATGTTCCCAATACCTGCGTTTTTTTTTTTTTTTTTTTTTTTTTTTTCCAACATATCGCAATCAAATAAAGACTGCCTTTCGAAACTTTCTCGGACGAGCTTGTTTATGTCATGAACAGTTTTTGAGTCACTCGGAGACTGTGGTTTCCTTGGATCGATGACGCTGGTGCTTGTTCTGCAATTTGTGCACACATGTCATTAAATATTGAGTCAAGTCACCTTAGGCACTCATATTCCTTGTCGACCTACTGCACATATCAGTGTTTTGTTCATGGGAAGGGCGGTGGGCATAACACGGGGCTTCTGACTGAAGACCGTTTCCAACAGGTGGGACTTTAACGGGCAAAGTGGTACCGGGTCCCGGGATATAAACTTTAGCAAGACATTTTGAAAAATTGTCAATACCCTGAGGTAGAGATTCAAAAAATGAAAATGTCAAAATACCCTAGCTCAGCCCCCGTAAATATTAGTAAAAAAAATAATTCCCGCAGGTTTATTTAGTCAAACAATATTATATAAATACCCCAAAGATTCCTTTTAGCCATCAGTATTATTGCTATTTGCTAATTATATTAAATTAAAAAAGAAAGATTACAACATTTATATTTTAGTTAAGTAATAGATTTATTGTTTTGTAACTAATGGCAGTATTCAGTTACTGTTGATACAATAGTTGTTCGTGGTGTGAAACCTCTCAAAACCCTCTAAGGCGTCTAGGAGTAGCCCGGCCCTTGAATCTTTCAGATATATCAGTATATTAAGCCGTTAAAGCTACTTTTCCAGTTTACGTTAAAGAAATACATTAATTGAACTCAATTTGTAGTTTTTTGGTTGACATACGCTTGCAGGTATTTCAGCTTTAATTGCATAAACAAGAGAAGCTAGTGGTGTCTGAAAGACTGTCAAAAACAAAGCCAAACTTTAGAAGTAAGCTAGAAAAAGTCCCGCGAAATCGCAGGAATGTTATTTACTGTTGGGATTCGTGTTATGTCCTTGTGCCAAACCACAGGATGGGTTTCACAAAAATAAACCGGCCTTGGTCGCGCTTGGCTGTGAAGCCGAGAGTTGTGGGTTTGATCCATACCGGGGTTGGACACGGCCTCCGTGATGAATGACATACACTTTCTTTCTGATGGCCAATCGTCTTCCACCGCTGTTCACAGTTAACTACAAAGATGCGTGCTAAAGTTTCAGTACTGTCAAAATCCCGGGAAAGATTTGTTAGATGACCTGACCATCTGTTAGCCTTTGATGGCATAAAATGACGTTAAATAATTCAAATTAAATAAATTAAACCAAGTTTAATACACAAAAGAAGAGGATCAAAGTAAAAAGGACTTATTACTGTCATATGTTTAAAGGTGTCTGTTTTAGTTTTAAAGGGGAAGGATAATACAATGCAGAATTGGCTTATAAATGAAAGCTTTCAATTGCTGTGCACAATAATGGTTTTATTGTGAACTGCATAGCAGAATTAAACAAATTCTATAGGAATAACAAACGGATTAAAAACATATCACAATTCTAAGAGCTAACAGCGCGGGTTAAACTTGGGCTGTAGAATCCGTTGCCCGTTATTAACATTGAATCGGGTACGAATGACATCAAGCCTCCCACTTATTACTTTTATCTTAGCCTAGGGACAAATACCATGCTTTTCACGTGTTCCTGTATGTTACATGAGCATCGTGGTTTACACGGAACGCACGCCGGACTACAGCATCTTTCCTCCAAGCGTTCGTAAAAAATTCCACACAACATAAAGTTGAAAGATAAATTGGATAACTCTCAAAGAATAATTGGAGCCGTGTAGCTAAAATACGGTCAAAAAATAACGATTTCTTTGCTTTATAATACTCTTGTAACGTGGCTGCGAGGGAAGTCGAGGTTCCCCCAGAATAAAATGTAACTTTGAATAATACGAAGAGCCCACTAAACGGTTTTACCCCAGAAATGTTACTATTTTTAGATTTATCCAATTTCGATGGATTCAACATAAATTCTCGCAAACTGTACATAAACACAAATAATACAATTACTGAATGGTTACTGAATAACAGTGCTTCTCTGTATATATAGTGTTGTTTCGTAACGGCAGCAAATCCGACAAAAATCCAGCTCGTTCTTTTAGTAATATAGATACAGCAGTATTTATTGAAATAATGACGTTATTAAAAGTTCACTTGCTTTTAAAAATATCCTGCTGAATTGTACACAGTTGAACCTGTAATAGTAACCACCTGTATTTAGCGATCAAACTAAATATTTCCAAAGTCTTTCATCTAGTTATATGGTAAATCTTTACTCCATGAATAATCCGAGTAAGCCTGTAGGAACTCGATTCCATAGCGGTGAGGGACCGAGAAAGGTTATGTCCGCTTTAACCGATTCAGTCGCGGGGTCCCCATAAAGCATTTGTTTACCAATTATGTTCTTTCTATATAAGAACAAAAAATTGCCAATTTGCCAATCAAAGCATGGTTTTTGATTGTTAGGAATTAAAGGAAGTGGAAATGTATGATAAACATATTTTAGATTGACTTAAATTTCATACAAAATCTTTACATCACTTTTGTTCAAGATTGCATTTCATTCGAAAATTAGAATGAAAGATATGCTCCATGAAAATGACATTTTCAAGCTTTCACGATATGAAAAGATATGAAAACAAATCAAAGTTGTGACGTGATAATTGAACACGATAGTTATGGTTTGCCGCCCTTTCAACTATTGTCACACACTAGAAAGCTATTTGCTTCTGGTTTCCTTATGGCCATAAACTCTCAGTATAGCCGTAATAAATCATGTGCCAATATGAGTCAAATGCTTCATATTAATATCGTTCAGCGGGTGAATTTAATCTCCTCTACTCACTTAAACATTTCTTGTTTCTTAGCATTTCTTGTTTGAGTTCCGAATGGCGACTAATGTGTTAAAGGGTCGTAAAACTCCTCCAGGTAATGAATCTAAAATGGATTCCAAGGAATTCTGTGTATAAACATATTGACTGTTAGTTTAGTGCCCATGCGAAAGTGTTAATAAAGACTCTAAATTAGACGAATTATTGATTCCAATTTGAAACTGTTATTGATTTCGCTTCAGCTGGAAGTCTCCAATCTTTACCGTTATCTTTTTTGCGACAGTGTCATGAGAACAATTGAACGAGTCACGATCAAATTGTATGGAGACCAACAGAAGGATAGTAGCGAGCGTCGCGTTTCCATGGAAATTTATCCTCTATTATTTTTTTTTCACAATCCGCAAAGCACTGTCTATATACACAAGAGTATTATAAGATTTAATACGGATGTTTCCTTAAGCTATTACCAGAAATGCATCTCCCTGATAATCTTACGATATGTTTTAAAGTCACTTAAACTGCAAACATTAATGTGAATACAAATCCTCTGTGGGGTCGTTTATTAAGATAGTCCCTGTTACATCAATTTATTTAGATATAGATTCTTACCAGATATACCAAAGTATGACAAATACAGAATATCAAATACAGTAATGGAGTGTGAGGCATTTGTCTCAAACTTTCAAAAATAGTACAGAGAAAATATGTTTCCAAATATATATATGGGCAAAACAAATTAAAAAAAAATGCAATCATTTACAATAAATAAATAAATAAATAAATAAAAAGACAAACAATGAAAAATAAAATATGTTCTGGTTATTTTTTTATATGTAGTAAATATATATTATATTAGATGATAACATTGTGGGATACATCGACAGATTGTAACAGAGGATTTGACTGGTTTTTGCAAAACAATATGGCAGCGCCCTGTTACGACCGAAGCTATCACTACGACACACTGCCCTGGATCTAGATTAACGTGTAAAATAAGCGGATAATGTTATAATTATGAATAATCATAACTGATATACAGTCAACCTGTCTTAAGCGGTCAGTCAAGAGAACAAGAGAAAGTGATCGTTAAATAGATAGCAAAATGCTATAGTTTGTTAATCTTAAAATTGGCCGCTAAATACATGTTGACCTCTTTATACAGGTAGTCACTAATACAGGTACACATGTACTGTTTTAGATGAAATTTACTTTTAATTGTATATTAGGCATATTCCTCATGTTACGAGTCCACAGACCCTAGAAAATTATTTTCAAATTTACATCCCTGAAAACGTAAAAAAAATTAAAATGCCCTCTAATGACTTAAGTAACTTTCCCCTGGAACATAAAAATGTTTTAAAATGACCTCTTGTGGTGGGAATATAATGGTTCAAAGTTCCCGAGTGCGGGGTGTGTGTGTGTGTGTGTGGGGGGGGGGTTGCACGACTTTTTTTGTTAAACAAATATTCTGAGCTAAAATATATTTTAATCAAATGAAGTTTGCTATAGCCCATTAATATATCATTTTGAAAAATAAGAACAATCATCCATGGCTCCATAGTTTTCTATTTATGATTTCGATGAATTGATATATTTGACAAAAAAGAATGCAATATTTGTTCGTCACACTCTTAAATTTAACGTTTTTCGTACTGAAGTTGATCATCAAATGTAAAAAATAAAGGAGAAGTACATATACAACATAACACTTTAAAGTTTTTATGGCAGAAGCTTTGGGTCTTATTTCCATTTTAGAATGCTTTGACTCAATAAATCCAAGTTTGGTCCTATTGACACATATTGACTGACAACAATTGGAGGGCTTACCCCGAAAATGTGCCCCCTTTTTTCTATTTGCACTTAAAAAAGTTTCGTGATACTTTCGTGATCAGCCCTCCAATTGCATGACGTCACAAGTGAAAATAAATTGACGTGCAGTATTGCAGTAAATTCAATTATTTAACACTAATTATATGCGTTCCGTGTTTTTGTTGTTGTTGTTATTTTTGTTTTTTGTTCCATGTTGGTCTGTTTTGGGGTAATGTGGGCTTAATGTGGGGGGCTTTTTTTATCGTCACTTTGAAATCTACATGAGCCTTTTTTAACACTATGGCGTCATTATGATGTAATTTTGATGTTATATCTAATGGTTAGGCAACACTTAATATTATGATTCTAACACGGCATTGTCAGCGCGAAATATAGGAAATAGTAAAAGCTGATCCCATGTGGTGTATAATAAAACGTATCACTCATGAGAAATAAATAAATGTGTCTTCCAAAGGCATGCAATCACGGAAGCACATAGGGGACATGGTGTTTTTCTTAGTTATTATCTCGTTGACACGAGATAATAACTATGAAAAGAAATGCTAACTCGTTGACACGAGATAATAACTAAGAAAAGAAATGCTAACTCGTTGACACGAGATAATAACTAAGAAAAGAAATGCTAACTCGTTGACACGAGATAATAACTAAGAAAAGAAATGCTAACTCGTTGACACGAGATAATAACTATGAAAAGAAATGCTAACTCGTGACACGAGATAATAACTAAGAAAAGAAATGCTAACTCGTTGACACGAGATAATAACTAAGAAAAGAAATGCTAACTCGTTGACACGAGATAATAACTATGAAAAGAAATGCTAACTCGTTGACACGAGATAATAACTATGAAAAGAAATGCTAACTCGTTGACACGAGATAATAACTATGAAAAGAAATGCTAACTCGTTGACACGAGATAATAACTATGAAAAGAAATGCTAACTCGTCTCGTGGCCACGAGTTAACTGACCAATCAAATCGTTAGATTATCTCTTATCCACGAGATAGTGATATTTATTTTTCTTACTTATATCTCGTGGCCACGAGTTAATGATCGTTTTTTTTTTATAGTTATTTTTTTTCTTATTAATATCGTGCCACAACGAATTATATTAATAAAATTAATAATAATAATAAAAACAACATGTCCCCTCTGTGCTCCGTATGCAATTGGTGATCTATAATGTCGATATTTCGTAGGCTTATTTTGTATTTTAATTTGTATATATATACAGTTATATATAAGAACAAGTATTTTTTCCTATGCGTATGAGATAGTATGTACTAGACTATATCTAGTGCAAAGGAAACATTTCAGTGACCTTTTCAGTAAAGAAGGAAAACGAAAGCAAAGATATTGATATTAAATATAAGAACTGTACTTACAAATTTTTAAATTACCAGAAGATGTAGTAAAGATAAATAAATAAATAAATAAATAAATAAATGCACATATAACTCAATACAATATGATATCAAAAGTACTAATAAGAACATTTATCAAAATAATAATGGTTTTATATCTTTAAATTTCATGTCCTTTTCACATTTAAGAAGTAGTTTATTGTTTGAGTTTATTATCTTTCGGTTATTTAAAGCACTGAGTTTAAATTTCGAGGCTGTTTGTACCTTTTTATACTCTTTATAATATTTATCTACACTTAAGAAGTATCGGTATAAAATGTTACATTTTTTCTTAAGTGTAGTAAAATACACTTTGACATGCAGACATAGTTTCTACCAATACGAATTGATTAAAAATATCAATGGCATCTTTGAAGTTTGTTGTTGTTATTGTTATTGATTTTCATAATTACTATTGCGTAAATGTGAAGTCCATATAGTTGAAAAAACTTTTTTGTACTTATTCTTAAGATTTTTTTACCGTCAAGCCTTCATTTACGCAAAGATGAACAAAAACTTGCAACAGGTAAAGACATTGATATATTATTCATTCATTTATTTGGATAAAAAATGAGAACGTCTTTTTGCTGGATTTTTTTTTCTCAATAAATAAATAAAATAAAAAAAAAATAAAAAAAACCTAATAAAACATGCACCAAGTTTTTGCTGAAATGTGCCTCATTGCATTTATAATTAATCTAAAATTAGTTAAACTCGGAGTAAAAATACGACATTTTTTTAACATATGGCATTTTTGAAGTCATTGTGTATATTTTTTTTTCTATATAATATCAACCAAAGGATCAAGTCGTTTGTATACATGTGAAACAAAGTTTTCAACTCGACTTTAAGTATCAAAACCTAAACCCTGTCATGTAATTCTGCAATTTTACACCAGGGCACGTCTCGAGAGAAAATAAACTTATGTAACAAATTACTATGACAGCTGCTTCCAGCACCATTGAGTCAGTAAAGTGAAATTGTACATTTGTATTTTCGTGTTCAACACATTTATTTTATTTCGTAAAAACGATATGTTTTCGTTATTAGGAAACAGAAAAGCGTGAAAACGAAATAATTCTGAAGAAGGAAACATATTTTCAAAGAAAAGGGGTCCCTTTCATTATCATTTAAAATCGTATATTTGTGAGATGTGTCAATATATCAAAACCAAAACGAGAGGGTAGAAAGTTCGTCACGTAACTGCAATGTCGTAAATTCGATCCCCGACCGCGACATACACGCACCTAGGTAACGACATACCTGATGCCGCATTGAGACAGCATAATCACAACAAGAGAGAGACAAAATGGTTGAAACACTATCAGTGCGACATTAACGAGGTCTTTTTATCTGCTTTCCTTCCCCTAAACCCTTTTCCGTCGTTGCAAACAAAAAAAAAAAAAAAAAAAAGTGCTGATTATTTTTTTATGACAATAAAAAATTTCGTCTTGATTTTTGTCACATGAGTTATTGTGATAACCTGTGGGATTTCTACTTCCGCTGAAGCTTTTGCTGTTATAGCTATTAGTTTGCCTAAACCTTCTATTCCGAAAGAATTATCCAAATAACTGTTTCCTTCGAAACTTATAACGATTAAAACTTCTTAAATACTCGTACAGGTAAACCCGTGTTATTAACCATCTGCACTTAGAAGTCAACCTTTTTTAAGCCACCAGCGTTCATATGGAAATATTCTTTCGTCTTTTTTTTATATATGCTTTCTTTATAAATTTATTTAATTACAAAGTTTATGGCAAAAGGGAAATTCGTTTAAACTTTATTATTTGCATCGATTACAATGCAAGTTTCCATAGACTTATATAAATCACTCACGATAGCTCTGGTGGCAGCGTATGTGATCATTTATGCGGGAAGACAGCGGAGATCCTGGGAAAACAACAACAAAAAACTGTGACTGGACGTGCTGCCACTGTACCCTCTCACTTACGTGACCAGGTATCGAACCCGCAACGCATTGGTGAAAAACGAAGCATTGGGAAAATGCTGCCATATAGAGCATACTAGTATTAATATAATTAATAGTCTATTATTCATTCTCAAGTTTCAAATTTATTTTCAAATTTTATGTTAAATGAGGTGAATCGAAATATAAGAATACAAAAATGCACATTTTTGTTTTCAAGTAAAGAATGAGGCTGACATACCTGAACTGCAGTACAGTTGTGGCAAACAGCATAAACAAACAGCGACAATGTTAAAAGACCAATGTTACAACAATGTAACCCTTGTCCTTTGTAAACGACCAGGATTGTAACAAGTGCAGCCACTGTTTGATATGGAAAAAGCCACCCATGCAAAAAATAAACCATTGTGTCCTACTATAAAGACCGGCAATATTACAAATGTGTCCATAGCGTTATATAAAAACAGCCACCAATGTAACAATATTTTTATACTAAAACGGTCAGCAAAATTGCAATTGTAACGACTATGTAATATAAAAACAACCAGCAATTTAATAAATGTATGAATCTAAACGACCAGCAGGGTAAAATGTGTTATCATTGTGTAATTTTCAAACGATCAGCCTTGTGACAAATATAACCATTGTGTAATATCAAAACGAGCAGCTTTGTGACAAATATATAGAGTATAATATGCCACTGTGTTTCGATATAAAGTTTATCAGACGAGGTTGGGAGAATTATAAATGACGAGGCTCCGCCGAGTCATTTATATTTCTCCAGCCAAGTCTTACATAAAAAGTAATGACCATAAATATGTGCATAACATGCAAATTACGACAGCGTATGTATACAAAAATGGGCAGAACAAAACCTAGTGTTAACATAAAATAGTAATATTTATTTCTCAATCGTGCACGCACACAATGTTTTTATTTACCTTTTACTAGTAAAATGAACATACACAGTGAAACTAACATAATATTTATACACTTAGTGAACTCTACACACAGATCTATGTAGAGACCTTGCTCTAAAAATAACTGACTGATAAACGTGTGGTTTATCAGGCAAGTGTTATCAGTCTTTGTTACAGTATGACAAATATAACCAATGTGAAAAATTAAAACGAAAAGCTTTGTGACAAATATAACCATTTTGCAATATTAAAACGAACAGCTATGTCACATACGTAACCATTGTGTAATATTATACGAACATGTATGTGACAAACATAACCATTGTGTAATTGTACTTCAGTTATTACACTGCGTTTTCTTTTCAAAGGAACACCCTTGGTTACATTTTTCCCACTTTCCTTTCGTGATTCAAATGATACACCAACACTTTCTCATTACACATTGAAAGTGGTTTAGCTTCGACTACCATACTTTTCATTGTATATTTAAACTTAATTTTAAAAGACAATGCATGTTTTAGAATCAATGTAATTGTAAAATGATCGACGCATCTAAGTTCCTGGCAGTAATAAAAAATCTCTCTCTCTGTCTCTCTCCGGGGGCCTCCTTGGCCAAGTGCGTAGAGTCGTTGACTTTGCACTGCTCAGTCCCCCAATGCTGTGGATTGGATTCCCGTGGCAGTGTCACCCAGAATTTTAATATGAGGAAGTCTTACGGCTGGGTTGGACGACAATAATCCCCCACCACCCTCATATAAATAGGGATCGTGACAAATTCAGCCTAAAATATATGAAATTCAAACAACAAACTTAAAAATAGACATTAAGTTTGTCTTATAAAAAGGCGCAGAATAAGTCACTTATACAGTGAAATAATGTGCACACAGAATTTATATTGTAGTTTATAGTCGTTTAATCGATACTAAGATTAAGGATACAGGAAACTTCTTAAATCGGTAAACAACGTTAGTTTCAATCAAATTATAGGCTTAGATGAGCAACCTTCATTATAAAACCATCTATTGTAGAAATGAAGTAGAAACTAAGTTCGTTTTCACAATACGTTTCTATTTTCTTTCCACTTAAAACTACACTGTCGTCGTCCTCTTTCTAATCTAATTGGCGGATTTGGTAGGAGTAGTAGTAGTTATTATCATTTTATGTCTCTCCCGGGCTATTTTGTCTGTAGAAATCCAATGAATACTACACTGGTACCGAGGCAATTTGATTACAAATTTTACTGTGAATCCCGGAGCGAGTGTAGACCAGCTGACGTGGTACCAATGTTCGGCTTGATATTCCGAAAACTGAAGAAACCAATTTAACATTAAGGAAAACAAATTGTCATGAAGAAAAGAAACAAAAATATACTAGTTTCGTGATGAAATAATGTAAATGACTAATAAATTGATATATGAAGTTTGCATTTATGCTTAATATCAACGTAAAAGGCTATGGACATATCTGGGTTAAAAAAAACAACCTTGCTTCGGTAAATTTGTAATTGCATATTTCCAGTTCATCTCGTATTCGCTTGATATTTTGATGCAATCATTGCAGATGAAAATGCGACATTTCAATGTCATTTAGCATTCAACCTTGTAAATTTTCAAGAATTCATATTGCATATTAAAACTGTATATCAGAAGCATATATTTTTATTAATATCGAACGCATGAACGATTTATATTCCTACACTGGGAATTTAGAAACATATTTCATCCAATTTCTTTCTAAGTCTATATCACTCCATGGTTGTGTTCATACATTCCATTCAAAACCTTTTTTCAAGTTTAAATGTCAAGACGTGCCATTTACATCAAATGACATGTTTTCAACAACGCTCAAACTGTATGAGAATGTGAAATCACAACAGCACAGTTAAAGCTATATTAGCTTCAGGGATTGCCCTCGGCTAGACGGTCCGATGGGGAAAATCTGCAATACAAATCAAATTATGGTCAGAGTATCACAATATTTCGTGATAATATCTTTTCGATATAACAAAAGGTTCTGACAGCTGGTTGTGTGACATCTCAGTATGGCTCATTCTGCATCCTCGTCTTGTCACCTATATAGATGGACAAATTACATGCAAGATGGAACAGTAAAACATAATTAAATTGATTATATTTTATCTTGATTTGAAATGTATGTCTACAAAATGAATAATAAAAATCTTGATTTACTCATGAGCCATTCGACATTGTTTTACCGCAAATCCATACCCTCAAATCCATTGAATTAATTACTTATACTTTTTCCGATTTCCCAGCAAAGTATTAGGCTGTCGAGATAAACTTAGAAACTACAATCAATACACCGTGTCTAGGTCCTGTCGAGGTGAGAAAACTTATATTTATTGCGGGAATACCTTGTGCAATGTTTGACACAGAATTACGGAAACGGCCGATCATATCTCGGTCGTTTACGACAAGTATGAAAAACATATTCGGATAGCGCAGTGATCAGGAAAAGGCGTTATAACTCAATCAACTTATATTTAAGTTTTACATGATTTTGACATATATATATATTGTAATTTTTAGACTAATTTAGTCGCATTCCCTTTATCGGTCCAACTGTCGGTTTATGATTATGCTGACGACTTTACCTCAGCGACAAAAGATGCAGAGTCACAAGTTACGTTGATGCAGCTTTAAAGGGAAGAATTTAACGTGTCTAAAGATATGCATGTATATACTGGTTACTTTTAAAATTAAACACAGGTTGCCATATTTCTGGTCAAAATAATGTGGATTTTCTCAGTTTAATTTTGTTATACTCCGCTTTGAATAAATTAAGAAGGCGCATACACACTTGTATTAAGCGGCCAGTCAAGGTAGCAAAAAAGTGTCCGCATGTTGCAGGTAGCTTCAAAATAAGGATTACATGTAAAAATGTAGTATCAACAAATATAATTCATTTTCTTTCCGGATTCAACATATCTAAATTATTTTTAAATGAAATATATTTTTGGAGCAAAATTTATTTTGTGGAATCAATGTACATTTGTTCGACTTAAAGTAAGTTGACAGATCAGTACAGATGGCCATGGACACAGGTTTACTGTACATGTATTTAGTTCTCCATTTTCATAGTCTGTCGCATCTTATCACTGTATCCACTGGATGATGCCGGGTTTTTTTTGTGGGTTTTTTCTATCAGAACAGAAGGTTTAGGCAACCTTTTAGCTGCGGCATGTCTAAATGTAAGAAAACTGTCAACTAAAGCTTAGCCGGAAGCACTATTCATGCAGTTCTTCAAATGAACTAAATGTAAGCATGGCATTAATGAACTAACTTAAGTTTGACGTATGAATCAAGAAAACATGTCTTATTGTCATGATACCAAGATGTTGACGTTGCTGCTTGCAAAATGGCAACGGGAGAAGGTGTGGAAATTGGAGAGCAGGGGAAAACACTAGGATGCCGCTTACTTTGCTACTTTAGAGACATATGGAAGACTTCAACTGTAATTTCATAAACAGCGTGAAACTATAGATTGAAGACACCGTGTATTATGTAGTTTAGGAGATGTCTTTGTTACTATTGGCAACGGTATTAGTATGCAATATTGCACATAATCCCCAAGTTATTGGCGGATAAGCTGTTAATGTGAGACTCTGTCACAGACAGTATTACGGTTATCGACGTTCAAAGCGCACTTACACGCGAGTAAGAAGTTGAACGTTGATGAATACAGAAGCATTCACAAAGACATGTTGTTGTTGTTTTTACACCTATGAGGTATTTTAATCTGCGTGCTTCACATGTCTTTGTGACTGTAGCGTCCAGTAAAATTCACAAAAGGGGGAAATAAAAGCAGCAGATAAAGTAAAGAAATTTAATGACGTAAAGCATGCCAAAGATTCGATCCCCAGCCGTGATATACCAAAGTTACAGAAACATTACCGGATGTCCCCTGCTAAAACAGTTACGTAGATAAAAGGTGTCCAGATAACGCAGCTGTTATCGCGCTGGCATTCAACCAATGCAACTCGAATTCGATAGAAACTTTTGAGCAGTTTTCATGTGTGCAATAAAAAATATAAGCAAATAAATGTTTTATTAAAGTGACATGTGTTATACAATATACATATCAATAAGGAAAACACACACACACACACACACACTTTAAACAACTAGCCCCATGGGCCTACACATGTATGAAACAATAATTCTTTTTAATAAGATGAACAATAATTTTTGTTGGAAATGTCAAAGAACTTGTTGGCCCATAATCAGGCGTCCTCGGCATGAATATATTCACGAATAAATGAATTTGCACATTATTGTAACAACACACAAAGGTAAATGATTATATAACAACAGTAAATAACACACGTGAATTATTTGTATGTTTGGTATATCGAAAATAGGTTACTATACATAACACATGAAATGATGTATGACCCTTTTAATTCGCCTCAAGTAGTCATAGTCACAAAGTCCTGTTGGTTTGATGTAAAAACACAAAAACGTTACGTTTTTTTTATGAAAAATGCGTTTTAAAGGTCTAGATGTAAATGTATTTCATTTCATGAGAAAATGCACGATAACTCTCTCTCTCTCTCTCTCTCTCTCTCTCTCATTTAGGCATTTACATTTTTCATGTGTTATATTGAATTGATAAATTGCATTAGTTACTAATATGACATACAAGATACTTCAAAGAAGAGTATTCAAAATACTTCGCGGGGTTTCTATGGCCATCAAGTAACTGATTATTATTCATGGAAACGAAGTTTTGCCAGTTGAAAATCTAACGGTATATATGCTAGTGGTAACGGAATATATGCCGTGGGTACCGACGATGACTTATTTCGTAACGCTGATCAAAATAAAATAAGCATTCCATTTGACCCGAGGCGGAGACAGTATGGATTACTTCATCCAATGAATCAGCGCGTTACATATCGATGTTCAGATTTTGAAAGCCAGTTTTGCTTTTGTTACTTCAAAGAAGAGTATTCAAAATACTTCGCGGGGTTTCTATGGTCAGCAAGTAGCTGATTATTATTTATGAAAACAAAGTTTTGCCAGTTGAAAACCCACGGTATATACGCTAGTGTTAACAGAATATATACCGTGGGTTCCGACGATGACTTATTTCGTACCGTTGATCAAAATAAATTTAAATATTTTTCCAAGATTCATTTAAACATTTACCCTTTGAAACCCAAGCAGAAAATGACGAGTGTAATCAAAGTTATAATTTGTCAGCTGATCTGGATTTAAACAGCTTATCTTAGCTGTTTATTGATATAGGGGTTTGAAATTTAAACTGCAAAGAAAGCTCATCGATTACAGATTGGTTTGGTTTGGTTTGATATGGTTTTGAATGGCGTGCCTGAGTGATAAGGAGTCAAGATTTGGCAAAACTTCATTGTAAGATTACTGTTGTAATTTGGTATAGCCCAGGGCTATGTTGTTAAGGTAATTGAACTCCTTGTATGGTAATGGAAACAGTATTTGATTATCGATAATGGACCCGTGTGACTCTCTGTCCTGTCTTTATAGAAACTGACTTTTTATTTTTTCCCCATCTTTTTAATAAGTCTTTTTTTCTAGAACGAGACGAGATTCGTGACATTCAGTCATTTAGTCCAATGAAACATTTGTGTGTGTTAGTCTTGCATGTCATGTTGCTGTTTGTACAATGTATTGCGAATAAAGCTAATAGTGTAATATACAGTACTTTAATTTATCTTACATATATGCAAATTATACAAAAGTATATGCTAAGAAAGGAAAGTACAGAATTTATTATGAAACATATATGGATTTAAAGAAAACGAATATATCTTTCTTTGTGGACCTTTAACCAAATACATCTTACATTACCTATACACCTCCCATGCTATTCAGTTTATATTCTACTGTAATAAGGAAGTACAAAAAGGTCTTGGAAATTCAAAGTATCATATATCAAACATATAAATCAGTATTATACATCATTTTTCAATGTAGCATTAATTTTGCTTATTATTGAGACGCGACATAAGTCTTTGCAAACGACAGAGTTACGTGTCACAAGAGCGAGACCCGCTCACCCTTTAGGAGCTTAGTCAGCCGTTGAAGACACGTCGATAGAATAGTTTATCATCCCAGTAAATTTGAGTCTAAGCGAGTTGACACTATGTAAGATAACCACGTATATTGTCATATAATGCAACCCTGGTCGGTTGGAAGATCACTACTGCAATGTTTTGTTGTTCTTCGACCGTAGGGACTGTAAAAGCTTTTAGTTCTTCGTGTTACTAGCTTAATTCAATAGTCGAAACATTACGAACTTTAAATGTAAGTAGAACATGGTCTGTCACTAGGCAACTTACTCTTGATATCTGACACGTCACAATGTATTTATTTCAATAATAATGTGTACCAAGATTGCGGGTTCTCAAACGTGTAAGATAAAGATTAAACTGTTCGCGTATACATTTAGATTGTATATTTTATGTAGTCTGATACGAATTTAAGTGATATCCGTAAGCTGTATTAAGAATATGTTTTAGTCCAGGCTTTTAGTAAAATGACAACGAAATGGTCATTAATGAAAAAGTGAAGACAGATATGAAAAAGGCATTAAATTACCATAGAACAAACTGGAGCATTTGATCCGTCTGTTGTTAGATTGTAATTATTTTTGCATGCCGTCCTAGAAAATAAGATGATATTTAAAAATAATTATCAATACGAATTACGTTAAAATGCGTATTTGTGAAATAATAGACTCTATATTTTTTCAGAAATCGGCTCTGTTGTCGCGAAGTTACTTTTATTAGCGACATGCAAGTAATTGAAATAACAGAATGTTTTAATTTTATTTTCTACGGCGGAAAATATGATATCATAAGCAAGATATTTTAAGCCATTTCATCAAAAAAAAAAAAAAAAAAAAAAAAACCCCCCCATTTTATTCATTACCCTATATCAACTATCAAAATATCTATTCATGTGGCTAATTACTGGATGTATAAAAAAAATGATGAAAAAGGTAATTCAATGGGTAAATTTATACATGTATTGTTCTTTGAAAACGTCATTGGTATTTCAAATCTATGTAGATATAATATAATTACATATGACCTGAACGCATTAAGTTAACAAATCAGATATGTTCCATCCTACTTCCATCGAATTACGGGGATAATAAAGATTTATAAAAAAAAAAAAAAAAAAAAAAAAAAAAAAAAAAAAATCAGATATGTTATCAATATCGAAAACCCTAAGTCAGTCTTCAATAAGAAAACCAATGTATTTCATTATTTGTCCCTTCTGATTTACTTCACTTAGCTATTTTGAATATGTTTCCAAATGTTTTGTCCTCATGCCTGAATAATAAGAAAAAAGCTCGCTGTTTAAAAAATATTGAAAATTTGCGATGATCCCGAAGATATGAAATCGTACAATATCAGAACCATAATGACATTCAAAGAAATACTTTTCAATATTAACGATTATAGTGTACCTTAAAATTCTATATTTAGTAGAACGTGTGTTTATGAAAGTTGAGGAAAGGTGGTTTTTAGCCTTCTTACACGATACTTAGTCTAGACGACAAACAGGCATTATGATTATGAAATTTAGGACCATTTTAGGATCAGATTATTCGTGAATATATATAAACATGGCATTTACCGGCCAATTAAAGACGACGGTCCTTGCAATTGTGGGGCCGTCACACCATGACGTTCTGGTCAACGTTCTCTGAACATTTCAATCGTTCAATTTTTGAGCGTTCTAGAATGAGGATGACACATCTGGCGTGTGATTAACGTGTGCCTAACGCATGCCTAGCGTATGTCTAACGCACGAGACGCGTGTAACAGCGACCAAGTAAGATTCCCCTGAAAATCATTAGCGTGTGCTAACGTGCCACTGGCGCAAGACGAGCGATTTGTCAACGTTAGACGAGCGTATTGGGCGTGTGACTAACGTGTGAATAACGACAGAATAGCTTCTTGCTGGCGTGGTATTTTTACGGTCGAACGGGTATAAAACGCTGAAAATTTCATAGTGAATTCAGTTGTTCTTGTGAGTTTGAACAGTCAGCATCATGCCGCCAAGACGAAAAAAGGGTGGAATGGGGGCTTCTGCTACCAGCGCTGCAAGTAAGAAGAATGCAAAGCCTCTTTCACTAGCAATGTCTTCGGACGAAGAAGAACACCAGGAGAAAGAGCACATCCGAGAAGTAACGCACCATGTGACATCCCCTTAAGACCCTAAACACCCTGAAAACCCCATTGAGGACGGCCCGACTATAGCAAAGAGAGCTTTATATACCCATATGCATGGACGTTGAGGAAACGCTCGAATGACGCTCAATGGACGCCAAAAGGACGATCGTTTCACTTCAGTCACACGCTGCGTGCGCTAGGGTACCGTTCAGCGGTCGTTGACAGGTCGCCTGTGAGTGGTTCACTGCAAAGCAAACGATTAGTAACAACCAAGTAACGCTAGAGTAACGTTTGACTAACGATAGCCGAACGCGTGCAACGCTCAGCGAACATTAGTAAAACATTCCACGAACGTTCTTAAACGTTCTTCAGCGTTTAAAATTAAACGTTGAAGAACGCTGGTCTCAGTGAGAACTTTTGTGCATGTTCAAAACTTTTTTTCCGGACCAGCGTTCTCTGCCGATTCCCGGTGATCACCGACGTTCACTAGCGTTCACACAACGCTCTTCTGGCGCTATCCCAGCGACCATGGGCGACTACCAACATTTCCTCAAACGTCATAGAACACTGACCAAAACGTCATGGTGTGACGGCCCCATTAGAAACGACATATTAAACTAATTAACTAAGACTTAATTACGATGTAAAATATCACATAAAAGTTTGTTCTTGTGACCTTAGAAGTCCATCGTTATACCGAGCCATACCATACAAAATAAAGCAGATGAAAGAACTAGGTTAGGTTCGGTGACTGAGTGATTATGTAACCTGTGGGTTCGTGGGTTCGATTCCACCCCCACCCTCTGCGACATAACAAAGTAGTTATTTACTACTTTTATTTTCGACATGTTGGTTATTTATTGTTACATACAGACGTCAATGAAATTGGGCTGGTATGGTTAGTTCAATGAATGACACTATGTTTATAACTTAATATGAGCAAATCTCATAATTTATAAAAGTTCCAGATTAAAAAAACAACAAAACAAACTTGTAGTTTAAAAACAATCCAGGATTTCACGGGTTTAAAACAGATCGTCAAAAGGGTTAGGACGGAATATTTTTTATTATTTATTCTCTACGTCCGCGCAATCGAGAAGTCCTATTTTGGCGAATAGAACTACCCATGTATCTGCACTCGTTCGATTTTTTGGTTTAACGTTCTACTGACGGTATTCAAGTCATTTTGAGACTGTGTCTATTTGAGACAAATATAGTGCTTCTACACTGTAGTATCACGCCGTAGACATGTGGCATGATACCACACCCAGTCACATTATTCTGACACTGGACCAACCGGTCTTGGAACAACCTTAAGTTTATATACTATGCGCCAAGCAAGGAAGCTATAACAGTACATTTATATGACGTTTGTTATCGCAGATAGGCAATACTGTATTTCCCCATGTTGACAAAAGTCACAACGATGACAAATATACTGTCGGTGGGACGTTAAACCTAAACAAACAAACATACCGTCAGCTGGAATGGAGCCGTTTACAGTCATATAGAACAGCATGTGTCAGCAGTATAATGTTTTCATATACTGCAAGTGCTTGTGTCGATTTTCATTCCATGCTTCTCGATTCTCTTCAGGGAAATGAGAACTAGTACCACTAGGTCGTGAAATATCGAAATCATCAATTATTAATGCATAACCTTTCCAGTGGCACTGCCGGAGAAATTCCAACGGCTTTTTCTTCAAAGGACTCCTTTATATCTCCGACTAAAGCTAACCACTGACGATAAAAGCAAATGAGTTGTTGATATAATTATACTGTAGATAACATCGTGTTTTAGTTTATTATTTATTGATTATTTGATGCAGCGAACCAGGAAATCATCAAATGAAACGCAAGCCACCCATTATGCATTTTACAATTAAAATAATGCATAATGTACATTGGACAATATTGAGATAATTATTCATTACAATAAATCATTTTTGTATCAAAGTCGATTTTGACGACAGTTTATTGTGCACAGTTTTATGGCATCTATTTCTGCATGTTGTTTTAACATTGCATTAAAAGTGTGACAATTTTATATTCATAAATGGTTGTATACAAGTCATGTGAAAGCCAACATAATTCCCGGACATATGCGGTCGAGTGGTTAGAACGTCGAATCCGTAGCCGGGGGCTAGTGAGTTCGAACCATGATTGCTGCATACCAAATCGTTAAAGTGGTACTTGTACACCCTAGCTCGGTGTTCAATACAGACGCCCCTAAAAGTAATTACAGGACATTATATACTTAAAAGAGAAAACGAACCTTTTCTAAATTGACATAAATATAAAAATATGTCTTTACTTATACCTGAACCTGGTATGATTGTTTTCGATTGTTTTCGATACATTAAGGTTTAAAGGAATCCAATTATCGTTTTCGTTTATGCAAGTCAGTATAAACGAGGGAGTTAATGTCTCTTTCGTCAAAACAACAGAATGTATTATTATCTCATTATTACTACAATGACAATCAATGCGTGTCAGTCTTTTTTACGCGCCAACCCCCCCCCAAAAAAAAACAACAACAACAACAACAACAACAACAAACAAACAAACACACACACACAAAAAAAACCCCTATAAACTTACGGCAAATGTCTTCAAATTTTCAAATTATTTCCCTTTGTATGAAAATATTGACTAAATCTGAACTTCAGATTTTCACGTTAATTTGACCCACGTTAGAAAGTCTTCAATAAAATCATTTGTAAAACAAGAAAACATGACATGGTTGATTATTGATATCCTCACTATGTACAAATATGGCGGCTCGTCACTTCCGGTCCTCTTAAGTCACTTCCCATTATACACTTACTGTAGACAAATTTGGATGCGGAGGTATTAATCACCGTTAGTGATAATTCAAGTTTCAGATTTGGCAATGACAATGATGAAAATTCCGAATCCTTTTAATCACGAGTGAAATACAAATTACATGTACATCGAAATTAAAGAATAGTTCATCTATGTACAGAGAGGTCAGTGTTGTTAGTATGTCACTTTCCCCATAAATCATTCATTATTATCATGTCCTTTCCGTGCGAAGCTTTGCACATAAAATATGGCGCCATTTGCATTACTTGACACCATTTTTCTTATAGCGCCTGGGCTGAGAAATAAACACATGGGAACACTCTCTTAGCTCGTGTTTCTTGTTTCATGAAATATGTGATATAATATTATGTTCTTTCATAGATATGACTCGGTCATTCACACTAAAGGGTAAACTATTTTAGAATCAATTTTGATTCAAATATAAGTTTTCCATTCATCCATAAGCTCTTAGAATGTATTTTATTTTCTCTTTAAATGTCATGGCGTTTGAATTAGATCACATTAACTAATAATATGCTGTAAAATGAATTTGATAACGTGGAAAACATTTTTTATTTTTTTCAGAATCCGTGGAATAATTATAAGGTTGAGGTAATCAAACACCATTGTTGTATTCACGTGCACTTCTGACGTCAGCACCATGTGTATATCACATAGACTCTTCTTTTATATACATGTTCACGTTTAAGAGATCTAACATTCTATGCACATATATGTAGATCTATTGCTAAATTATAGGCTTCCACTCTTTCTTTCTAGACACTGGATTTGTTTTGATTTTATGATTTAGTTATTTACAGGTAATCATTTCTTATAATTTATTACATGTACACGTCAGATTCCTAAGTTGACTTTCATTTTTAAACTTAATGAATTTGGTTCGGAATGTTTACAGTGTGAAGCTATGATTTCGTCGTGGCGTTTCAAACATTTTCTTTTCATTGTCGTAAGCTGTTGTGAGAAATCTGTTGCAAAAGGGCCAGTATAATGTCTAAACTCTCTTTTCACCGAGGTCTTCCATGCTTTTCTTTTAAAGTATGATATATAAACTTTTTTGCTTTATAAAAGTATCATTGCTTTATATATATAAAAAAAATGCAACTTACAATATTTTAGTCACCACCTTAGAATTATCGAACTTTTTATATAATTTACATATACAGTAGTAGATATACAGTTCGTTTTAATTAATATGTTTCTTGTGGAACCATAGTCGTTTGACCTTTCAATGTAATGAATGATGACATCGTAATCCAAAGGATGTATCAAATGACCAAAGATCCTTGGGTTGCAAATTCAATCTGTTTTACACGATCTTTACAAAGTTACAAAGTACTGTCATTAAAAGAAATTAGCATATTTATTAAGTTGTAAAGAATTGATTCAAGTTGACGTAAAATATAAATTTGATATAAAATATAACAAATTCGAAGAACGTGTTTAAAATTGTTTAGATCAGATCAGTCGTGTTTGACATTATGTAATGATTTTACAGTAATTGGTGGCTCTCCAGAAGTTTGCATAGGGCGTCATGTGAAGTATTTTGAAGTATTTGTATACTGTAGACGGTGGATTAAATTTGGCTTTGTTGGTGAATTGAGTTTGATACGCTAAAATAAATACATCGTTATATTTTTACCACATTTTACAAGTTTTATTTTATTCAGTGATATAAACAGTGACCAAATCCTTTATAGCGAACCAGTGAAGAAGTGCAACATATTATCACCGGTATAACATCTGTTTCTTTTATTTCTTTTTTTCTTAAACTGCCAGAGAAAGACCCATTAATAAAAGATCCGTGGTGAACGGTCAGTCCGTCTAAAGAGTCTAGACAAGTGAGCATGAAGAAATGACCACTTTACCTAGATAACTGCTGAATGAGGATCAGTTATAACAAAATGTTCTGTCTAAATTTTGAATCTGGCTTCTTTAAACGGATAGGCTGCATAGCACAGATGACCGCTACGGCAGTTTAAAACGTGTTGGCTGCATAGACAGTTGACCGCTACGGCAGGTTAAAACGGGTTGGCTGCATAGCACAGGTGACCGCTACGGCAGGTTCAACGGGTTGGCTGCATAGACAGGTGACGGCTACTACGGGTTAAACTGTATTAGTTTAAAAGCCAGATCTGTTTCAGTGCAAATGATATCGGAGTATCGATTAGATAAAACAATTGTATTGTAAATTTTGGTGTCTGTAAAACCGAGTTCAGATGTTTATATATCATATTTTGGTCGATGGAATTTATGTTCAAGGAAATGAAAATGAATATTTGTGCGTAATTATTCATTCATGGTCTCATCTAATTTCATAAAAGAGAACATACACATCAGTTCCAATTCCTATAAATCTTTTGAAATATAAAAGCGGAAATCAAACTTCTAAACTATTTTACTTAAAACATGTTCGCTCATGACTTTGATCAATATTTACATTAAACAAAACTCAAATAAATAACTTCTTTATTTCATCTTAAAACACATCAGAAGTGATACATTCCTTTGACATTGAGTTTCATCTCATATCAGTAGTTAAAAGTCTTACATTTACTTTTTTTCTGTGAATTATTTATTATATTTCTTTTCTTTGGTGTACCGGTATTTGGGATACTCTTGCTTTTATAGATACTTATTTTTTTTTTTTGCCAATGGCATTTGATACTTTGTGACATTGCGCTGAACAAAATTTTATTTCATCGTGTCTTTTAATCAAATTTCTTTAAGCACTGGTAGACTGTTGGCCGGATTTTCATGAAATAGCAAGGTTGACCTCAAAGACAGGCAAATGTCACATGACGTCAAAAACACCTCACGTTTTCCTGCAAGCTAAGTCACTAGTTAGTCGGCTGCACTCGCTCTTTATTTCATAATAACCCCACCGGCAGTCTCTCAATGTCCTATGTGCATTGCTTTGTTTTCATATTTATTTAGAGTGAGGGTCATGGCCTTGATTCCATTTATCGGTAAGTTTGCCTTTCTCTGTAAGAAATGCTATGGGAATATTTTTAGGGGGCTAAAATAATATACACTGCACTGTCTAATGCGAAGCAACACTTTTTTTCAGGAGTTATTCTGTTTCATGCATGTCATGGATACATTGTTCACGCTTAAATTTGCATTATCCAGTACAAAATGACTGTACAAGAAAAAAGTAAACTAAATATGACACATTGAAAGATAGTAATATAGTTCACTAGGCATGGACACACTACTGAGCACAGAGTGATACAGCTAAAGTGGTTGAGTCCATTTTGATTGCATCTATATTAGACGAAAGTATACGGAAAAAGTTTAAAAAGGGTCATCTACATTAACCTTCATTAATCATTAATACATTAGTCTGGTGTCTTCTGTGTACACGAATTTCTTTAGAAGTTACGATTTAACATCTTTTTTTGCTCGAGCAAATACATAATCAACTGAGATTTGAAAAGTTCCAAAATAACGTATTTTCTCGTGACGAAAAACGAAATTTGAACGAGATCTCGCTGACACGCTTAACAACTTGCAGACATTTAACAAACAAACTATTTAGAGTATCACTCATAAAAGAGATCTGCGGTCCAATGAGAGATATACATATTTAGTTTAATCGACAATAAAAAACTCAGTATATTATATGTATATATATGATATGAGCAATTTTACACACGATGTAACATGATCGTACGCGTAATTTAACGAAAGTTTTTCTCAGAGTTGGTTATTAGACTGGGTACTGACAGACCTGCCTTACACGGAGAGGAGGTTTTTTCCAGATCTGAAAACTGTCCACCTAGGAAGAGGTTGGCTATTGAGTACGGCCATTTAGTGACCATTTTTATAGGTGATTGTAAGACAATTCACTGTGTCTTGAGACAATCTTTTATCTTATCCAAGTA
>CM037777.1:45729732-45779732 GCA_021229015.1 Solen grandis
AATATTTGAAACGTGATTTCGAGAAAAGCAATGTGTTTCATTGATATCCATGCAGAATTTATTCCCACTCGACTTCTAGAATTCAGTACATTTATCAATTGGAGAGGAAAGCCTTTAATGACATTAATTCGCTAACACGAAGCCTTTTAAATCACTGCATAGCCTCCTAAAGAGCAAGGCCTTAGTAGAACGGTAACAACGCATTCCATTATAATGATACTTCAGCATAACTGTATTTAATGAAAAAGAATCGGAAAGCGTCTGTCATTACGAGATTCTTAGCCAATAAAACAAATCCGTAATGTCAGGTCTAATGTATGATAAAATAGGAAGTCGATATGTTAGACGTGTGAGAGTAAACGTCTGTAGTGTACAGTTATAAATCAAATACCGTACGTTAAAGCACAATCATACATATTTATTATCATAGATCGGTTTACATCTCTTTCTTGAACTACTTATGGTCATAATGCAGTATACTTTCCTGTGGCGAGGCGGCATTTCTGGAATATACACAATTAACGTGTCAAAGGAGTCTGTAAGAAAACTTGATATAAATCATGGCGAATCATCATCATTCATATGATTGTTTCTGTACATCCTTAAGACGTTGCTGTCACAGATAAGTGGCAAGGAGAACTTGATATGGCATTTCTTGTTTATTAAGAGGAGAACTTCTCATATGGTTTGAGTATGTACTTTTGAAGCAAACGGGCATGAAAGACATAAACCAACCAATCAAACAACCAATCAATTAGACAATAAATAAATCGATCACTCAATCAAAATAAATGACCATTTCTAATGAAGAAATGAATAGAAATTAATAATTAATAACATTAAATATTATAATGATTAAATAAATATACATTATTCTGCATACGGCCTTTTCTTTAACTAGGTAAGTCTTACGCTCTGGAGATAAAAAAATAATTATACACGTGTAGTACTGTTAATTTTTTTGTCGTATTTGAATATTAAGACAAAACAGATATTAAATCAAACAAACACTACCTGGTTGTCATTGTTTAACAAAATAAGTACTATTCACTTTCTCAAAACTTATTACAACAAGATAGTTTAAACGAGCAAGTATAGTTACTGCCATTACCGATTAAACATGACAACTAGCACCTTTTCAAAAAAAAAAAAAAAAAATGAAAATAAAAAATAAAATAAAAATAAATTTAAATGTCAAATAAAATTTAAAGTTTTACCATGCAAAAGTGCAATTCTTCATTTTGCTCGGCTTTACAATGACCATGTCTCATGTCATATAAAACATCTTGTTTTCACAGTACATATTCACGATCACTTACAAGTCAGAAGGACAGCGGAACTATGACCTTCGAACAGACACTGAGTCCGAATGCAACGCCTGGATCGACGCTATCCGCCGAGCAAGGTAACAACTTCAAGTGTTTCATTCAATCCAGGTGTGCGTTTCACAACCCTTTCGTCTGCGAGTTTCTTCAGATGCAACTCTCTAGTTCGGCTTCACCATAATCATGAACTTTCAAACAAATGAAAAATCATTATTCTGTCAGAGCATCCTAATGACGCTTGGGGAGAAAAAAAAACAACAACAACTGATCTCTAAATCGAAAGATAAAGAAGTTACAGATGTTCAAAGGTTTGAGTTAAGGAAATTCAAGCTGTTTCGTGAAACGCAGGCCCTATAGTATGATACGACAATTTAATAAATTTAAGATCAAATAAGTTTAAATAAATTGAAAACAACTGTAAAATCAAAAACGATAGTAACGATTGGCGTTGGGTTTACACTTCAAAGGTCCTAATGAGTTGGCTAGTGAATAATGCACAATAAAACTGCGATCAATGGAGAAATCTGAACTTCTCGGTAAATTCCACTTACGGTTATCATGTTACTAGCACAAGTCCACGGCATAGTTTACAGACATAATAGTGAATAAACGATAGACGAGTCCAGACTTACGGCTTCTGACAAATGTTCATTCACTTTCAATCTCGAACCGTGTCGTTCTCCTCTTATGTGTACTAAACTTGTAGGTATCTTCCTGATTCTTGGGTCTATGAACTTAAAATGCTATCGTATATTATCAGTTTAACATTATAACCCATAAATTGTAACTTAACTCCTCGCTTTATGACATGGGTATGGCAGTTGAACGCTCCATCATTGTACACTACGTGTGAGACGAGGCCTGTGTGACAATCGATCTCTCACATATTATCTCACACCTGTTTCCTTATATGAAAAACAAGCGAATGCATTCAACACTGAGATAGGAAACATTCTTTTAGATAGGAACATGTACGTTGCTAGAATATTGGCTCAACCCTAAGATTACTGTTAGTTAATGTAAGGGAAAAAGGCCAAGAACTGTGCAATATTTCTTTGAAATATTTAACCAGTTTGAGTTGTTTTTCACGCTTGAAACATTTCCTTTTCATAACATTTATAAAAGCATGGGGAATTATTGAGGTAATAGGCAGTACCCAAGAAACGTGAGGAACGAGGAACTGGTCTTATGTAAATATTAGGGCGCAAAAGTATTTACTGAACCACTTCCCATATAAAGTACTGAAAAATAAAGAATTATGTCACAGTAATAATAAACTAAGAGATCTGAGAAGCGAAGAACATTTTTTTAATAAACCAGCAGCTTAAACATCGGGTTTTATTCCGAGCCCTTTCTTACCCAAACCCAAGCCCGTTTTTAATAATTTGAAAGTGCCTCGTATATCGGACGCCAGCAAACAGTGGAAAACCAATTTATTTCCAGATTTTACAAATAACACGTATACAATTGTCAGTTTGAATATCATCAGTTCTACGTCACCAATGTTGTATCAAAATTATTAAAATGCTGCGGAAAATGCCTTTTCTTTTTTGCCATTAAAATTGCACCCAGCATTCAGCGTATATTAAATAGGAAATTAAACGGCTGCATACGAAATAACTCATCAAATTGTAATTTCATAAGTGGATAAAATATGAACCCTGGAGCACAGCGTTTTCATGAATTTGATGAGAGAGATGAAGCATGTTTTTGTTATCCAATATGAAAAAGTGCTCTTTACCCAGTGCACTGGGAACCTGGAATGGATTGCGTGTTTCGAGTCATTACCGTATCACTTGTAAAATACAAACTGTCGGCTCATTCATTATTAAGGACCGTAATTTCTTGTAGCCTTGGATCTAGTACAGAACAGAAAATCAACGTAAAAAAACAGGGAATATTGACAAATCTCTGTTAATTTGATTCTACTGACTTAATTCCCTAAATGAGAAATAGGAGGACACACTTTTATTGATTTATTTTCTTAAATTGATATTCCTACGGGGGGGACCTTTGAATCCGGTTCTAGTATTAATATACATCCATTTTATTCAATATTTCACACGAGTTTTCAGCACTGTGTCCTTCCTTTTGGTATTATAACTTCAGTCATAAATCATTCTAATGTTAAAATTGAATTTATATGTTATTTTTGGAAGAAGTATTGAAATGTGGGCCTCGGATTTTGCTCTAATGGTCATAGTATTTTAGCGATATTAATCCCCGATGATAAAATGGTTACGTTGATGCATTTGAAACACTGAGATAGAATAGATAGATATCATTAATACAGCAGTGTTTGACTTCATTTGTAACAAATCACATTGGCAACACCTGTTCCATGTACATGTGATTACATGCGTTATAGGTGTTACAAATGTGAAACGCAAATCTGCGCATAAGAAAGTGTGCACTTTTTTTTTAATTTTAAACATTTCAATATATAGCTAATTTATCAATTTCAAATTTTGCACGGTGTATCTCGCGTATATTTGTCAATGATCTAGTCCAAAATTTCTGCATGTCACGTGGTAGATTTTGGGGCTATATCGATGACAGATACCCACGATATTCAGAGTACGAAAACTGAAAATTATGTTTGCTAAATATTAAAATATTTAAGAATTAAATAGTTCTCAATTTCTTTTGGAATTAAGTGTATGTATTACATTGTTGCTGCTGAATTGCTTCGATGCCGATTTTTGATGTGGCAAACAATTACATGTAATTTGTAAAAAATATGTTACAAATGTGATTTGTGGTCTGACATAACACATTCAATAAATAATTATTTATACGCCATTAAACCCAAACTCAAATGAAATTTACGTACATGCATTCGCTAATTCATATATTATTTGAGTTTTTTTTTTTGCTACAAGTACTCACCTAAAATCACAATTCTTTCAAAATACATGTAATAGAGTTAGTCCTCATACTGGACATAAAATATCCAAAATCCTTCACCCCAAACATTGTATTCTTTGACAAAGATTAATGTATTTATTAAATAAATGAACACTTTCTATTGTTTTGAGTATAACTCGATATTCTATATGGAAATATACAAGTACATGGCTACACGTTTGAAATGGAAATAATACTCGGGAATTCGATTTTTATGGAATACAAGCATACATACGATTTCATTCAAAATTAATTGTATTTCTTAAAATATTAGGAGTATTGTGTTGAATAAACAGCATTGGGCATCGCTCACCTAAATCAAGCATTTTGTTACTTTGAATTTAACATCTGTCTCCGAAATATCCAATGTGCTTTAAAGAGTAACGGTAACGTCATTTGCTTCACACCGTGCGAACCATATCCGATTCCTTGTTACTTAGGTGAGAGGGTATAGTAGTCGACAGACCAAACCCGTCGGATTTCCAAAGGGACTCCTGAACTTTTGTACGAATGGCGTCGGGTCCTAGTGGTCACGTATATGACTGCATATCTGAAAGTTGTGTATTCGAACCCCGTTCTTAGCAAGAATATATCATGACTTACCCAGTCAACAAAGTACTTGTTCAATCCAGGAACTGTCGATAATGATTAGCGTAGTTTAAACAATTTGATTCCTAATCAATGCAAAATGAAATTAATTTAAAACTACATAAACATCATCAGAGGGCGCCTTGGTTCTGTGGTAACGTTCCCGACAGTGGGTACGAGGGGGCGGGTTCGAACCCCGTTGGATGGGGTTGGGGACCGATACAACTTGTAAGAACTTGTTACTTAATCGACTTAAAATATAGATTTAAACAATTTGATCGCTATCAGGTCTCATGTTCACGAAAATTAAAATAGCACTTAAGTATGATTTTAATGCTCACGCTCAGCCAATGCCCTTAAGTTTTAATGGGGATTGAGTGTGATCCTGAGCACTTAGTTATTATCGAGAACACGGGGCGAGGAGTGGTATTTTTATATATTGTTAATAAATAAAGTTTAAATTGTAATGCAGCTATAGCAAAGTCCTTGAGCAGAAGGAAGAGTTGGAACAGAAGCATCTACACATTATACAGATCCTGGAGAGTGAGCGGCAGGCCAAGTGGCACTATGTTCAGCAGACAGAAGAGCTAGCTACCGAGGTCAAGAAACTAAAGGCGGAGGTGGGTCAATACATGCCTGTTTGTTGGCTTTGCTCGTGTCCGTATGACAGTATTGCAGAAGAATTCGTCTATATGGAACATATAAAGAAATGTGTAGTGTATAAATTATGAATAAATTATTGAAAGCAGCTTGTTCACAGATGGTCGTTCACTAAGAATTTGAGTTTTAACTAATGTGTGTATGATGTTTATTAATACTCATCTAGAAAAGCATGGTCACACTATGCACCCATCCATGATCATCAACAAGGGTGGTTTCCCCATCATAGCGTCATAGACAGTATTGAAATTATATTTAGAACAAGACCGCTGAACTTACCACTGGGCCATCCGGACTTATTTGAAATGTAAAGCATTGCAAACCATACTACCATTAAAACAAATGTTTGGATCGTAATAATTCACGGACACTAACGAAGAACACCACGGAGGTTAATCAGTCTCAGGTCAATATTGCCAGACAATATATCATGCCCAAGTACCCAACCACAGGATAGGGATCATGGGTTTCACATAAATAAACCAGACTTGGTGGCACTTGGCTGTGAAGTCTAGGGCTGTGGACCGATCCCCATCGGGGTCGGACAGGGTCTCCGTTATGAATGATTGGCAATGTTTTTTTTTTTTTTTTTTTTTTTTTTTTTTTATGGTTATTCGTCATCCACCGCTTTACTTAGTTAACTACAGAGATGCCTGCTAAAGTTTCAGTACTGTCAGAATCCTGGGAAAGAGTTGTTAGGTGAACTGCCCAGATGTTAGCTTTTGATGGCATAAATAATTCAATAATAAAATTAAATAAATTTAATACGCAAAAAGAAGAATATATAATAATAGCTTTACTGCGATCTGCATAGCAGTTTTAGAGAAATTCTACAGAAATGACAAACGAATTAAAAAAAACTTAAATCTAAGACTAATGATATATGTAACAATATTAACATTGAATTGGGTACGAATAACGTCAAGGGTGCCATTTAATCACTTCATACTGCAATGTCTTAGACTAGGGCCATGTGGCAAATTTGCATGCTTTTCACGTGTGAATTAGTGACCATCGGGGTTTATAGTACAACACACTTCAGCGCCTTTCTTCCGAGCGTTCCTATAAACGCCACACAAAATAAACTCGAAAGATAACTTGGATAACTCTCAAATCAAAATAATACGACCAGTGTTGTTAAAAAGGAGGCACAAAACATTTTCGTTGTTTTTTAACACTCTTGTAACGTGGCTGCGAGGCTTGTCGTGGTTCACCTAGAATCACACTTTTGAAAAATAAGAAGAACCCAGAAATGCTACTGTTTTAAGATTTATTAAAATTCGATGGATTAACCATAAATTCTCGCAAACTGTGTAATTTTAGTTACTTTTAAACACAAATAACACTACTGAATGGCGACTGAATAACCTCGATCCTCTGTATACAAAGTGTTGTTTCGTAACAGCGCCAAATCCGACACAAAAATTATCCTGTTCTTTTAGTACTATAGATTATAAGATTATTCATTTGGCTGGTCAAATAAACTTTGCACATACGCTAACTTTATAGACTGAACTTGTGAAGGAACCATGTTGCCGAACTAGTCACGTGGTACCGCAAGCACCAAAAGGGTAACCCGTATTCTATATTTAATCGATTTCGCCGAATTTGCATTAAAAAATCCTGTGCAATGTGACATAACTTGCCAAATTATTTGTTAGGAAACAAAGATTTCAACAACATTAACGAAGAAGAGCAGAAAATTATTATTTTTCAGTTTCCGCCGACCATTTGTGAACGAGCTGTTTTAAATAACTGATACCTGAAGAACGGATGATTGTTGCGTTCGTCGGAGCAAAATGGAATCAAACTAATTTCGATACACATTAAACTAAAGATCAGATTGTTTTGATACTTTTAATCTATAAAAGTTCTTTTGTCTTAGATTGAAGTAAAATATTGTACAATGGTGTCAAGCTATTAGAATAAACCAGCACATTTTAGAAATATTTTTTATGACTGACTTTTACTTTCAGTTACAAAAGTTCAAGAAAGAACGTGTATCAAACCATACAATGGACGAAGAAACTGATGAAATTAAGAAAATAAAGAAGGTATGCGTTTTATATATTTATATTTTAATATATTTATCCTTAACTATTTGCTTTCAGCTGCCAATATAGAATGTGGTGAATTAGATCATTGCTTTCTATATTTCATTTCACAAACACTCCATTGTTATAAATCCATTGTGTAGTTCTTATGTTTAAATTCTGAACCATGCTGATGTTGAATATGTCGAGAAGCCATTTTAATCTTTTTTTTATTCTTCCAGCTTCTCTTAATGTTCCTAGGTCAGAATGTTTTGTACAAACGCGAAGTCCTTCAAAGAAGTTTGTCACTGGGGATCAAAGAGGGGTCCAGAAAATTCATAAAAACCTTAATGACTGAAGGGTTCCTATACAGGTCTCCAGTGACTGTAAAAGCCAACTGGAAACGTCACTTGAACGAACGGCCTGATAGTATTAATTGGAATGGAGAACATATCTTCTTTTGTACTAATGGCCCCCTGGTCAATACATTGGTGGAACTGATATTTCCATTACATGTTACCTGACTTTCCCCGCAGCTCGAACATGTGCATTAAAGTTTCGTCACCAGTTTGCAGGTAGACACCATATCTTTGGGTCCTCCGTGAACAAATGAGGAACCGAACTAGCACAAATTTCTCACAGGGTGCAACTGCGTATTTTGAGATTTTTTTCACTTTGCTGACACTACAGGCTATATTTTTCACAAACTTCCCACCGCATTTTAATCAGCATCGATAATTACCTTAGTAATAAAGATTTTTGGATTACTAAGACGGATGCAATCGTTGTCAGACAATCACCTTATTTGACAAATCAGTCCCATATTAATAATGTGCGCATTTCACCTTATTTGATAAATCAGTCCCATATTAATAATGTGCGCATTTCACCTTATTTGATAAATCAGTCCCATATTAATAATGTGCGCATTTATTTGATAATCAGTCCCATATTAATAATGTGCGCATTTCACCTTATTTGATAAATCAGTCCCATATTAATAATGTGCGCATTTCACCTTATTTGATAAATCAGTCCCATATTAATAATGTGCGCATTTCACCTTATTTGATAAATCAGTCCCATATTAATAATGTGCGCATTTCACCTTATTTGATAAATCAGTCCCATATTAATAATGTGCGCATTTCACCTTATTTGATAAATCAGTCCCATATTAATAATGTGCGCATTTCACCTTATTTGAAAATCAGTCCCATATTATAATGTGCGCATTTCACCTTATTTGATAAATCAGTCCCATATTAATAATGTGCGCATTTCACCTTATTTGATAAATCAGTCCCATATTAATAATGTGCGCATTTCACCTTATTTGATAAATCAGTCCCATATTAATAATGTGCGCATTTCACCTTATTTGATAAATCAGTCCCATATTAATAATGTGCGCATTTCACCTTATTTGACAAATCAGTCCCATATTAATAATGTGCGCATTTCACCTTATTTGACAAATCAGTCCCATATTAATAATGTGCGCATTTCACCTTATTTGATAAATCAGTCCCATATTAATAATGTGCGCATTTCACCTTATTTGATAAATCAGTCCCATATTAATAATGTGCGCATTTCACCTTATTTGACAAATCAGTCCCATATTAATAATGTGCGCATTTCACCTTATTTGACAAATCAGTCCCATATTAATAATGTGCGCATTTCACCTTATTTGACAAATCAGTCCCATATTAATAATGTGCGCATTTCACCTTATTTGATAAATCAGTCCCATATTAATAATGTGCGCAGTTCACCTTATTTGATAAATCAGTCCCATATTAATAATGTGCGCATTTCACCTTATTTGACAAATCAGTCCCATATTAATAATGTGCGCATTTCACCTTATTTGACAAATCAGTCCCATATTCATAATGTGCGCATTTCACCTTATTTGATAAATCAGTCCCATATTAATAATGTGCGCATTTCACCTTATTTGATAAATCAGTCCCATATTAATAATGTGCGCATTTCACCTTATTTGATAAATCAGTCCCATATTAATAATGTGCGCATTTCACCTTATTTGATAAATCAGTCCCATATTAATAATGTGCGCATTTCACCTTATTTGATAAATCAGTCCCATATTAATAATGTGCGCATTTCACCTTATTTGATAAATCAGTCCCATATTAATAATGTGCGCATTTCACCTTATTTGATAAATCAGTCCCATATTAATAATGTGCGCATTTCACCTTATTTGATAAATCAGTCCCATATTAATAATGTGCGCATTTCACCTTATTTGATAAATCAGTCCCATATTAATAATGTGCGCATTTCACCTTATTTGACAAATCAGTCCCATATTAATAATGTGCGCATTTCACCTTATTTGACAAATCAGTCCCATATTAATAATGTGCGCATTTCACCTTATTTGATAAATCAGTCCCATATTAATAATGTGCGCATTTCACCTTATTTGACAAATCAGTCCCATATTAATAATGTGCGCATTTCACCTTATTTGACAAATCAGTCCCATATTGATAATGTGCGCAAGAATATGACGGAATGTCCATTTTATCATCCTCCTCGTCAAACACATGTATCTATTCTGCAAAAATGGAGCATTTTATATCGTCCATTTTAGAAGGTGCTTGTAAATTGGTTAGTGTATATGACGGTACAAAAAGCAATTTTCACAGAAAGATGTGTATTTTTGTGTTGAAAGCATGATTGACAAACAACACATTGAAGCGTTTAAAAAGTATTCAATCTGGGTTCAAGCTACATTATCCCATAAGTGACAAAACGTTTTGCAGGACCTTCGTACGTATATATTTGTTTACATACATACATACATACATACATACATATACATACAAATTCAAACAAATCATTACAATCTTTCATACATTTTATGATAAAGAGCAAATTCGTAAACAAACAAACGAAACAAAACAAACTGCATGTTCGATTTCAGCGTGTATGAAAAGTATCTGTTTCAAGTAAATTTCATTTAAACTAAGTTTAATATGTATCAAATACACGATTATAAAGAATGAATACGCCGTTAGTAGACAACGGTTTTCGAGGTTTATAGCTTCTAGATTTTTGCATGGTTTTGAATCACACTTGATATTTATTTTAGGACTGTTGATAATGATATTTGCATCTAAAAACTTTTCCGCCATTTTCATTGCACTTTTTTCATGCCTAAAAATGCATAGCACTATTTGCTGCCTCCAATTTTTGATATGCAAGGATTTAGTATTATTTCGAGAATAGGAAATCAATGCCCATCGAAAAAATAAACACTTTTCTGTGTGTGTGTTTTTTTTTTTTTTTTTTTTTTTTTTTTTTTTTTTTTAACTATACGGATGTAATTGAAACGGCTCTGAAAGATCTTAAGTTCTTGCTTAAGTAATAATATTTCATGTTACTCATTTTCAAATATCATCTAACAAAATATTTAGTGCTACATTACCTATAATTCACTGTTTAATGATCTGTAACAATTCCAAGTACTATCTCAAATTCTAATTACACTTATAAAATAACTCATTCTGCGTAGTATGGTTATATTTTATCTCTTTTTGCAATCTTAACCGCTTTAAGAGTAAGCTTAAATGTGTTTGTATCTAAGTTTTGAAGCACGGTTTTCTTTTAAATCTATAGGTGAGAAATTTCAGATCGCCTTTTTTCCTTGGTATACTTATCGATGTTTGTTATTTCTATGAATTAAAATCCGTCTCTCGTTGTCTTGTTTTCTAGTTTTTAGTCTAGTAGTGAATGACAACCTGTGTCTATATAGTAGGATGTTTATCAATGCCTATATTTCATCTGTAACCTTTCTCATTGACCACCGCTTTTCTTCAGGAAGTGAACGACGAGCAGCAAGTTGTATTAAAAGTAAGCGAGTGTACACTCACTTGTAACCCCACCCCAATGTAGTCGAATGGCAGATTCAATTCCGTTCTCTTACACCATCATAGCTATTAAATATATACCTAGAAATACTGTCTGAACGACCTTATCTCTATCTAAACGTATCATATAGACTTTGCGCTTGGCAGTTGCCTGGGCCATTTTTACAGCGATTCTTAAATGATCTTATCCCTTTTAGTCAAACTGTCTTTTATAAGTGGGACTATCCCTGCTTACGTTTCAACGTTCCAAGAAAATTCGCTATATAAGTGCAAGTTGAAGACGTTTGAGCCACGTTTTATGTCTCCAACTGTCTAAGTTGTTGTTATCTTTTCTCGAGCTCGTTTCCTTTTTTTTTTCAACAATACGATGACATGGCATAAAAATGATACTTAAATCCTTGTCTTGATCTAAAATAAATGACATCATTACCTTTATATAGATATAGAACTTAAGTTTAAAGATCAATCCTGGTCTCATATAGGAAGTATTTGTCAAATTAATTTCCAAAATAAGACAGACAGTAATTATAGGTAAATGTTAAGTGACAAAAATGAAGATTAGGAACTTTAAATCGATCTTACTGATAACCATCATCAGTTTACTATCTGCTAAGTAATATCTTTTGAACAGTAATATTTATTTGTCATTTTCTGATTGTGTTAAAGTAAATAAACCTTATCGAAAACTAAAGTAATTATTAAGTCAAATGGTCTGGAAGTTGATTCTCTTAAAATTTCATCTTTAACTGTATGTATCCTTTATTAAAAATAAAGTGACTCTTTTCAAGATATATGTAAGGATTTCATAGCTTTGTAGTGTAGCTAAAATTAGTCATTTCCCCATTTAAAACTATAACACAACTCTGTGTCCCTTAAGTCTTTTACCTAATTTCTATATCTTTCCGTCTCACTCAGGACTTGGTTTGCTTTAAATATGTTCTGTAGCCTGCAGTGTTACTCCTTATTTCCGTAAAACTATTAATTTCTGTCTTTGCCTTTACACTCATTTGGGTACTTGTTTACGTATTAGACGTACACCCTTTAGTCGGAAGATTTAATTCATGTCATACAGATACTTGAAATTTTTATTTAACTTACTTTATCTGTACAATATAATTATCATAATTACATCAAAATATTTAAATTATTTGAATATGTTATACCATTAGGTCTCAGAGTTTGGCGTTTTAATTTTCATTATCTATTTATCTTTTGTATATTAATTGCTATAAATGTTAATGATACTAATAATTATAATAATAAGAGGATAATAATGCGTGTCATTAATTAATAGATATGGTAAATCTTGCAAAATATAACATATTTAAACCTTTTTTTTACTCAAAATAACTTCTTTCTTGACCTGACTTTACATGACTTTACTTGACTCTCTTTCCTGAAACGATTCGAATTTGGTGTAAGAGGATTCCGAAATCTGTCCATCAACCCGTTCAATACACAGATTTTATTTCAGTTTTCAACCTGATATTTATGATTTAACCATTCTTAGGTATTATCAAATCCCGATGTGTAGCGGAGGTGGTGTTTGCCCATATCCTCGAGTATCAGAGTAATGCAGCCCAAGTGTACTCTTTCTAAGGATCTAATCTCTTGATGTTCCTCGCAAAGATATTGCACCAATGATGCTACTGCTATATACGTATTTTGGTTATTATATATAACTTTAGTTTACAGTGAACTTTATCTATATATATTATTATTATTTTAACACCTACCATATATTAATGTGTTCACCTGCATGGCACGTGACGGAAAAAATGTTTGCAGGAAGATCTAAAACTTATGTGTTTTAGAACTCTTCAGGAATCCCGATGAGACTTTTATTTAAGTTTATTAATAATTTCAGATTCGTTTTAGAGAATAATATCTCGCATGGTGGTAGATATGATTCCTTTAGCTTAACGTTGTTATTAGATATATCAATTTATTTAGTATGCGAGAAGGACGGGATATAATCTTGTGTTCCTAACTGAAAATTTCGCAAAAAATATTATAGTTTAAAGCGAGATGTATCTTACAGTAAGCTGGGAAAATAACAGTAAGTAATATAAAAACTTGTAAATATAGCGCCTTTAAAGTTAATTAGTAATTTGGAATATAGTTGAAAAGAACTGTTTAAAAAAAAAAGCCGCTATGTATACTGAATATGAAACTAGTTGACAAAAAAATTTGGCAATGAATATATTTTGCTCGACAATTAGCCGTATATATAGAATAAAAAGTAAAAATTTGCAATTTTAAGGTTAACTCAATGGATGTTGATTTCAGGTCCAAAGTTTCTTTCGAGGATGGTTGTGTCGAAGAAGATGGAAGCAGATCGTAGAACTTTATATCCGGTCTCCGCACGCAGAGAGCATGCGCAAGAGGAACAGTATTGTATTCAGGTATCTTGGTCACGTGACACGTTAAAATATCCGTGGTGTTTGTATGTTACTGAATACATATTTATTTCCTTTTCAAACAAACACGTCCATTCATGCGCATAAATACGTCTATATTTTCTTGCAAAAAAAAAAAAAAAAATACACGATTGCACGTTACAGCAAAGAATGGAGTAATCTTAGTAAGCAAAAAAAACCAAAAAAAACAACAAAAAAACCCAGGAACAAAAGGAATATCAACATATTAAAATTTACTGATTCTTTTTTTTTATTTCAAAGAAGCACACGAGTCTGTCATGAAAATGATTTAAAAAATGAGGGTGATAAGAAACCCATCCTATGTCATATTTACACCCAGGGTCGATTTCTAACCAACACTTCTTGCCGTTACGTAAAACTTAAATAGTCTTGTTTCTCTAATAAGAATACCAATGTTTCATTTCTTATCAATTATTGTTAGTTATTAAGGTAAGGTAATTCATTTCAACTTAGTCGTGTACTTGAATATTTCATAAAATAGTAATGTGTGGAATTCGAGTCTGGACCTACAGACAAAGACTTTTTTTTTTAAATTGCACGTTGAAGTATAATACATCATTGGATGAATAAAATTAATATGGATTCTGTTTTTTTATGATTAGTCTCTGGAGAATTTTGGCTGAGAAAAAAACAAGAAATATCTTTAAAAAAGATACTCGACCGTGGTAACCAGCTTGATGGTTAGTGTCTGAATGGTTTAACATGTAATAGATTTTGTTGTTGGTTTAATAGTTGTGTAATTCCTGTGCCAGTGCAGCTCTTTAAAATACCACGGAACCAAATAATTTGTACAATCTTGGTAGGCACTTACAGCCTTAAAACATCTGCGCATTAGACCTCGTTTCGCGGGCTTCAAAACGAAACCGGATGTTACGTTTTTGTTGAATATAGGATCTGTCAGGGTCGAACAATCAATTCCGAAATCAAATGGTCCCCCTTTTTATAGCGTCCTTCAGTTTACCTTAAAAAGGTGCATTGTCTTACTATTCGGGACAAATCGTTCGTAGGGGAAGAAAACTTCAACTTTTAAAAGAAACAGAGATCTAAAGAACTCGTTTCCGCAACTCCTTTCTTTTCTTTTGATTAATTCTACAATGACCAATGGGAATTTAGCAAAGTTAATAATAACCAATGAAAAGCCTAACTTTATTCCGCTTCATTACTGTGTGTTTCGCAGGAAGTCAGGGTGAAAATAAATGGCCTAACGGCCGAATTTCGGCCGAAAAACAACGTCAGTAGAAAGAATACATTTACTTGAGCACAAATAATATTATAAAATGCAGCATCTTTCAGTTACAAGTATTTCGAATTATGCCAAATAATGAGAATATGCACAAGTCCATAAATAAATATGTTTTTAAATATTTGTAAACTTTTGAAAGTGTTTTGATTTTAGCCTAAACGAAGAAATGCTGAAATAACAGCAGCATTTATTGCGCACATTGCTTTTTTAAAAGAGAAAAAAGCAAAAAAACAACAACAAAAAAACAAAACAAAACAAAAACAAAACAGCAACAACAACAACAACAACAACAAAACAGGTTTTAAGCTAAGCTATTGCTTCATATTCCGTTCTGATGTCTTAGAGTATGAAAGGACTTTAGGAAGAATCGATTAAACCGTATGGGGAGATTATATCGAAGGAAAGGCTTAGTACTAAATCTCCGCATTTCATATGCATTTTGTCTGTACTTTAATGCATTTTCGGTAGTAGATTCCGATAAAGAAGAAAAATGATTCAAGCTAGAATCTAAAATCGCGCTGTATTTCACGTTGGAAGAAATTTAAAATGTGTTTATTTTTTACATAAGTATTTCAAAAGTATTTCTTAAAAGTATTGCAAAACCTATCATAGAACTGAAATTTCTGGATACCTGTGAATTTGCGGTCACGTGATTGGTTTACTCGCTGCGTCAAATGCTGTGCAATAAACTTTTTTTTTCTCCTCTAATTATAACAAGGAAAAATAACCCCTGGTTTTGAATTTCGTCTCGATTATTCAAGAGTTTTAAAACAAGCTTCGCCTGGTCCTCATTTTGTAGTCAACTATTTTTAACCTGAAAGTATTCCATGTCATACAGAGGCACTGTTTCTTAGTCCTGATTTCCCTACGCACAAGACGCTTTATCGATTTTAGTACCGCGTAATGCTTGACATCGATGACAAAAATGTAAGAACAATTTCTGAAGACATTTCCTATCGTCTGTATAGCTATTCAATGTATATTTGTCGAGTGGAAAATCATCATTTTATGAAGAATTTGATATGAACCATAATATTTTACGTCAATGATATAAAATTGTGCCACTGTGTAATTGATAATTGGACTGTAAACGATTGAAATTGATGTTTGTATTTCTTTTGATGTTGTTGTTATTTTCAATAGTTGAGGACTCTGTTCAGATACATAATCTTTTAAAAACAGATAATGATTTATCATGACATTAGCAAATCACAACAGCTTTATTCTTGATAATATGAAACTATTGTAAATATTTAGAAAAAGAAAAGCAACAACATCAGAAACCACAGATAAAACACTACGGTGACTGTTTCTTGGATCCCCCTGGATGTTGAAGGTGATACAGTGTAATATGGCGTACATCTTGGAACTTCCTGTAGGTTTTAACGTAGCTATCCGATAACATCTCTTACTGTGATAGATAGCGGGCCATGAACCACGTATAAGCAGCTATTCCCTTAAGATATTGTTCCAAAATAATTGAGAGAAAAATGATAATTTTCCTTCACATTTTGCAGAAATATATTGAGTTAGGTGTCAATAACACGTTTAGCGGTGTCGTTCGGAGCTGGGGTCGTTTGTCATATCTAATAAACGTATTCCTTCGATTTGCATATTGCTCAAAATGCTTTTATCCTCTTAATAGATAAATACAGATAGTTTATTTCACTCTTCTCTTCTTGACCTATAATACTTACTTAGGAAGCAATATACAAGTCACAACAACGGTTGACAATACATGTACAAACTATTTTACCATCCTTTATAAGGAAACCATCAGTCAGCATACACAGAGAGGAGGGGCGAGGGTCTGGCATTAATATCTAAGCGAGGTATCCCCATGTTTATGCCTCAATAATACGGTTTTACGCACAAAGTACTGGTCCAAACTTAGAAAACATACGACTGTGCCTCAGCTATAGAAAGATAAACAAGAACAACAACAACAACAACACAAGAAAGGAAGGGCAAAATTCATATTTCAAACGACTATGGCCATTTTTTTTTATTAGGCTTCGGTTTAAGGTACAAATACTTCTTTTAGGACCATCGACAATTGTACATCAATTACATGCACGTGACACTTTTTCAGCATGGTTGAGTGCGAGGAAGAATATAATTCTCAGTTATCTACTCTTGTCACGTGCTTTCTGCGACCCCTTCGGATGGCGGCCAGCTCCAAGAAACCACCTATTACGCACGAGGATGTTAACTCAATTTTTCTGAACAGGTAAACAATGAATGACATTGAGTATGACACACATAATTATGTGTGGTTTGGAAATTGTGTTCAGAAGACGTAAAAAGTTGCTTTTAATCATTGACTTAGCAGACATAATCGACTTCAGCTTTAATGTCTTAAATAGTAAATTTGATCAACATAACTTTCATAAAAAGTTCAGCCAATTCTGGATACTTATTTAGGTATGTAAAACTATTAAAAGTATGTCATGCATACCTACTGTTTCATTTCATATTTTATCAGATGTCTTTGTAATTAAAAAGAATCATACCGCAATATCATTCATAATCTTAATTTTAATGTATTGAAAACTATGCAATAATATTAAAGCAGCTATTTTTGTAGATGTAAAAAGAAACTAACTCCTTTTGCTAAAGAACTTGTGCTTCATTCATACATTGGGGCTTCGTATTCTGTTGATGAGGATAAACTGATATCGTAAATACTACTTTAATAAAAAAAAAATGAACAAATTTATTCTCTCATACATATTCATATTTAAAATACATGTTATCATTTATTTCAGCGAAACCCTACTGTTCCTCCATCAAATATTTTTCAAAGGTCTCTGTGCTAGATTGGAAAACTGGCCTACTTTAGTGCTTGGTACGTTATTTATTCCTTACACCTTTTTCAACATAGGAAATTCTTGAAAACAATACCTGTCTATAAAAATGAGCCATTTGATCTGACGTAACAAACAATACACTTATTAATAAACAATTGAAGTCACTTTTTAAAAATTTTTTGGAAAAAACATAGAGTTACGTATACGTAACTATATTGTAAACATTGTGCCCTGTTGAAGGACATAGACAAACGGTTGATGCAATAACAGTGTCAATATTTTTACATGAGTTGTCGTTGATTTTTCTCCCTTTTCCTGTATTGTCGGTAATTTATCTCCTGTTATATTTAAAAAGAGATATTATTAGTTAGTGCTCGTTTGCACTTAGAAATGTATGTGTACTTTGGTTCATGTTATTTATTTATGTTCAGGGGTACACCAAGGCATAGAGAGTAGTCATTGCAGATAACGAAATACAATTAAAAGAGATTCGGAATCCCCATAGGGGGGCAGGACAGAACCGTTGACCTATTACAAGCAAGATGAGAGGCTTGCTCACAAAAAAAGCATAATAACTAGACTGGGACTCGAACCCACGGCGATGACAGGCTATGTAATCATGCGTCACTTTGTCACGGACCAGTATATTTGTATTTCTCATATCTACATGCTGGAATATGAAAACATTGGTCTTACTTACGGTCCCTGTGACTGAGGAGCCATGAGCGTATGCCTTGTGAGGTGAAGGTCGTGGGTTCGATCCCTGCCGCAACTTACCAAAATCCGTTGAAAATTGATACGAAGAGCTCCCTGCTTAATATATACATGTATATACCGGATAGTTCCAGGACTGGCTGGACCGGTTCCAAGATAATGTGACTTGGTTCGGTATCATGTCACATGTCTACGACGCAATCCTGCAGTATCGAAGCACTATATCTGTCTCAAGTAGACAAAGTCTCAAATGATTGAAATACTGTCAGTGGGACGTTAACCAAGCAAATGCTAATACAGTTGAACCTGTAGTCGCGGCCACCTGTATTAAGCAGTCAACCTGCGTTTAGCGGTCAGTATTGATATGACAAAACTAGCATTTTGGTATACGTGTAACTTACATTTAGCGGTATCCCTTTTAGCAGTCACTTTCTATTATTTCCTTGACTGACTATTTAGCTTCGACATTGTGATATAATTTTCAGGGGATTTATTCGACATGCTTCTGCCAATGCTGTGTATATACCAAGAATACGTGAGAAACCATCACTACAGTCTCCAGGTCCTGGCAGAATACAAACAGCGACCAGAGTTTAACAACCTTCTTAAGCGGTATGAGGAGAAACCGGCTTGTGAGACGAGGACATTAGAGATATTTCTGACATACCCTATGCATCAAGTAAGTCGGTTGAATCTTGTGACTAGAAACAAAACAAAAATCAAAGGCCCATTATTCTTCCAAAACCCAGATTTACAGTATCAAATTCGGGCAGAAAAGCAAAATGTGTGTTACATATTTGTTAAGAGATGCATTCTGTACATATTCGTTGACGACAAACTAACTATACAATGCAAAATTATATAGACAGAAACTTATGATTATGCTATTGTTTAAGAAAAATACCTGATTTGCAAATTCCGCATATCTAACGTCAATTTTCTGACGCTTTCCATTACCCCTACGTATGTATCCTTTAAAGAATCGCGAGTACTTGCGGTAAAGTCCCTGTAATGGTTCGTCTACATTTCGGACCTCATGGCCTTTTACGGAGATAACCAAGGTTCCCAATGTTTCATTAGGGTACCCTGGTTATCTTGGTACAGGTTTAGTGATCCAAGACGGGTCCATTACAGGGACTTTACCTTAAATTGATGACATAGGAGATAAACAAAGTGTGACTTAGCGACGGTTTTTCAAATTCAAATTAGTTTCGATTACGGACCGTCTTCGTGAGTACACGCCATTTGACAGTGTAAACAGTAAGAGTATTTTGACATCAATACAAAATATTAAATGGCGTTATTTTATCAACATTTTCAATATCGGTAATTCCTCAAGATATCAATCATTACTAGGAAAACGGATTAATGAAGAAACATACGATTAAAATGATTTAATCAGATTTAGGAAGATTTTCTTCATCATTTCTAATCGATGTCTGGAGACCAAAACATAATTGGATATAGTATATCAAATAATATGCCGAACAAACTTAAGATCTTGAATTTCGAATTTTTTTCATTACTAGGAAAAGGATTAAGAACATTCATTTAATATTTAAATATATTGCTACTTTTTTAATTCCTGCCAATGCATTTACTAATAATAACACAATATACGAGTATCTGTTTGCTGTCTACGTTTTACCTATGGATATATATTAGTGATACGATATATCGAATATCGGCCATATTTAACCCTTTCCCTCATAGAGGACACCATGAAAAGACCTATGCGAACAGCATAAAACCAGATCAGCCTGCGAGTGACTCGCAGGCTGATCAGGTTTTTTGCTGTTCGCTGCTCCTCAGTGGTCAGGTAATGAGGATTTTGTAATTAAATTTGGTAAGGTTTAACTGTGGTTTTCTGCAGATCAGGCTTTATGTGGTACCTATTGAGTGCGTCAAAATGAGTCTATATGAGGGAAAGGGTTAAATACTTTTAACTGGTTGCAAATAACATAAGTTGTTCTTTTAATCAAAATTTGCATACATATTGATTCGCTTCATAATAAACAGTATTTCATATATTATACATAAGTTATATACACAATTTTTAACCCAACCTGTCTCGTTTTTTTTAATAAAATATATTTATTTTTATATGAATATAGAAATCCTTTTAATTTTATAACAAAACTTCGAAACTCCGTATCTGATCGAGATCGTTCTGTGGGTTTACATAAGTTACAAATCAACATGCTGCGGGTTCGAGCCATGACCATTGCTCTCCCGTTCCGGTCGACGATTCACAATTTGTCTTAATGTCGAGTTCTCGACACCGACGAACTCGAATTTTCAGCTGATCAGCACGTACTTTAGCCTAAACTCATCTTTCTTTGTCAATGGTCAATACATATGATCGGTTTTGCGTTGGTCAAACTAATTCATCTGTTATTCATTATATATATATGAAGATAATTGCCGAACAGTAATTGTAGCTTGCCAATATTTCAGAAAAAATAAGCGCACTTCATGAAAATCAGTTGAAATATATCTCTCTTCCTCACAGCACAAAGTTTTGGTTTCTAAACTGGACACTAGTTAATTTGCTGATGACCTTTTCTGCCTGTAATGAATTATTGATAGCAGAACGTCTTGCAGAAGACACCGGTATCCAATAACCACACGTCAATTGCTTAAAATAAGGAATTTTACTCTCAGACCAAATGATTATGTCAATGTGTAATCAAAATAATCGATTACATGGTAACACGTTTGATATAAACCTTTTGATTTCACATGCTTTTACGTCAGCGATTCTTTACGAAAAGCCTTCCCGTAATTTACGGAGGTACCCGGAGATAAGGTAAATAACTCGGTTGGATTTAACCTAGTTACTCGCGACTTTATTTTCTCAAATAAAATAATAATGTGGAAATATTAAAGACTTAAAAAGGTACCAAATTAATTAAAAGTATTTGAGCAGGACATGTAATAATCTAAAAATGTTTTGTACCACTGACACTATCTAGAACCGCATTTTTTTACCGAGTGGGGCCGAATTCAATCGGAATATAAAATCAGATTTAGTGACTCGTTTCGGTTTATTTTTTCCTGTATCTCTCTGTATATAGAAGTTCAGAGGTGCTGGTGCAAAAAAATATATATTTTAAAAAATGAGTCTTAAAGACTATATGACTTACTTACTTAGGTGCCGCTGGGTCTAAATTGTACACACCAGGACTACCCAGGCTTATCTTGAGATACACTGTCCGCATATTTCAAATGACAAGTGTAAAACTTAACTAAGATTTGATTAAAATTACGTTACGAATCAGTAAAAACTTAGGTACAAAATACTTCAACAATAGACGGGGTAATGTTTCTATCGAGCCTAATCTTCCATCTTTACAATAAATATTTAGAATATTAATCATATACTTCTGATTGGAAATCTCAACCCACCTATACACGGTCTGAGGTTCCACCGGGCCAGTCTTTCCACCTCTACAATATACACTTAGGATATTAATCATATACTTCTGATTGGAAATCTCAACCCACCTATACACGGTCTGAGGTTCCGCCGGGCCAGTATTTCCACCTCTACCATATACACTTAGCTATTAATTAAATCATATACTTCAGGTTGGAAATATTAGACCGGGTGGAAATCTATACATGGTCTGATGTTTCCAGCGGGCCAGTCTTTCCGTCTCTACCATATATGCTAGGATATTAACCATGTTGTTTACCTTATGTTTACCTTATTCTGATAGCCGTTTCTTGAGTCATTCGATTCGTATAGGCTCGATCTGGATCAATAGTCTCTACTAGGTATTTAGACATATAGTCTGTATGACATGTTATTATATACATGTGTACTTCCGGTTGGGAATCTGAGCCCGGGTGGAAATCCCAGCCCACCTACTCACGGTCTAAGGTTTCTAACGGGCCAGTGTATCCATCTCAACCATATATTTCTAGAATTTTACTCAAATATCTTAGGTTGGCGAATCTTCTCAGTAATAATTTACATAAGTGTGACGATGTGTCGTCACGCGTATAACTTCGATCTCTGACAAGTGCGTCAGGGAGTCGACTCTTTGGCTCAGTGGTTAGAGCATCGGGCAATCACGCCGGCGGACCGGGTTCGAAACCGGGCCGGGACGTGTTTGTTACATAAGGAGCAAAAACTGCAAATTATTATCTTGGGACTGTTATTCAAAAGAGATAACCTAAACTCGCTCTTTGTTTTTATAAATGGATGGTAAACTGGTGAAATAAACTTAAATTGATTGATATCATTGATCATAAGAATCACGTATTTATCCAAATTCACTAAAAGATACATACGTTACCTGCGGAAAGGCTGGTTGCAATTCGGACTATTTCTGTTCCAAATCTACTTTATCCGGCCAAGAAAATTGTCTGTTCTGTAAAATGACTTTTTTTCGCAAAAGTATATGTGATACTTACGTGATTCAGTTTCATGCGTGGATGCGAAATAGAAGTGCGTAAAGAAATCGAAAATATCGTTTCTTAGAACCTCAGCCTAGGTGGTTAAAAAAGCTCTCTAGCGCATGCGCACAATAGGCATGGAAACTTCAGCCTGATGGTCATCTCAACCCATGACACCTGTATATCTGGGACAAAAAAAAAGTTTATTGCATTTTTAAACTTTTTTAAAATACGAATTCTGGAAATGATATGGGGGCTCGGACACTAAGTGTCTAAATGGAAGCAACGCCAGTGACCTTGTCATGTTAACTACATAGCTAAACTCTTTGTTGACTTGCACGTTTCATGAATTAGAGAAAGCTGTTCAGATCTGAAAGAACTACAAGGTAGGTTTGATACAAGCTGTTTCATTTCCTCTCCGATTGTAAACTCACTTTCATCTCTTGCAAAGACAACGCTATAGGTTTGGTGTTGGACAATACTGTTAGAAGCAACCCCGAGTAGAACAATGACATATTGACTTTCTCTCCAGTATCCAGTGTAATATACATGGGAAAACTAATTAGAACACCGGTGGATATCTACATCTTATGAGATAATGATAACTTATAAACACACAAGCGTGCACAGGGATGCGTGCACTTACAATCAGGCGCGTATTGATCAGGCTTAGTCTACGCACGTGCGGCAATGCTACAATCTGTCTAAAAATGTGAAAAATAGACATGGTACGTACAATTAAGTACACAAAATGCATCACTAACGCTCAAATGTACTAGTATATTAGGCCTAAACATGCATAAATTGTATATTGCATTTTTCGTACACTTTAAAAACCGGTGAAATGGTCAATAGATCAAACATACTGGGTACATATATATACGGTATATATAAAGATGGGAAAAAAAACAACACTCTTTGGAGAGCATTTTCCAAGTGGGAAGTTAATATTTTCAAAAAGTTGATATTGATCTATTCTTATAATAAATGCAAAATGCACCCTCATCATGCATCTATTATTACAGAAAATGTGGTCTATATTACACAATATCAAAAAAAAAAAAAAAAAAAAAAAAAAAAGAAAATAGCAGCAACTTTGTTTGCTAGTTTTAGTTTTCTCTTTTACAGTGGCCATGCTTACTTACAGATGTAAATAAAATAAAGATATATTTTTGTGACATGGCCTTTTTTATGTATAAATTATTCTAGGTTGTCCAATTTTATTCCTTTTATTTTGTATTTTAGCAAGGATTTCGTGGGTTTTATTTTAAGCCAAAGGAAGAATAAAATGTATGGTCAAGTAGCTTTCGTGTTTGTTTTTTTTCATTCATAGTCTAGATAATTTTATTTATTTATTTATTTATTTATTTATTGTCTACAGTATATGCTTCTATAACGCAGCCTTTTTACGGCAAGTTTAAATGGGAGGTAACTGCAGAATTTTCCTTCAGAGGCATAATTCAGAGTGAGGTCCCTTAGACACCATAATACTTATATATGATCTTGGATTCTTGGCGTACAATATTTACAACAAAATCATTTAATGTGACCACATATATAGGTAAATGCATATTGTAAATTGAGTGATTAAATTATTTCAATACATTTGGAACTGTATGTTGCAAATGAAAGGTTGTTTGTATATCTGAGCACAGGAACCTGATATTAAGTCAAAAAAAAAACTTAAAAAAAAAAACTTAAAAAAAAAAATTAAAAAAAAAAATCGATCCCTCTATATATAAATAAACACATAGAGAGGTCGATTTTTTTAACTGAATATCGGTGTCCTGTGATCTGAGATAGTTCTAAATCTATCCTATGTTCCTGTTGCAATAGTAGCAAACTTAAAAAAAAAAAAAAAAAAAAAAAAAATCGATCCCTCTATATATAAATAAACACATAGAGAGGTCTATTTTTTTTAACTGAATATCGGTGTCCTGTGATCTGAGATAGTTCTAAATCTAGCCTATGTTCCTGTTACAATAGTAGCAACGGAAATAAAATGGTCGAGTTGAAATTTTTTTGACAACGTCAATATTTCTCTAATATGTCTGTATGTGTGATAAAGGTCTCATATGTATGATGAATATTTAACATATATGCATATCATGCTATAAACCGTGTAATAAAGCTCATGCATACAGGTGATATTAAAGTCCTGCAATATGTGTTTGTTAAGCTGCTATTTACTGTGTTTAAAAGGTCATAACTTGTGTGAAATAAGGCTCACATAAGTGAGTAAACGGTACTTTACAGCATGTGTAATAAAGCTCTCATAAACATGTGATAAAGCCCTTCTACATATGTGATAAAGGTCTAACATGTGTGATAAAGTTCAAATTTACTTGTGATAAACATATGTGTGATAAAGCTCTCATATGCATGTGATAAAGCCCTACTTATATATGTGTGATGAAGGTCCAATATATGTGTGATAAAACTTTTATTTACATGTGATAAAGACCACTAAATGTGTGATACGCAACAGTTTGGAGTATGCCAAGAGTAAACTTGAGGAATTGTCAAAGGTAAGCTGTTTTCCTTTATTAATTCCCTATTTTTTTTCTTCTTTTCTGAGAATCTTTTTTAATAATTTTCTCATTTAATCCTCCACAGGTTAAATTAACTCTCAATACAGTTAAAACTATACAAATCTTTAGAAATGTTTTGGGCAAGTTTTCTTCTTATCATCTATTATAAGTTTAAAACTTCTGTCCTACACATGAAATGCTGGTAAATAATTCAGCTGCAATATGATTTTTCTTGAAATTAATTCAACCCTTAACTTCATAAAGACCATTTCACTAACGGATGGACAATAACCTATATAAATGCTGATTTTAACTGTCCAATCAAGACTGGTGAAAAATCTCAAGTGTATGTTTATTTCCTATTGAACAATTTGTGGAATTTTACACCAGCATGTAGTCAGGTCATTAATTTAAGTAGGTTAAATTTCAATTAGGAATGAACACATATTCAACAACAAATAAAATGTATACATCAGTTTCAATAGAATGAAGAAAAGGGAATGACCTACTTAGGTATGCAACTTATGAATGAAATCAGATTCATGACCGTTACTCCGGATTATTATGAAATAAACAGAGATTGAGTTCAACTTGCTCACTAGCATTAACTATGGTTTTTGGCATCATATGAGCTTTGTTTCTATTGCTTCAAATGCTACTGAAATGCTGGGTTTAGAATTTTAATCCCGTTGCTGTCTCTCAGCACATTGAACACTTTGATTACATCATACAGTCCATCCTTATTTGTCCCAAGATAGCAAATATTTCTAAAATGTGCTTTTAAAAATATTATAAAACTGACTTTAATGCTACAATTTACCTGATTTTTTCCTTTTTAAATTCCAGATCATGCATGATGAGGTTAGTGAAACAGAAAACATAAGAAAGAACCTGTCAATTGAGCGAATGATTATCGAGGGTTGTGACATATTACTGGATGTTAACCAAACATTTGTCCGCCAAGGTATGTCATTAGTGTTATTGCCCTTGTATTTAGTTAGTTTTGTTTATATGTAGGGAATAGTTTTCTATTTAACAAATATCAGTCTATACACCAATTGTCCGATAAAGATGTGATTTGACACCTCGGCAAATATAGGAGACTCAGATCAGAAAACTCCACACTATAGGTAATAGCTATAGATTCTACACAGTCTGCATTGCAAATAAATATAATTATGCACACTTAAAGTTCAGTAATAAATATTCACGATGTCATAAATTTATTCATGAATATTCATGTCGAAGTTAAAGGGTTAAACACATTTATGTATGAATTGTGAATCTGAACTGACCTATATAGTTTGATTTTAACAATGAAAAAGAAATACAGTGGTCACGCGATTCCTCGAGGTCTGACGGGATCTGCAAAAAAACTCGAAGAATAGCCGTATTCGAGGAATCATTTATGTGCAAAAATTCAATACATTTACATTTGTTGATACCTTAACGTCGTCTTTTCATTAATTATTTTGTTACATTTAGCCTTTAATAATACTATATAAACATAATATATTTTTAAAAATACAAAAAGAACACGATTATAGCTTTCATTGTGAGAATTAAGTCAGAAATAAGTTCTTTTTTTACCGATAATATGATTGAAACCCTTTGTTTTAGTTTGTGTATATGGCGGCGTTGCAAATTTTTTACATTCTTGTAATAAACCGTGGTTCTTCAAATTAATGATTACAGAGAAAAAGAACAACACTCAAACAATCAAAATCGGCTCCTTTAATGACAAATAATTAATCATGCAGACCCATCACAGTTTGTTATATGATCAGTAGGTGCGAAAATAATTTCTACATGACCGTGTTGCTAAATTTGTATATCTTGCAAATTGTAAAAGAGAATCAGCAAAAAATACAAATGGCCACTAGATTAATGGTATTATATAAGATTATGTGATATGTTTCCACATTTCAAATGATAAACTGTTTTTCTCATGTTTGATATGTACAGTATGAATGCATGCCATGATTGCACTATTTATTGTATTTGTGTGGCGATAAACATATGTGTTTAAGCTAATAAAATAATTGAATTGAATTGAATTGATATAACGATTCACCGATGTACTCAAAGGAGGTTTGACAATGTGTGAAGACAAAAAGAAAACAATCTCGACCAAGGTGTACAGGTGGTCATAGGGCCGGAGTATGGTTGTCAGGGAGATATTGGGTAGGTTTTGATATCGACTTCGAGAAATCGCATAGAAATAATATAGGATATACTATCTAGGGACCAAGGACGGAGCTCAAGGAATCCAAAATCGCATGTTTGAAGAATCGCCCATAAATTGTAAAAAGGGACGGGCTTGTAGCTTGAGCCATCGCCAGTATTCAATGAATCGCCACATTGAGGAATCGCGTGACTACTGTATATTCTCTTTGTTTTCCTGCAATGCAAAAACCATTTTAAGTACTTTGGCTTCAAACCTAGGTTCAATGTTATGATGAATACATTGTAACTGTATGACAACAATCAACAAATATTTAACAAATATAACAGTCTTGGGTCATTGTATTACCATGTTTTATTGGAATTTGTGTTATAATCGAGAATGTTGTAATGGATCCACTATATACTGGTTAATTGTGCATGGTTAAATCACAGGTCGTGCCTAGCATATAACAACTTAACCCTGTACCTCATAAATATTCATGTACCAATTCATGACTTGATGAATATTGGTTTACTGGAACCTTTATATAGGATCTGACATGAATTAATATTTCATATCAAATTTTACTAAACAAAATCATGAAAATATTATAAAGCGAGCCTCCGGTGAGCTTAATAACATTTTCATGAATGAGTTTAGTAAAATTTGATATTAAATGATAATTCATATCAGATTCCTTTTTTCATATGACCTTTACTGACAGTAAATCGTGATTATAACAACAAGCAAACAAAAATAACAACATAATAACTGAAAATAATGATTTAACATACATATTCTCATACATTTTCAACATCATATGAATAATGCATCTTTTTGATCAAAGTAAGTTGCATCAAACACATTAAATCCAGCTGTTGGAGTTCAACACACTATTCATACATATAGAATACACACGGATGACGCCGAGTGACGTTATTCGGCTTTAAAGTTATATGTAACATGTTAAATATAAGAAAATGTGTGATGGTTATATGAAACCGGAAACAGCTGTTTGAGCATAATGTCATATGATAAAATGGCTATATGAAATACAGGAATTTTCATTGCTATGCAGGCAGTGTAGTATCTGAGCTATAATATTGTATGAGCAAACAGAGAAGACCCTGATCAGACAGCTCCTTGAAATAGGTTGTCTGTACTGTTTTGCCAAGATGTCAAGGAAGACTATTACGAGAACAGGGGTTAACTTTTTCTTCTTTATCCTATATAGAGCGCAGATCCATTATAACGCTATATTTGGGGTCCATGTCTAGAGACTGCACTACACTGGACCGCATTATAACTACCTGTTTGTGAAAAAGCACCTGATGTCACTAAACAAATCATAAAATACAAAATTGTGGTCTGTCTAATTTAGTAGTTTATTATATTTGATTCGTGTTATAATGGAGTGTATTATAATAGATCTATGCTGTAAAGGACAAGGGTTTTTTCTGCCTGTTTTGGGAAATAGACCCTAGCTCCCAAATGGAATAAAAATATTAACACATTTCACCAAATTGGGAATTTTTAAGAGGCAGAAAAAAAGCTACTTAGCGTTTGTAACATTTAGTATATTAGGAATTTTCTTCTTAAACACATGAAAATAACAAACTTCATTTGAAAAAAAAAATCACATGAAGTTTTTTTTTTTTTCTTTCCAGTTGAGAAAATTTACATTTTGACCCCCAAAAATAGGCAGAAAGACTCCTATTGGTGTTTTTATAATTATGTCATATTCAAAAATCAGTGAAACACCCAGTATGAATTTGCTCAGGATTTTCTTGGATTGTTCCTTTGCCAAGGTTTACAAAAGGTTTACAAAAGGTTTATAGTGGTGAAATGCAGGAAGCTACATGCCTGAAACAAAGGATATTCATTGATATCTCCTTTCGTGCTTATGGTTGAAAGCTTGTTAAAAGCAAAAAAAAAAAAGTTTGTTTTGGTTTGTAATAGCTTCCACATGATTATTATTTTTTATGTGACTAAACTGTTGCATTGTCCACTGGCTGTTTGCTCCAGTCTCTGGTGTTACTGGCTGTTTGCTCCAGTCTCATGTGGTGTTTATGAAAACTTAAAATTTTCTACAATCTTTGGTGGCAGTCTGTAGTGGAAAAGCAAAATGTTCTATATGATTGTTTTTTGATGGGAATGATTGTATGGTAAATAGGGAAATAAGAGTTGTGGAACAAGATTGCATTATCTGAAATTGGCATAGCTTTATGCACATGTTAATTATTGTTCCTCTTTAAAAGAGAGAAAGATACTCAACATACAAATTCAACACAAATTTTCCTCATGACCAACAGTATCTTGTGACCTTGAACAAAGGTCATTTACTCAGAGTTAAGGTCATAAGCTTTAGCAAGTGCTAAATATTGTATTAACAAATATCCCTTTAACGCATAGAAATGAGGAACTTTTTATTGGGCATAAAGATTTTTCATAACAAGGAGGTTGTCATGACCTTGATCGGAGATTATTTTCACATGGTCAAGGTCATGCAGTAGTAATTAAAGTAAGTATTTTCCACTCATTCCATTTTATGTTCATACTATGCATAATTGTGCAACCTTTTAACACTAGAAGCTTCTACTAAGCACAGAGATTGGTTATAAGTAAAGGATTCCAGACATGATTTCGACTTGACACTATTTGCTTATAGTCAAAGTCAAAGGTTATTATGGTAGGAGCTTGATTATCTCTAATGTTTGTTTATTTTTATATTTTTTAATTTTTTTAGACAAAATTGATATTGATGAAAGCCTATAATCATAAAATGTTTGCCTTAAAACATGGAAAAAAACTTACATGCTTTTAACATGGAGAATAATATTTGGTGTTTTATTTCATATCAGAACGATTTGAAATCCTTGAATGCAATGTCCTCAGCTTCAGAAAGAAGGATAAAAAAAACTGAAAATTTTTCAACAAAACACAGATGACACTGCATGTGCAATTTGTGCTCACATTAATGACAAGTTTGTATCTCTGATGAAGGTATAACAAACAAGACTTAGAATACTAATGGCAAGATTTGAGAATTGAAAAAAACTTGGTGCTAAACATGAACTACATGTATTAACAGACTTAAATGTAAATTTATTTTGACTTTTACTGTCTGTTAAATGATTTTTTTTGTTGTATTTTTTCAAATTTCTAAAAAAATTCAGCAAATTGTTTCAATATCTAAATCATAAAAACGCCATTATTTTTCACAAGTTTTGTTAGAAAATAAAAATCAAGACATCAATGGGTTCGTAATCAGTAGAATAAATTAATTAATAAATAAATTAACTTCAGATAGACACTGTTTGCTTGTATTCATGTTTTTTGCCAATGAAACCTTAATGTTTTCATTTGGCTGACTTCAATTTTTGACATTTTCAACAACAGCTGCAAACTTGAAAAAATTGTAAAAGATATTTGGTAAGGCCAATTTTAAAGAGTGAAATAATAATTTTCCATGACATATCATGAACACCATTATAACAATATTGGAAAGGTTTACCGTCTGGTTTTTCAGTAACGCCTCTCTATTTTATACAACCATCACACTGACAACAAGCCAGATTTTAATACAAGTACAAGGTGCATTTTACATACATACGTGATTTGCTTTTGAAAGGAGAATTATACACAAACTACAAATTGAAAGATTTCTCATGCCCTATCAAACTTAAATATATAAAAATGTATTTCCAAATAGGAAGTAGTTTACTTAAAGGAGAAACATAAATCCTAAATCCTAACATTTCCAATATATAAATCACACAATCAAAAATAAATACGTCAACGTATAAAATTCTATGGTGGTGCCCGTAGCCGCGATGTAAAAGTTTGGGATGGGCAGTATATCGCAGTACTTCAATAATTGCTATATTAATTCTACACTATAAATGATTATATGAGTTTCAATTACCACAACATATCTGTTTCATAGCTGATAAAATTACTGAAGATGTAACAAAATCTGTTGGACCATGTCAATACAACTTTGCATAAAATACATAAATCGACCTGGAAAATCAAGTTCACTGTGAATTTCAACATTGCCATCAGCTTGGCTATAGTTATTCTCCTTCATGATTAGTTTACTCCCTATATGCCTTTTAAACATACTTCCTTTTTTTTGACTCAACCGCAGTTAGTCATGAACCACTCTCTTACATATCGACTTACCGTGATTACATTAATGGCTTAGTGAGGAACGAACAAAACTCTGCTTGGAGATTGGTCATGAACGGGGGCTGATATATAGACAAGTTGTAAATAATCTCCATGTAAAATTTAAGGATATATATTGGACAATTCTTCATATTTAGAATAATTCAGCAGGTATAAAAGCTATATTATAACATATATTTATAACACCCCTCAAATCATCAGAAGTCAGTATTTTTAAGTATTTGTACCGATCATGATATTTATTTTATGTCACGGAAATGCTCCCAACATTGAATAAGAACATTGCCGATTATCACCGAATGTCACGTAATGTGTCGAAATTAGCCGAGTGTTATAAGACTTCTAAAACCTTAAACTAGTTGGAATATTATGTTGCAGGAGCTTTTTGTGGCTTTGTATTTTGCTATGAGCAGTGTGGGAAAAATGATATCTTGTAAGACAGAAGGTCAAGCACGATGTCAATTTTTCCTATGTTGCATCAGTAGCAAAATACAAAGCCACGAAAAGTTACTGTAACATAATTTTCCTTTTATTATATACCTATAAAAATTCACGACACAAGAAGTAAATTTACACAGGTTTTAATGAGTTTATCAAGCTTTCTCAAAAAAGTGATGTCACAAAGTTGAAAGTGACATCACAATATTTTATTTGTCACTGACATAAAACAGAATTTTAATCTGTTGAGTTGTATTAATTAGCGCCTCATGTTTTGGATGTATTTGAGCAAGAAAATTTACAGCCATATAATAATACTGAAATACTGTCAATGAGAAGTTAAAACACAAGGAAACAAACAAAAAATAACCTCAGGGACATTGTTCCAACAATTGAAACAATGCATTTAATTACTTTTAGATAATGTGAATAATAAAATGTATTTAAGCTTTTAATAACTCTTTCTTTTATGTTTATTTTTTCTGTTTTATTATAAACTTGTTTGTCCCCCATTGCAAATTTTCCATCTAATCAGTCTGCTACTGCATTAACCCATCTGTGTCCTAATGTGGCATGGAATGAAGGGAAACAACTCGTTATAACATTGTTTTGAATTTGAAACAGTAGTTTCCCTTTGTAAACTTACCTCCAATAATTTATGTACATAACATAGTGAGGCCACAATTGTTTTAGCAGTATTTGGATAATGAAGAGTAAATGAGAGCTGGGTCTCTGACATATAATACTATACAAGTCATGTTCAAGTGGCCCAGTGGTAATGTTCCTCAACTTCTGAAAGTTTTTAGTTCAATCCACATTTGGGCAAAGAATATTTTGAAACCTTCCTGGGGCATAAAGTATTGGTATAACTTTGTAACCATAGAAAGGGTTGAGTAAAAAATGTATATCATTTTAAAGGGAGGGAAAAAAGTTTAATTTTAAAACTTGACAGTTTTTCAGTAATGCGGGAAGTTTGCCTTACCTGAGACAGATAATGAGCTACTACACTGCAGTATCACACCTTAGACAAGTGGCATGATTGCCACACCTAGTCACAGTAGCCTTACACAGGGCAAACCAGTCTTTGAACTACCCTGTAATAGGCTGATTGCTAAGCTGTTTTGGTCTGTCAAAGACGGGGATCAAACTCATGAACCCCCTGCATCCGAGGCGGACACTATTACCACCTAGTCATTGGGGACTATTTAGTAAATTTTTTATGCTCACCGAAGGTGACGCATATAGTCGCCGCTTCGTCCGTCCGTTCGTCCTTCACACTTTCCTTGTCCGGACTGTTTCTCAGGAACTAACGGCTTGAATTCAACGAAACTTTATGGGAAGCTTTATTACCAAGAGGAGATGCGTATATCGTCTGCATGACCCGGTTCCTAAATTTTTCAAAGAGTTATGGCCCATTGACTTTTTGGCCTATAGTATGTATTGCATAATTCTTGTCCGGGCTATTTCTCAGAAATTAATGGCTTGAATTCAACGAAACGTTATGGGAAGCTTTATTACCAAGAGGAGATGCGCATATCGTCAGCATGACCTCGTTCCTAAATTTTTCAAAGAGTTATGGCCCATTGACTTTTTGGCCTATAGTACATATTGCATGATTCTTGTCCGGGCTATTTCTCAGGAACTATTGGCTTGAATTCAACGAAACTTTATGGGAAGCTTTATTACCAAGAGGAGATGCGCATATCCTCAGCATGACCCGATTCCTAAATTTTTCAAAGAGTTAAGGCCCCTTGACTTTTCGGCCTATAGTACATATTGCATGATTCTTGTCCGGGCTATTTCTCAGGAACTAATGGCTTGAATTCAATGAAACTTTATGGGAAGCTTTATTACCAAGAGTAGATACGCATATCGTCGACGTGACCTGGTTCCTCAATTTTTAAGAGAGTTATGGCCCCTACTACCATGTTGTTGACTGATATTCATTTCAGGAGATATCATTTAAACAAAACCCCACAAAATTCAATATGCTAGTAATGTCAATCATAATCATGTCAGCTAATTGTTGTTTAGGCCATTATACACTATTTCAAATATCCAGTCATATGTCAAGAGTGTTGGTAAACCTCTTTGATATGAGCACACATTGAAATGTATGACTGGAGATCTTAAGCCATTGGTCCATTTGTCAACGCCATATTTCAGTGATCATCAAATTATTTGGATGGGTATCAATCTTCAGTCATTGCTATAATATAAAGGTAAATAAATTGTATTTTGTATTTGATTTTTCCCTTTTTTCGAATTTGAGGACATTACCTGGATTCTATACATGATAAGCATGTGCTGATCCCATTCCGGTCCTTAACATATCCTCCCACCCATTGACCAAGGCCTTATTTGTAACAATGACGTTCTTCGGGGAGCATCTGTCAGTTCTACTGACTTTCTTGTTCTGTTTAGTTGAAATGGATTTTATCCATATCCAGGAAGCATAAGGAGCACAGATCATTTCAATCAAATTTCGGCTAGAATTAAAAAGAAATGCACATAGTGCTAAGTTCTACTTAAATACAGGCACATTTTTTATCTTTCTTGTTTTTCTTATAAAGATATCTAAATGCCTTAACTTCTTAAATAAATACTGGTACTTGAATACTTCCTAAATCTGGATTACTGTTCCTGGTGGCCAAGTGGTTAGAGCAACCATCTCAGGAGCGGGAGGTCATGGGTTTGATTCCCAGCCACAACATACCTAAGTTGTAAAAAATGGTTCTTGTATGGCTTCCTTGCTTTTTTTCTATTTTTTGACATTTTTCAAGGGCAGATAACTCAAAATCAAACCTTATTTTATTTTACATTTTTGTTTGTTGTTTCATTTCCAGTGATTGTGCACAGTTTAAACAGTCATATCCAGTAGATTTTTCACTATGTCACTGCATATGAATAAACATACTGCCTTTTTCTTGAAAAAAAATAAAGAATATTTCTCTACATCGCGTATGCAACTATAGTATAAAATCTGTTGCTAGCCCATAATATTGATATATCTGCCCATGAAAATTACAGAAAATAGCAAAAAAAAAACCTCACTTTCAGGGGCAGATAACACAAAAAGTAGAATCGTGACCGCCATTTTTTTCCTATAAATTTGTTTCTAGTGTAATTCTCTATAATGATGCAAAGTCTAAGAAAATTATTATGGTTAGTTTTAATTTTGACCTTCTTTGTCTATATAGAAAATAATTTTATTGGGTGCATTATGCCTTTAATGGCCCATTATATTTCATAATGATTCAATCTTCTTGAAAAAGAAAATACAAAATAGCATTTGAATATTGAAGACTAACACAAATGGTACATAATGTTAAAATATTTGCTGTAAAATAACATTTGAACTTTATGAAAATGTTGATCAAATTACGCAATTTTGTATTTGGATGGATGTCAAAATACTCTCATTGTTTACATTTTGCATAGGCGAGTATTCCCTAAGACAGTCTGTAATAAATATAAATGATAAACCGTTGTCAAATCACAATTTGATCATCTGCTATGTCATCAATATATGCGCTCATGATTTGTTATGGAGATAATTATATGGAATGTCATGGAATCTTGACGAAGTAAGCGCATTTATTTGCAAATTAAATATTTTTGTAAACAATTGAATGATTTTGACTAAAAGATTCTTTCTTTTTTATGCATTGTAGTAATGTTGCCGTCAACAGTATGTACAGATTGCATGTCATAACAAATCTGTAGCACACACTTGGCTTTTCTGTCAAAAGAACATACACTGCTTTTGGAAGCATAATATAGGCCTTTAACCCTTTCCCTCATATAGACTCATTTTGATGCACTCAATAGGTACCACATAAAGCCTAATCTGCAGAAAGCCACAGTTAAACCTTACCAAATTTAATTACAAAATCCTCATTTCCAGACCACTGAGGAGCAGCGAACAGCATAAAACCTGATCAGCCTGCGAGTTACTCGCAGGCTGATCTGGTTTTATGCTGTTCGCATAGGTCTTTTCATGGTTTCCTCTATGAGGGAAAGGGTTAAGAAATTCACTTGATCCAATCATGGTTCATACTACTTTGGGTTTCAGTCCTTGTCAGGATCACTTAGCTTTTGCATGTAAAGAAGTCAAAAGTCTGATAGCAAGGGTTTGCATTCAATGGAATTTGTTCCCATGGTCAATGTCAGTGTTTCTAAAAATAGAAAAATGGCATTTGTTGCAACCCAAAATGCTTATCATGAAGGGAGCCCCATGGAAATGTATGGTGTAAACTTGAAGAAATCGGTGTGGAAAGGGTATTAATCATTTTGATATTGTGAGGTAGTTATTGTATCAGTCATTTAGAGACATCATTAAAGGAGGGTACAAGTACTGACTTTGTTCAGCAAATTAAAGGTGGAAAGTATTGACTTTGTTCAGCAAATTACAGGTGGAAAGTATTGACATTGTTCAGCTAATTACAGGAGGAAATAACTTTGTTCAGCTAATTACAGGAGGAAATAACTTTGTTCAGCTAATTACAGGTGGAAAGTACTGACTTTGTTCAGTTAATTACAGGTGGAAAGTATTGACTACAGGAGGAAATAACTTTGTTCAGCTAATTACAGGAGGAAATAACTTTGTTCAGCTAATTACAGGTGGAAAGTATTGACATTGTTCAGCTAATTACAGGAGGAAATAACTTTGTTCAGCTAATTACAGGTGAAAAGTACTGACTTTGTTCAGCTAATTAACTTGACACCAAAACAGGTATATCCCCATCCCAAAATGTTTGCTGGAGGTTATTGAACTAAAGGTAACCATTGAAAGCAAAATTCACATGCATTTGTTTGTTAGAGGTTTGTACAGCTATTCACTGGTTAAACTGATACCAGTATGCATATTCATTTCGGGGCGTTTTTGGGTCATGTTAATTACAGGTGGAAAGTACTGTCTTTGTTCAGCTATCTACAGGTAGAAAAAAAACCTGACTAATCAGTTGCCTGTGTAAAAACTGACAGACCTACAAAAAGGAAACTGGAAACCTTTTATCAGCGAAAACTGCAGTTTAAAGTGGGCAATGATAGATTGGCAATTGGTTTTTTACAAAACTACCTTAAATTCTACATAGGGGCTGACTGAAGACATATGGTTGTAATCCCTGATATACCATCAGATCTTGACTGCTGTGGGTTTCGAATTCAAGCAGGGTCATTCAGATTTTTTATATGAGGAAGCATTCCAGCTGGCATGTGGTCAGTGGTCCAACTAGGATGCCTCTCAAAACTTCAGATTTTTCTCCACTAGTCTCTACATAACTGAAATACTGTCACAACATCTTCATGCAGCTCAAAATTATCAATTTACTTCATTATTATAGACTCATTTTGACACATTGGCAAACAGAACAGACTCCTATAGGACATGCTGATCTAGGGGTTTCCTTTATTTGCTCATACAATATTGTAGCTAGATATCTGCACAATCTGCATGGCAAGGACAAATCATTGTTTAATATATACCATTTAATATTCAAGAAATCAATATTCATGAAGTCATTATATAATTTGTTAATATATACCATTTAATATTCAAGAAATCAATATTCATGAAGTCATTATATAATTTGTTAATGAATATTCACTTTGTGAAGTAGGAACTACAGAAGCTGTACCGGAATCTTTTATTCTGACTTGTCTCAGTGACAGCTACATTCATATGATATTTGTACTGTTGTTAACATCTTTCATAAAAATGAAATCACATCATCATCATTTCTGGTTCAGCTTTAAACTTTATTTTACATTACATTGATTATGAAACAAGTTCTCACAACACATATTAATCACACTTGCTGGCTCTTAGTGGTTGGGTATGTGGTCATTATTGTGGGGGAAACCGGGGAACCCAGAGAAAACCCACGTGTCTTGATGGGTAACTACTGTAGCCTTTTATGTACTTGACCAGAATTGAACCCGGGATGCATTGCTGAGAAACGTAGTGCGTTACCACTATGCTATCCAGGCACCAATGCAGTGTTCTCACAAATGAAAATGACACTTACATTCCCAATTTCTAATAATTGTTTTTGCTGAATCTTAAGGTACCTACTCTAAAATAGACTCTGTGAATGATAAGTGTTAGACAAAGTTGTAGTTTTCTCGTTCTTCTCTCACAATGTCAACATGAAGTTCACATTCCTAGAAACTCCCTGCCATAATTGCACCTTGTGTCCCAGAATATGCTCTGCCGATTTTTAAAGTCCCCAGTCTGAACAAATAAGGGTTCTGGGGAAGTTCCCATGTACTTATATATACATGTACTTATATATACTTATATATACTTATATATACTTCTTTGTGTAGATTTCTGATATTAAATAAGCATCATGGAAGGCTTTCTTATTATTGTGAAAATTTATTTTTCTCTAGTAAATTTTCATCTTAAAATGTTTGGGTACAATGATTATTATGCTTAGGCTTAATATTAAAAAAAATATGACTATTGTATTCTGTAGTGGTTGTATCAGTATGAGATATTTTGAGTCTAAGATAATGTACTAAACCCTTTAATTTACATAGACTTATTTTGACACATTGGCAACAGAGCAGACCCAGATCAGACAGCTCTTGTAGGAGCTGAATCTGATCAGGGTCTACTCAGTTTGCTTATACAATATTGTACCTCTTATTCTACACAGTCAGCCTGGCCAAGAAAAATCCATTATTTCATAAAACATTGAATTTTTAGTAGATTTAAATATTCATGATGACATGAATTTGTAAATGAATATTCTAACTCTATAAGAGTGTTGGTTTTCTGAACAAAGGGTACCAAATAAGACCTGGGTCAAATTCCACCAGCAATTCTTAGCACTAAAAGTAAAACTTAAATACTTAAATATTGACGTATGCAAATTCATAAAGTTAATTGATATTTATATTATCTAAGATTGAATGGTATATGATTTAATAATTTTCTTCGACATTAATTTTACAGAACCTGAGCTACAATAATATTTGGAGCAAACAGAGAAGACCCTGATCAGATAGCTCAAAGAAGGATCTGTCTGAGCTGGGTCTGCTTTCCAATGTTTAACCCTTTCCCTCATATAGACTCATTTTGATGCACTCAATAGGTACCACATAAAGCCTGATCTGCAGAAAACCACAGTTAAACCTTACCAAATTTAATTACTAAATCCTCATTTCCAGACCACTCGCAGGCTGATCTGGTTTTATGTTGTTCGCATAGGTCTTTTCATGGTTTCCTCTATGAGGGAAAGGGTTAAAATACATCTCTTTATGAGGGAAAGAGTTAAGAATTATAATATTACTTAGCACTATGAAATATAAGCCAGATATTTTTCCATTTTGAAATTTCTCCATTAGGGAGAAGAGTTATTTTTAGTTGTGCATGACATAGTCACTTGATTCTCTACTTTGAAAACTGAAGGACGCATTATTTTGTAAAAATGATTAAACATAATTCTACAACACAGGTTTGCTGAGATTAAGCAAAAGTGTTGAAACATCAGTTTTGTGTTAAAAATAAATATTTACGGGCTACAGTAATTGTCTTTGCATAAAAGCACATAAGAATTAATTTCACTATGATGATGGGTAACTATCACTTTATGTGCGCATTTACTATGCGAAGGAGTAGTATGAGTACAAAATCAAAGCGCTGATAGCGCTGAGAGAACAGCTCATTTCTTTTGTTTTTCAAAGTGAATTTAATAAAAAGAGGATCAACTTTTCAACTTGTTTCAGTTGATTGCTTACAATTAGCACATCATGTGACCACGCTTACAATTCATAAGATTTATATAAATTTGAATATCTAAATCAAAATGAAGGAAACCTAAAACAGCAATTTCTAATTTCATAATTTTATTTTAGTTTGGCATCTGGCAAAAGTTATTAGTTACCCAGCAATTCTGCAGCTCTTTCACTTGAGACACACAGAACTTCAGTACCTTCAGTGCTTTGATTTATATATATATATATATATATATATATATATATATATATATATATATATATATATATATATATATGTGAGTCTTGTAACATATGCATGTGTACTCATAAACTTAACACCAGGCAAAATGGTTGATTCCTGAAGAAGGGGACATCCATGGGGGCATGGTTAACAGTTGTCAGCATATTGGATCATGTCATATTGAAACATCTAGCTTATCAATACATTTGGAAGGGGCCTCTGTGGCTGAGAGGGTAGATGACTTTAACACTCACTCAGCCCTTCACCAGGTTAGAATCCCGGCAGGGTCATTCAGATTTTCATGTGAGGAAGCCTTCCAGCTGGCTTGTAGTAGGTCGGTGGTTCTACCCAGATGCCTCCGTGCATTCGGGGTCTTCCTCCACCTGTAATTAGCTGGATGTCACTATATGATTGAAATACTGTTGAAGCGACTGTAAACTCAAATAGTCAAGTCAATACATTTAGAAATAATTATTTACATTGGTTCATCATTCTATGGTGGAGTTTGGTTCATTATCCTACCATAAAGATAACAGTTCATTATCCTGATTTGGCAATTGTTCATTATCCTCTTATGAAGTTTATGAAGGTTTGTTCATTATTCTATCATAAACTTGGTTCATTATCCTATCATGAAGGTTCATTCATTATTCTGTTATGATGAAGGTTTGTTCATTATTCTATCATAATTGTTTCTATGATGGATCCTTTCATGAAGGTTTGTTCCTTATCCTATCATGATGGTTTCTTAGTGATCCTTTCATGAAAGTTAGTTCATTATCCTATCATGAAGGCTGGTTTATTATTGTTCCTTCCCCATTGGGAAGCAACATCTATAGTACTCAGTACTATGTGTTATTCAGAATTCTTTCGATGAGGTGGGGACCATTGTGCAGTTACGTAATACTTCGATCTGCCATTTTATCAACCATTTTAGCTTTTTTGATTACATGCAAGTTTCTGTTAGGCCACATCCTATCAAGTGCAAGAAACCATACGAAGCGCTGACATTAATTTATTCAGGGGTTACACTTGAAATTGCAGGGAAAGACGTCTTCATTCATAATTTCATTCATTCATTACATGCATTTGGTAACAATCCTTATGGTCATGACCTTAATTTTGTAAGTTAACCCTTTCCCTCATATAGACTCATTTTGACGCACTCAATAGGTACCACATAAAGCCTGATCTGCAAAAAACCACAGTTAAACCTTACCAAATTTAACTACAAAATCCTCATTTCCAGACCACTGAGGAGCAGAGAACAGCATAAAACCTGATCAGCCTGTGAGTTACTCGCAGGCTGATCTGTAACTCGCAGGCTGATCTGGTTTTATGCTGTTCGCATAATTCTTTTCATGGTGTCCTCTATGAGGGAAAGGGTTAACAGGCTCTCCCAATATCTGTCGGTAGGTATCTGTTTATGGCAGGGTGTCAGGTTACAATTCTTTAGATCCCTCTAGTGTTTTACTCTGGATAATGGGGTAGTTTTACACAGGGTTTCTTTAATACTAATACTGTATATATAACAAGAAAAAGCATTTAACATCCCCCAGAGCCCTCTCTCACTTCGGGGGACTGGGCCCGGGGCGCTGACAGGATGGATTTTTCATGTTGTATCTATGTTGGAGGGGAATTTTCATCTAATTGTCTATTAAAATACATGTTCATTGATATTTTATTTTTGCAACCGTCACTTTCTTATAAACTTTTTATCTAAGATACAATTTATTGTTAAGTATTTTTTAATTTGTTTCATAGGGGGATTTTTTCCACTGGAATGATTGGGGAGGGGGAGCATATGATTTAGAGGGGGAATGGGGCCCATTATAGGCTCCAAATTCAACAAAAAGAGAGCCCTGGCCTCACAGTAGAATGAATCTTTCAAATGCATTATATATGTTCATGTATGCATATATGTGCTATGACATGTAAAGTTATATCATTGAATTATGAAAATATTATTTCCCATGATAATATGAACTTATTTACAACTTGATTTTCATCAGAAATTTTGGTAACGTCACGAGTCCTTTGGTTAAACCTAAGTAAGTTTTCACTCTAAACCTCAAATTTAAGAAATGCACTGGAAAGAACTTTTGGTAGGCTAAAACTTGTCCTATCTTTAAAGATTTGTTCATGATCCTATTATGAAGGTCATTAAGTTCATTATCCCCTTACATGTTTGAAGACTGGTCATGGTTTATTACCCTATCATGAATGATAAATTAAGGTTTTTGTGATTTTGTGAATCATTTCACAAAATCTGTTGAATGAATATTTCAAAGCAAATTTTATAGTCGTTTTTAGAGATTAGCCGATAGTTATTTCATGATAGCATCAAATAAGAATGCTATCAACACCTAGGAACACATACAAATGAATATTATATGACAAATGATTAGATGTACTTCAACATGAATCTGATTCCAGTATCCTTTGGTTGTTTCCCCTCCGTTACATATTTACTTCTCCAATACAAGTCCTACAAAAATCAATGAGTAACACATCTGTCGATGAACCAAGGGAAGTGCCATAGTGATTACATTTAAATGTGGCTGAAGTTATACCACACCAATACTGGATTCCCTGAGCTATTGATTTATTCTAATTTCTCTCTGCTAGTATGGAGCTCATAGCCAGCTAGCAGACTGTCAGTTGTAGATCCAAGAAAGGAACAGATCTGGAATAAATTATTGGTTAAAATTGAGTCCCATTTCATACCTTAAACAGTTATTTGACATGAGTTACAGGCTACATCAAGTGCAAATGGCATATCCCCTTTTTGGGGGAGTTTATTTGTTACATTATTGGTAACTAATATGTCGGCCACATTAGAGCCACTCATAGGATTCTCAATGCTTGTTTGTAATCTTCTCCCCACTGTTTCATTGATTTTTGATATATGAAGAAAACACTGCTGAAGTGATCTCCCTTTGAGTGTGTTTTGAAAGCTTACACAGCAGATGGCAGCACTGTACTGCACATGCTCAATGGACATGTGGTACTGAAGCTGCATATAGCAGATCAGCTGTTTATATTTTTATTTTCCTCTGTTTAAGGACCATTGCTACAGGTGTTCCAAGAGAAATCCAAGGGTAGCCGTGGCCGGCTACCATCTCTTGGCTCCTATCCTTTCCGAGAGTCCAAGAAGGAAGAAGTACGCCAAGTGTATTTATTCACAAATCACCTTTTACTGACCACAAGGGCTAAAGAAAATGGCAGACTTCATTTGGTCAAGGTGAGTCCAAGACATTTTTTTATTACTGTGGATTTGTTTCAGTGTTGGAAATTTTGACAGTTTCACAGAATCACATGTTGTGGATTGAGTAAGTTTCAAAGATTGGCATCAGGTTAGCTCTTTGATAAGAAATGTGGTCATTGATTGCATATCTGTGTCAATACATGTCGTGATATCATTATGTATTTTTCTGATTTTTGATAAAGACTGAAAATATATGTAGATCTCCATGAAGCAGTGTCAAGTTTAGGGAAGCAGCAGGAAATACCTTGAAATGTTCATGTTATGATTTAAAACATTTTTTTTTTTCTTAAAAACAAATCCATATCATGTCTCACTTATATAACATGTCATGCATGGTTATATGTATATATAAGGGTCATTTGTCATGACAGCTGCTGTTTAAATTTTGTCATCATTTCAATATGTTTTTTTTTTTTTTATTCTTTTTAACGGAAATAATTTGATATAATGACCAGTAAGTTTTGATCATTACATTATCATATTTTTTAATATTTTAATAACATTTCAGATTATTTAACCAACATTATTAATTTATATTCACACAATTAAAGATAAGATCAAATTATGATATTTGAAATTAAAAAAGGAGAGTAACTGAATGAAATCTTAAAGTTATATTCAATTACCATGCTCTGTTCTTGATCCTAATGCATATTTATATTTTTTATGCAAAAAATAAGCTTCAAAACACTCATTTTACGAGGGCTGTCCAATATTCTGTGACAATACTGATTAAAAGCTAAAATAAATATGTACGAAAAAAATATTAAAATATGTTATTACATATATAATTGAAACATTTTTACAAAATTTCATAGAAAATATTAAAAATTACAAAAGGATGACATAAATACCATGACAACTATGTGAATCACAGCGCACATCAAATGTCTAAGACGACGTCATACCTACATTACGTGCCTTTCTCAAAGTACTCTCCATGGAATTCCATGCACTTACAGTGCCGCTTTACCCGTGATTTGTCAAAAACAGTCTTTAAGAAGACTGACACGGTGGTTGACGATGAAATATCTCGAACGGTAAGTCTTGTAACAGCATTTACAAGTCTCTCACCAGATTACATGACTCCTCACTGATGGATATTGGTCTTCATCTTTGTGTTTCCATATTTTCGTCTTCTGTACTGCAGATTTCTTGCTTCCAACTATGCCATTTGAAATCAAGTGCTCATCATGATACGTTGCTAAACTGTTCTGTTTGGTGCATTTGTTGTATAGTCTCATAGACTCATTTTGACGCACTCAGTAGGTATCACATAAAGCCTGATCTGCAGAAAACCACAGTTAAACCTTACCAAATTTAATTACAAAATCCTCATTTCCAGACCACTGAGGAGCAGCGAACAGCATAAAACCTGATCAGCCTGCGAGTTACTCGCAGGCTGATCTGGTTTTATGCTGTTCGCATAGGTCTTTTCATGTTGTCCTCTATGAGGGAAAGGGTTAAAGGTGTCATACTGAGGTTCGCACAGAACTGGATAACTGTCAGCTGTGCCGCGCGTTCTTGAACGTCGCCATTATAATTTTCTTCTTTTCTATCAGGTATTTTCATTTCTCATTCTTTTCTGATGTTATTAAATTTGAATTTTCTGAAATAACGTCATCATATCAGCAGAAGATATCAACGTGATATTTGGCAAACACAACGTCACATAAATATACATAATTTATTCAAACCTGTACAAAACAGCATGCGGATAATTTGATGTGCACGGGAATTCAGACCTATGTCTTTAAAAATGAGACTTTTAAATTTATTGGAGTAAATATTTTATTAATGTCTTAATCTAAAGAACATAATAAGTTTATTGATAATATATGTGAATCTTAATATTCAAGCATTAAAAATAAACTGGCGATTAAATTTGTCACAGAATTTTGGGACAGTCCTCGTATTATGCAAATTATCTCAACCCATTTTTTACAGACATTACTGTTTCCTTATCAATGAATGGAAGAAAAGTTATTCTAAATATATGATTTACGTAATTTAAAAGTAAATTGTTTATATAGGTAAAGTAGATAATCATGTTAAGTGTATAATTATTATACACCATTAAAACAATTATACAATCACTTAAAAAGCTTATCTCTACACACTCAATTACTCAGTTACTACATTCAATTCTATTTTACATTACTACATTACTACACACTGTTGCTACATTCCACCTATACACACTCCATTACTATTTTGAAACACCATTACTACACGATCATTTTACATACTAAAATTCACTCTACACATTCCATTACTACTCTCTATCACTACATGATACTACTACATAACTACAACTTTCACTACACAACAAAACCCATTAAAATCACCTACACATTTATTACACCATACTACACAATACTACACACTTACACACAACTACATTAGAACACTCCACCCGTACACATCCCATTACTTCACTCCATTACTACACTACACTATACTACCACACACTACATTAGAACACTCCACCTCTACATATTCCATTACTACACTCCATTACTACACAACATTACTACACTATACTACCACACACTACATTAGAACACTCCACCCCTACACATTCCATTACTACACTCCATTACTACACAACATTACTACACTATACTACCACACACTACATTAGAACACTCCACCCTACACATTTACTACACTTCATTACTACACAACATTACTACACTATACTACCACACACTACATTAGAACACTCCACCCCTACACATTCCATTACTACACTCCATTACTACACAACATTACTACACTATACTACCACACACTACATTAGAACACACCACCCCTACACATTCCATTACTACACTCCATTACTACACAACATTACTACACTATACTACCACACACTACATTAGAACACTCCATTACTACACAACATTACTACACTCCATTACTACACAACATTACTACACTATACTACCACACACTACATTAGAACACTCCACCCCTACACATTCCATTACTACACTCCATTACTACACAACATTACTACACTATACTACCACACACTACATTAGAACACTCCACCCCTACACATTCCATTACTACACTCCATTACTACACAACATTACTACACTATACTACCACACACTACATTAGAACACTCCACCCCTACACATTCCATTACCTCACTCCATTACTACATAACATGTTACACTTTACTACTACACACAACCTTAATACAACCTTTCCACCAGCACTAACTACATAACCATACACTATTACTATACAATTACTACTACACACTCCAAGATCTTACTTTTTTGATTATTAATGAGGTTATCTATCAAAATGAGGAAATATGTTTCTTCCATATTTCATGTGAATCTAAAATGCAAACAAAAATCTTTATTGATTCAAACCATAACATAACAACAGGATATGCACTTTTTTCTCTTGCGTGGGAATTAACATGATGCCAAAACAGGTATATCCCTACTCTGAGTGTTTGTCGGAAGTAACATTGAACAAATTGTAACTATTGCAGGGTGCCCACTGAGTTTTGTAACTGATGGTACAATGGCTGATTTTCCCTAACTTTGTACCCCTTTATATGGAGAGTCCCTATTAATTTGGGGGTACATGGCCAGTTTTGGGGTTAAAATTCCCTCTACAGGGGGTGAATGGGCATGCTGTATTGAAAGCAAGGTCTTGTGCATTTGTTTGTCAGAGGTTTGTTTAGCTTTTCACTGGTTAAACCAATATGAATATTCATTTTGAGGTGGCTTGGCATCATGTGTATTATTAGAACAATGGATAGAATTGTAGGGTAGCCACATGTGTTCCACTTTTTAGAAATTGTCAGAGTCAAACCATGGAACCTGAAATTCATTAATTTGATAATATTGTCATAAAATGATCAAGTGATCTAAACTTAAGGTCTGGCCCCCTGAACAGCTTTGTGAGGGATCTGCATAGATCATGATAGCTTTGCATTAAAACTTATATTTTGCCGCTATATGATTATTATAATGCAAATGCCTGCACTTAGCTGTCAAGTATGGTGGCTGAAGTGTGCCATATGTCCTGCAGTGGGGTGAAAGGTTAAAACTTCATTGCGACAGGGCATATTAATGGACTGAAAAGTCAAAAGTGAAATGACAAAAAACTCTAGTTGTTGTGTTTCAGGTTGGTGGAGCGCCAAGCAAAAAGTCGAACTTAGAGGTGAGATACAGAGGAGAAAAGATGAAATCTCTTCCCGCTTTGTTTAGTTGTATTTTCAGCATTAAGTTTCATCTTTTCACCATGAAAAATGTTGCTAGACACCCCACCAACCCACAACATTGTAATAAACCAACTAGATTTTTTTTTCAGCTTTTTACTCCAAAATTTATATACTAGCTTCCATAGGCAAACTTAGTTTGAGAGTTTGAGTATTAATTGAGTTGGGTTCATATACATTGGGGAGGTCACAACCATGCATCTTTCCAAGAACATACGCTTGCAGTGAGATGGAAAATTATCATGCCTCAGTCTGTAATGGGAATATTCACAAATAGAGAATGAATTGGAATAACATCTTGATACAAATAAAAAAACAACAACTTTTTTTCAAGTGAACAATTTTTTTTTCACGCAAATTCTGATATGTACCTGATATGTATAGTATGCTAAGTAGTATAAATTTATCTACATTTCTAATTGTAAACAAAATAATTTAAAGTTACCATTTGCATCTAAGTTGAATGTGGTCATTCTATATGTTTTTGCATCATTTTTTTGTGGGTGGGGGAAGGGGTATAATTAGAGCTGTCATGATACACTCATATATTGCAATCTAAGGAAAGTCAATATTGTACCACAATACGAAATGAACATACCTGTTTTTGCCAATTTCTATGCTATAGTTTCATTGCTACCATCTTAAGTTTCATGTAAGAATTAAAAGTGATCACCTAGAAATGACTAAATGGAGTCTGGGGTCAAATCTATGTCAGGGGAGATAATCCAAAACAACTTGTGAAATGCAGTATACTCAAATTCAGAGCATAATTGCAGTTTTTTGTTACATTAATATTTGTTATAAATTCAGCTAATTATTTCAATGAACCAAGATTTTGTTTGAAATAGCCACTAATTATAGCATGATCAGATATGATGATACAATATGGTAGGTTTTGCAATACACTCATTACGTATGTCAGTATATTATGGTATGCTTCAAGTGTATCCTGACAGTTCTTGTTGTACCTGTCTCTGTGTAATTAGCATTCTACAAATAAAGGAGGAGTCAGGATTGTAAGTGGCCTTGTGTCAGGATAATGTGACTGTGTATAGAGTCATTCTACATGTCTTACAGCATGATATTATAGTCATGTAGACTAAAGTCAGAAAATGGCTTAATTACTATTAGTTGGATGCTAAACACAAGCAAATAAACAGAAAGCTTTACAAAATATAATAAGTAATGGATCATAATTTTGAAAAAATGATTGTGCTGGAAATGAGTGGAATTGTGGGATAAAACATGGTTCATCCATGAGACCTTAATGATTCTATTCTTGTTAAATTAGTTAACTGTTGTATTATAGTTACAATGTAGTCTGTTTGAACGTTGTATATATATATATAAATGTGTATAGGTTTTAATATCATTTTTAGCCATTGTCATATTCATCTTTCATCAAATATTTCGTGAAAATGTCATCCCCGTCTAAAATTCATTGCAGAAGGTGATAAATCAACGAAAATCTTAAGGCTTTGAATCCCTATTTGGGCAAGGACTTTTTACAGCCTACCCATGTGTCAAGTACTGGTCCAGCTCAGGAACCACCAAAAGCGAGGAATAGGTTGATTAAAACATGACATGGTTTGATAGAATTTCAAAACATGTGTAGGGCAAAATTGTGTAAAAGGGGACAATCAATAATGATCAATAATTTAATATTCTGAGGATGAATATTAACAATTATTTTTTATAGTTTATGTTGTCGGGTCATTTGAATTTAATTTTGATTGAAATGTGCAAATTTATGTTTTTATTTATTTTTCTGATTTAAGTTTAATACATCCTATTTCTCTAGAAAATTGAGACTTAAAATAAACAAATGGAAATGCTTACATAATTTAAAAATCAAATTACATTTTAAGTCACTTTGATAAAACCCTAGACATTTAAATAACTGAGATAGGCAGTTTTCCAAAATAACACGCTTTATCGCATGCCTCGAGAGTTAACGAGAGCGTGCCCACCTGTCACACCTGTCACACGGGTACCAAACATTTCAATGGGGCTTGGGAGAATCATACTTTAAAAACAGTTACTTTCCAAATACATCTTAGTAAATCTACTGATTCTACCTAAAGTGAGATTAAATGAAGGAAAGAAGAGTGCGTTGCATAATTAGAGTATTTTTCTAGTTTAACTATA
>CM037777.1:45779832-45817871 GCA_021229015.1 Solen grandis
ACGGCAAATAAAAAATAATAAATTTCTCAACGAGGAAAATCAGATTTAGGACAAAATGGTAAAAAAATCAGAAATGTACTGTTTTCCTATCATGTGAAATGCCTCACAAAAAAAGAGAAAAATAATAATAAAAATAAAAAAAAAAATAAAACAAAGAAAAAACAATAGGTTTTCGCAAGCGATGCGAAACCTAATAAAATAAACAGAAGAAGAACAATAGTTTTCGCAAGCGATGCGAAAACCAAACTAGAATCGCAATCAGAATTGCGATATCATCGGTTTTCGCAATTCAATCACTTTTTTAAGCAACAGAAATTGAAACGTATCAATAGATCGTTTTAGATATGGGGCTTTTTTGTGCAAATAAAAATGACAATAATGGTATATGACCTTGACATATTATGCTTGCTTTTTTCTATGATTTTATTTGTTTTATAAAAATGCATAAACAGTGAAATAATGATGAAGATTGAACAAAAAATAAAGTCAGGAGCAGCAAAAAAGAGAAACATATGGATATACAATTGTTTGATAAGAGGATCAAACTTTGGACTGTGGTCATTTGATCAAATGAAGTCCGATCTTCAAAAACTAAACACCAATGGAAAGATCTCTTCACAGACTAAAACTTTTGTTCATATATTTCTATAAAATATTTTAGATTTGGAGCTATTTATGCCGATAAAAATAACAATAACTTGTATATGACCTTGACCTTTGCATATTATGCTTGATTTTCGTTTCTATGAGTTTATTTGTATTATTTAAATGCATAAACAGTGATAAAATGATGAAGATTGAACAAAAATAAAGTCAGGAGCTGCAAAAAAGAAGCAACAATGGATTTACAATTGTTTGATAAAAGGATCAAACTTTGGACTGTGGTCATTGATCAAATGAAGTCCGATCTTCAAAAACTAAACACCAATGGAAAGATCTCTTCACAAACGAAAACTTTTGTTCATATACTTCTATAAAATATTTTTAGATTTGGAGCTATTTTATGCCGATTAAAATAACAATTATTGGTATATGACCTTGACCTTTGCATATAATGCTTGTTTTTTTTTTCTATGATTTTATTTGTTTTATAAAATGCATAAACAGTGCAATAATGATGAAGATTGTAACAAAAATAAAGTCAGGAGCAGCAAAAAAGAGGAAACATACGGATATACAATTGTTTGATAAAAGGATCAAACTTTGGACTGTGGTCATTTGATCAAATGAAGTCCGATCTTCAAAAACTAAACACCAATGGAAAGACCTCTTCACAGACTAAAACTTTTGTTCATATACTTTCTATAAAATAGTTTTAGATTTGGAGCTATTTTATGCCGATAATAATAATAATAATTGATATATGACCTTGACCTTTGCATATTATGCTTGAATTTTTTTCTATGATTTTATTTGTTTTATAAAAATGCATAAACAGTGAAATAATGATGAAGATTAAACAAAATTAAAGTCAGGAGCAGCAAAAAAGAGGAAACATACGGATTTACAATTGTTTGATAAAAGGATCAAATTTGGACTGTGGTCATTTGATCAAATGAAGTCCGATCTTCAAAAACTAAACACCAATGGAAAGATCTCTTCACAAACAAAAACTTTTGTTCATATACTTTCTATAAAATATTTTTAGATTTGGAGCTATTTTATGCCGATAAAAATAATAATAATTGGTATATGAACCTTGACCTTTGCATATTTTCATCGTTATTTCTATGTTTATTTGTATTATTTAAATGCATAAACAGTGAAAAAATGATGAAGATTGAACAAAAAAAAAAGTCGGGAACTGCAAATAACCGTAAAGTCATGCTTTTAAAATGTTGATTTTTCGAAAATATTGGTAAAGTTTGACCGCATACTGTTGACAAACCATGCATTTCTCAAAATCGCCACACCATATATTTTGTGCGTATGTGTCTTGCGAATCATATGCAACAAACAAAATTCTCCTATCTCATCTCTGAAAAAAATGGGCACGTTTTTCGTAGACCTACCTTTATTTCATCGTTTTTTTCGAGATTTGAACTTTCAACCTCCTGTAGCACGAAAGTTTTATATACGCAAATAATTGAAACGTATCATATTTTATTAAGTTTCTGACAAGGAACACAATACAAAAAAACCGCATTTAAAATCGGACCTCAAATAACAGAGTTATTAGCCCTTAGTCATTTTTACAAAACGCCACCTAGCGGCAAAACTAAGACAAAAATGAAAAATTTCTCAACGTGAGGATCAAATTCAGATCTTAGGACAAAAGTGGTAAAAAAATCAGAAATGTGACTTTTTTCTATCATGGTGATACCAAAAAAAAAAAAAAAAAAAAAAATAAAACAGAAGAAGAACAATAGGTTTTCGCAAGCGATGCGAAAACCTAAAAAAAAAAAATAAAACAGAAGAAGAACAATAGGTTTCCGCACTGCGAGGTGCGAAAACCTAATAATAAAAGTTTGGAGAAAGCCGTAATGACAAAGGCAATATGCTTATCGGTCCTGGTGTACACAATTGCATCCTAAAATGCACCTCATTCTCTCAAATACGCATCGCAATTCACCTTTCAACACGGGCACTATTTCCTGCGTAGGAACGTCCGGATAGAGGGTAACCAACCCAATAACCGCCTTCTTTCTTACTTCAACTTGCTAGATTTTCGTGTACAAGCCCTTATCCGAAAAACATGAATATCTGCCATGTTTGTTAAAGGAATCATCTGAAATTTTCAGGACTTTTTGCACACCGTAGGCTACGGCAATCCTGCAAATTTCAACTTCATACGCCAACTTGCCGATTTTATATGATTTTTTTAATAATTCTTGCTTAAATATGCATGACGTCATAATCACGTGACCAAACAAATATTCCTTGCAGTATACATCACTTCACTTTTCAGTGTCTTAATCCTGAAGAAATCATAATTTTTGACTCAAAATTCATGAAACTACAGCGTTTCAATTTCGTTAAAAGTACACTTTTCGCCTTTCTGCCATAACTCAACCAATTCAACCCCGATCTTCAAAAACTTAACATCACTGGAAAGAGCTCTTGAAGAACTAAAACTTTTGTTCATATACTTTCAATGAAATATTTGTAGTTTTGGAGCTCTTTGGGGCCGAATAAAAACACAATAATCGTAATATGACCTTGACCTTTTCATTTATTTTTTAACCTTTTAATCGTGAGGCCCTTTCAAACATAACAATACATAAAATGTGAAAATATCATGAAGAATGAACTAAAAATAAAGTCAGGAGCGACAAAAAACATGTTTATGAAATTTTAATTTTTCCTAAAATTTAGTGAAGTTTGACCGTTTCTAGAGGACAAACCATGCATTTATTAATTTCGCCACCTCATATATTTTTGCATAAAATAATTTGCAGCAAACAGAATTCTTCTATCTGATGTCTAACAAAAATGGATAGGTTTTTCGTAGACCTACCCTCATCTGCACAGTTTTTTTGCGAGGTTCGAACTCTCAACCTTCCGTTACTAACTCAAACTTTTCAGTCACTCATACCTTGAATTTATCCTATTTTATTAGGCTATCAACAATGAACATAATGCAACAAACCGCATTTGAATCAGGCTTCAACTTTTTGAGTTATAAGCAAAAGAGTGATTTCAAGCAAAGCGCACCCTAGCGGCAAAATGAGAAACAAAATTGATTAAAATTTTACCATTAGGTACCTAGCAATGCAGCAAACAGTTCAATAAAGTATACAAGTCGCACTAGTCGAACTTTCTATTTCTTATATATCACAATTTTAAGCATAAAATGGTATAACAATTATTCCAAAAAAGGATCAAACTTTGGACTGCCGTAATATGACCAAATCAAGTCCGATCTTCAAAAACTAAACATTAATGAAAAGGGCTCTTCAAGATCTAAAACTTTTCTACATATACTCTCAATGAATTATTTTTAGTTTTTGAGCTACTTGGGGCCGAATAAAAACACAATAATCGTAATATGACCTTGACCTTTTCATTTATTTTTTTACTTTTTAATTGTGATCCCCTTTCAGACATAACAATACATAACTTGTGAAAATATCATGAAGAATGAACTAAAAATAAAGTCAGAAGCGATAAAAAACATGTTTTTGAAACTTTAACTTTTCCTAAAATTTAGTGAAGTTTGACCGTTTCCAGAGGACAAACCATACATTTCTTAAATTCGCCACCCCATATATTTTGTGCGTATATGTCTTGCAAATCATTTGCAGCAAACAGAATTCTTCTATCTGATCTCTAACAAAAATGGATAGGTTTTTCGTAGACCTACCCTCATTTGCACAGTTTTTTGAGAGGTTCGAACTTTCAACCTTCTGTAGGTCAAATACTTTCAGCGACACGTACCCTCGAAACCTATCATATTTTATTTGGCTATCAACAAGGAACAGAATGCAAAAAACCGCATTTGAATCGGACCTCAAATAAGTGAGTTATTAGCCATTAATAAATTTCATGCAAAACGCCCCCTGGCGGGAAAAGTAAGACATAAATGAAAATTTTCTCAACGTTAGGATCATTTTCAAATACGTGGTAATAACTGATAAAATTTTTCATACATGTGACTTTTTTCTATCATGGTGATATGCCGTTCACAAAAAAAGGTTAGAAAAATAATAAAAAAAAAAAAAAAAAAAAAACAGAAGAAGAACAATAGGTTTCCGCACTGCGAGGTGCGAAAACCTAATAATAAAAGTTTGGAGAAAGCCGTAATGACAAAGGCAATATGCTTATCGGTCCTGGTGTACACAATTGCATCCTAAAATGCACCTCATTCTCTCAAATACGCATCGCAATTCACCTTTCAACACGGGCACTATTTCCTGCGTAGGAACGTCCGGATAGAGGGTAACCAACCCAATAACCGCCTTCTTTTCTTACTTCAACTTGCTAGATTTTCGTGTACAAGCCCTTATCCGAAAAACATGAATATCTGCCATGTTTGTTGAAGGAATCATCTGAAATTTTCAGGACTTTTTGCACACCGTAGGCTACGGCAATCCTGCAAATTTCAACTTCATACGCCAACTTGCCGATTTTATATGATTTTTTTAATAATTCTTGCTTAAATATGCATGACGTCATAATCACGTGACCAAACAAATATTCCTTGCAGTATACATCACTTCACTTTTCAGTGTCTTAATCCTGAAGAAATCATAATTTTTGACTCAAAATTCATGAAACTACAGCGTTTCAATTTCGTTAAAAGTACACTTTTCGCCTTTCTGCCATAACTCAACCAATTCAACCCCGATCTTCAAAAACTTAACATCACTGGAAAGAGCTCTTGAAGAACTAAAACTTTTGTTCATATACTTTCAATGAAATATTTGTAGTTTTGGAGCTCTTTGGGGCCGAATAAAAACACAATAATCGTAATATGACCTTGACCTTTTCATTTATTTTTTAACCTTTTAATCGTGAGGCCCTTTCAAACATAACAATACATAAAATGTGAAAATATCATGAAGAATGAACTAAAAATAAAGTCAGGAGCGACAAAAAACATGTTTATGAAATTTTAATTTTTCCTAAAATTTAGTGAAGTTTGACCGTTTCTAGAGGACAAACCATGCATTTATTAATTTCGCCACCTCATATATTTTTTGCATATATGTCTTGTAAATAATTTGCAGCAAACAGAATTCTTCTATCTGATGTCTAACAAAAATGGATAGGTTTTTCGTAGACCTACCCTCATCTGCACAGTTTTTTGCGAGGTTCGAACTCTCAACCTTCCGTTACTAACTCAAACTTTTCAGTCACTCATACCTTGAATTTATCCTATTTTATTAGGCTATCAACAATGAACATAATGCAACAAACCGCATTTGAATCAGGCTTCAACTTTTTGAGTTATAAGCAAAAGAGTGATTTCAAGCAAAGCGCACCCTAGCGGCAAAATGAGAAACAAAATTGATTAAAATTTTACCATTAGGTACCTAGCAATGCAGCAAACAGTTCAATAAAGTATACAAGTCGCACTAGTCGAACTTTCTATTTCTTATATATCACAATTTTAAGCATAAAATGGTATAACAATTATTCCAAAAAAGGATCAAACTTTGGACTGCCGTAATATGACCAAATCAAGTCCGATCTTCAAAAACTAAACATTAATGAAAAGGGCTCTTCAAGATCTAAAACTTTTCTACATATACTCTCAATGAATTATTTTTAGTTTTTGAGCTACTTGGGGCCGAATAAAAACACAATAATCGTAATATGACCTTGACCTTTTCATTTATTTTTTTACTTTTTAATTGTGATCCCCTTTCAGACATAACAATACATAACTTGTGAAAATATCATGAAGAATGAACTAAAAATAAAGTCAGAAGCGATAAAAAACATGTTTTTGAAACTTTAACTTTTCCTAAAATTTAGTGAAGTTTGACCGTTTCCAGAGGACAAACCATACATTTCTTAAATTCGCCACCCCATATATTTTGTGCGTATATGTCTTGCAAATCATTTGCAGCAAACAGAATTCTTCTATCTGATCTCTAACAAAAATGGATAGGTTTTTCGTAGACCTACCCTCATTTGCACAGTTTTTTGAGAGGTTCGAACTTTCAACCTTCTGTAGGTCAAAATACTTTCAGCGACACGTACCCTCGAAACCTATCATATTTTATTTGGCTATCAACAAGGAACAGAATGCAAAAAACCGCATTTGAATCGGACCTCAAATAAGTGAGTTATTAGCCATTAATAAATTTCATGCAAAACGCCCCCTGGCGGGAAAAGTAAGACATAAATGAAAATTTTCTCAACGTTAGGATCATTTTCAAATACGTGGTAATAACTGATAAAATTTTCATACATGTGACTTTTTTCTATCATGGTGATATGCCGTTCACAAAAAAAGGTTAGAAAAATAATAAAAAAAAAAAAAAAAATAAAACAGAAGAAGAACAATAGGTTTCCGCACTGCGAGGTGCGAAAACCTAATAATAAAAGTTTGGAGAAAGCCGTAATGACAAAGGCAATATGCTTATCGGTCCTGGTGTACACAATTGCATCCTAAAATGCACCTCATTCTCTCAAATACGCATCGCAATTCACCTTTCAACACGGGCACTATTTCCTGCGTAGGAACGTCCGGATAGAGGGTAACCAACCCAATAACCGCCTTCTTTTCTTACTTCAACTTGCTAGATTTTCGTGTACAAGCCCTTATCCGAAAAACATGAATATCTGCCATGTTTGTTAAGGAATCATCTGAAATTTTCAGGACTTTTTGCACACCGTAGGCTACGGCAATCCTGCAAATTTCAACTTCATACGCCAACTTGCCGATTTTATATGATTTTTTTAATAATTCTTGCTTAAATATGCATGACGTCATAATCACGTGACCAAACAAATATTCCTTGCAGTATACATCACTTCACTTTTCAGTGTCTTAATCCTGAAGAAATCATAATTTTTGACTCAAAATTCATGAAACTACAGCGTTTCAATTTCGTTAAAAGTACACTTTTCGCCTTTCTGCCATAACTCAACCAATTCAACCCCGATCTTCAAAAACTTAACATCACTGGAAAGAGCTCTTGAAGAACTAAAACTTTTGTTCATATACTTTCAATGAAATATTTGTAGTTTTGGAGCTCTTTGGGGCCGAATAAAACACAATAATCGTAATATGACCTTGACCTTTTCATTTATTTTTTAACCTTTTAATCGTGAGGCCCTTTCAAACATAACAATACATAAAATGTGAAAATATCATGAAGAATGAACTAAAAATAAAGTCAGGAGCGACAAAAAACATGTTTATGAAATTTTAATTTTTCCTAAAATTTAGTGAAGTTTGACCGTTTCTAGAGGACAAACCATGCATTTATTAATTTCGCCACCTCATATATTTTTTGCATATATGTCTTGTAAATAATTTGCAGCAAACAGAATTCTTCTATCTGATGTCTAACAAAAATGGATAGGTTTTTCGTAGACCTACCCTCATCTGCACAGTTTTTTGCGAGGTTCGAACTCTCAACCTTCCGTTACTAACTCAAACTTTTCAGTCACTCATACCTTGAATTTATCCTATTTTATTAGGCTATCAACAATGAACATAATGCAACAAACCGCATTTGAATCAGGCTTCAACTTTTTGAGTTATAAGCAAAAGAGTGATTTCAAGCAAAGCGCACCCTAGCGGCAAAATGAGAAACAAAATTGATTAAAATTTTACCATTAGGTACCTAGCAATGCAGCAAACAGTTCAATAAAGTATACAAGTCGCACTAGTCGAACTTTCTATTTCTTATATATCACAATTTTAAGCATAAAATGGTATAACAATTATTCCAAAAAAGGATCAAACTTTGGACTGCCGTAATATGACCAAATCAAGTCCGATCTTCAAAAACTAAACATTAATGAAAAGGGCTCTTCAAGATCTAAAACTTTTCTACATATACTCTCAATGAATTATTTTTAGTTTTTGAGCTACTTGGGGCCGAATAAAAACACAATAATCGTAATATGACCTTGACCTTTTCATTTATTTTTTTACTTTTTAATTGTGATCCCCTTTCAGACATAACAATACATAACTTGTGAAAATATCATGAAGAATGAACTAAAAATAAAGTCAGAAGCGATAAAAAACATGTTTTTGAAACTTTAACTTTTCCTAAAATTTAGTGAAGTTTGACCGTTTCCAGAGGACAAACCATACATTTCTTAAATTCGCCACCCCATATATTTTGTGCGTATATGTCTTGCAAATCATTTGCAGCAAACAGAATTCTTCTATCTGATCTCTAACAAAAATGGATAGGTTTTTCGTAGACCTACCCTCATTTGCACAGTTTTTTGAGAGGTTCGAACTTTCAACCTTCTGTAGGTCAAATACTTTCAGCGACACGTACCCTCGAAACCTATCATATTTTATTTGGCTATCAACAAGGAACAGAATGCAAAAAACCGCATTTGAATCGGACCTCAAATAAGTGAGTTATTAGCCATTAATAAATTTCATGCAAAACGCCCCCTGGCGGGAAAAGTAAGACATAAATGAAAATTTTCTCAACGTTAGGATCATTTTCAAATACGTGGTAATAACTGATAAAATTTTCATACATGTGACTTTTTTCTATCATGGTGATATGCCGTTCACAAAAAAAGGTTAGAAAAATAATAAAAAAAAAAAAAAAAAATAAAACAGAAGAAGAACAATAGGTTTCCGCACTGCGAGGTGCGAAAACCTAATAATAAAAGTTTGGAGAAAGCCGTAATGACAAAGGCAATATGCTTATCGGTCCTGGTGTACACAATTGCATCCTAAAATGCACCTCATTCTCTCAAATACGCATCGCAATTCACCTTTCAACACGGGCACTATTTCCTGCGTAGGAACGTCCGGATAGAGGGTAACCAACCCAATAACCGCCTTCTTTCTTACTTCAACTTGCTAGATTTTCGTGTACAAGCCCTTATCCGAAAAACATGAATATCTGCCATGTTTGTTAAAGGAATCATCTGAAATTTTCAGGACTTTTTGCACACCGTAGGCTACGGCAATCCTGCAAATTCAACTTCATACGCCAACTTGCCGATTTATATGATTTTTTTAATAATTCTTGCTTAAATATGCATGACGTCATAATCACGTGACCAAACAAATATTCCTTGCAGTATACATCACTTCACTTTTCAGTGTCTTAATCCTGAAGAAATCATAATTTTTGACTCAAAATTCATGAAACTACAGCGTTTCAATTTCGTTAAAAGTACACTTTTCGCCTTTCTGCCATAACTCAACCAATTCAATCCCGATCTTCAAAAACTTAACATCACTGGAAAGAGCTCTTGAAGAACTAAAACTTTTGTTCATATACTTTCAATGAAATATTTGTAGTTTTGGAGCTCTTTGGGGCCGAATAAAAACACAATAATCGTAATATGACCTTGACCTTTCATTTATTTTTTAACCTTTTAATCGTGAGGCCCTTTCAAACATAACAATACATAAAATGTGAAAATATCATGAAGAATGAACTAAAAATAAAGTCAGGAGCGACAAAAAACATGTTTATGAAATTTTAATTTTTCCTAAAATTTAGTGAAGTTTGACCGTTTCTAGAGGACAAACCATGCATTTATTAATTTCGCCACCTCATATATTTTTTGCATATATGTCTTGTAAATAATTTGCAGCAAACAGAATTCTTCTATCTGATGTCTAACAAAAATGGATAGGTTTTTCGTAGACCTACCCTCATCTGCACAGTTTTTTGCGAGGTTCGAACTCTCAACCTTCCGTTACTAACTCAAACTTTTCAGTCACTCATACCTTGAATTTATCCTATTTTATTAGGCTATCAACAATGAACATAATGCAACAAACCGCATTTGAATCAGGCTTCAACTTTTTGAGTTATAAGCAAAAGATGATTTCAAGCAAAGCGCACCCTAGCGGCAAAATGAGAAACAAAATTGATTAAAATTTTACCATTAGGTACCTAGCAATGCAGCAAACAGTTCAATAAAGTATACAAGTCGCACTAGTCGAACTTTCTATTTCTTATATATCACAATTTTAAGCATAAAATGGTATAACAATTATTCCAAAAAAGGATCAAACTTTGGACTGCCGTAATATGACCAAATCAAGTCCGATCTTCAAAAACTAAACATTAATGAAAAGGGCTCTTCAAGATCTAAAACTTTTCTACATATACTCTCAATGAATTATTTTTAGTTTTTGAGCTACTTGGGGCCGAATAAAAACACAATAATCGTAATATGACCTTGACCTTTTCATTTATTTTTTTACTTTTTAATTGTGATCCCCTTTCAGACATAACAATACATAACTTGTGAAAATATCATGAAGAATGAACTAAAAATAAAGTCAGAAGCGATAAAAAACATGTTTTTGAAACTTTAACTTTTCCTAAAATTTAGTGAAGTTTGACCGTTTCCAGAGGACAAACCATACATTTCTTAAATTCGCCACCCCATATATTTTGTGCGTATATGTCTTGCAAATCATTTGCAGCAAACAGAATTCTTCTATCTGATCTCTAACAAAAATGGATAGGTTTTTCGTAGACCTACCCTCATTTGCACAGTTTTTTGAGAGGTTCGAACTTTCAACCTTCTGTAGGTCAAATACTTTCAGCGACACGTACCCTCGAAACCTATCATATTTTATTTGGCTATCAACAAGGAACAGAATGCAAAAAACCGCATTTGAATCGGACCTCAAATAAGTGAGTTATTAGCCATTAATAAATTTCATGCAAAACGCCCCCTGGCGGGAAAAGTAAGACATAAATGAAAATTTTCTCAACGTTAGGATCATTTTCAAATACGTGGTAATAACTGATAAAATTTTCATACATGTGACTTTTTTCTATCATGGTGATATGCCGTTCACAAAAAAAGGTTAGAAAAATAATAAAAAAAAAAAAAAATAAAACAGAAGAAGAACAATAGGTTTCCGCACTGCGAGGTGCGAAAACCTAATAATAAAAGTTTGGAGAAAGCCGTAATGACAAAGGCAATATGCTTATCGGTCCTGGTGTACACAATTGCATCCTAAAATGCACCTCATTCTCTCAAATACGCATCGCAATTCACCTTTCAACACGGGCACTATTTCCTGCGTAGGAACGTCCGGATAGAGGGTAACCAACCCAATAACCGCCTTCTTTTCTTACTTCAACTTGCTAGATTTTCGTGTACAAGCCCTTATCCGAAAAACATGAATATCTGCCATGTTTGTTGAAGGAATCATCTGAAATTTTCAGGACTTTTTGCACACCGTAGGCTACGGCAATCCTGCAAATTTCAACTTCATACGCCAACTTGCCGATTTTATATGATTTTTTTAATAATTCTTGCTTAAATATGCATGACGTCATAATCACGTGACCAAACAAATATTCCTTGCAGTATACATCACTTCACTTTTCAGTGTCTTAATCCTGAAGAAATCATAATTTTTGACTCAAAATTCATGAAACTACAGCGTTTCAATTTCGTTAAAAGTACACTTTTCGCCTTTCTGCCATAACTCAACCAATTCAACCCCGATCTTCAAAACTTAACATCACTGGAAAGAGCTCTTGAAGAACTAAAACTTTTGTTCATATACTTTCAATGAAATATTTGTAGTTTTGGAGCTCTTTGGGGCCGAATAAAAACACAATAATCGTAATATGACCTTGACCTTTTCATTTATTTTTTAACCTTTTAATCGTGAGGCCCTTTCAAACATAACAATACATAAAATGTGAAAATATCATGAAGAATGAACTAAAAATAAAGTCAGGAGCGACAAAAAACATGTTTATGAAATTTTAATTTTTCCTAAAATTTAGTGAAGTTTGACCGTTTCTAGAGGACAAACCATGCATTTATTAATTTCGCCACCTCATATATTTTTTGCATATATGTCTTGTAAATAATTTGCAGCAAACAGAATTCTTCTATCTGATGTCTAACAAAAATGGATAGGTTTTTCGTAGACCTACCCTCATCTGCACAGTTTTTTGCGAGGTTCGAACTCTCAACCTTCCGTTACTAACTCAAACTTTTCAGTCACTCATACCTTGAATTTATCCTATTTTATTAGGCTATCAACAATGAACATAATGCAACAAACCGCATTTGAATCAGGCTTCAACTTTTTGAGTTATAAGCAAAAGAGTGATTTCAAGCAAAGCGCACCCTAGCGGCAAAATGAGAAACAAAATTGATTAAAATTTTACCATTAGGTACCTAGCAATGCAGCAAACAGTTCAATAAAGTATACAAGTCGCACTAGTCGAACTTTCTATTTCTTATATATCACAATTTTAAGCATAAAATGGTATAACAATTATTCCAAAAAAGGATCAAACTTTGGACTGCCGTAATATGACCAAATCAAGTCCGATCTTCAAAAACTAAACATTAATGAAAAGGGCTCTTCAAGATCTAAAACTTTTCTACATATACTCTCAATGAATTACCCTTTCAGACATAACAATACATAACTTGTGAAAATATCATGAAGAATGAACTAAAAATAAAGTCAGAAGCGATAAAAAACATGTTTTTGAAACTTTAACTTTTCCTAAAATTTAGTGAAGTTTGACCGTTTCCAGAGGACAAACCATACATTTCTTAAATTCGCCACCCCATATATTTTGTGCGTATATGTCTTGCAAATCATTTGCAGCAAACAGAATTCTTCTATCTGATCTCTAACAAAAATGGATAGGTTTTTCGTAGACCTACCCTCATTTGCACAGTTTTTTGAGAGGTTCGAACTTTCAACCTTCTGTAGGTCAAATACTTTCAGCGACACGTACCCTCGAAACCTATCATATTTTATTTGGCTATCAACAAGGAACAGAATGCAAAAAACCGCATTTGAATCGGACCTCAAATAAGTGAGTTATTAGCCATTAATAAATTTCATGCAAAACGCCCCCTGGCGGGAAAAGTAAGACATAAATGAAAATTTTCTCAACGTTAGGATCATTTTCAAATACGTGGTAATAACTGATAAAATTTTCATACATGTGACTTTTTTCTATCATGGTGATATGCCGTTCACAAAAAAGGTTAGAAAAATAATAAAAAAAAAAAAAAAAATAAAACAGAAGAAGAACAATAGGTTTCCGCACTGCGAGGTGCGAAAACCTAATAATAAAAGTTTGGAGAAAGCCGTAATGACAAAGGCAATATGCTTATCGGTCCTGGTGTACACAATTGCATCCTAAAATGCACCTCATTCTCTCAAATACGCATCGCAATTCACCTTTCAACACGGGCACTATTTCCTGCGTAGGAACGTCCGGATAGAGGGTAACCAACCCAATAACCGCCTTCTTTTCTTACTTCAACTTGCTAGATTTTCGTGTACAAGCCCTTATCCGAAAAACATGAATATCTGCCATGTTTGTTGAAGGAATCATCTGAAATTTTCAGGACTTTTTGCACACCGTAGGCTACGGCAATCCTGCAAATTTCAACTTCATACGCCAACTTGCCGATTTTATATGATTTTTTTAATAATTCTTGCTTAAATATGCATGACGTCATAATCACGTGACCAAACAAATATTCCTTGCAGTATACATCACTTCACTTTTCAGTGTCTTAATCCTGAAGAAATCATAATTTTTGACTCAAAATTCATGAAACTACAGCGTTTCAATTTCGTTAAAAGTACACTTTTCGCCTTTCTGCCATAACTCAACCAATTCAACCCCGATCTGCTCTTGAAGAACTAAAACTTTTGTTCATATACTTTCAATGAAATATTTGTAGTTTTGGAGCTCTTTGGGGCCGAATAAAAACACAATAATCGTAATATGACCTTGACCTTTTCATTTATTTTTTAACCTTTTAATCGTGAGGCCCTTTCAAACATAACAATACATAAAATGTGAAAATATCATGAAGAATGAACTAAAAATAAAGTCAGGAGCGACAAAAAACATGTTTATGAAATTTTAATTTTTCCTAAAATTTAGTGAAGTTTGACCGTTTCTAGAGGACAAACCATGCATTTATTAATTTCGCCACCTCATATATTTTTTGCATATATGTCTTGTAAATAATTTGCAGCAAACAGAATTCTTCTATCTGATGTCTAACAAAAATGGATAGGTTTTTCGTAGACCTACCCTCATCTGCACAGTTTTTTGCGAGGTTCGAACTCTCAACCTTCCGTTACTAACTCAAACTTTTCAGTCACTCATACCTTGAATTTATCCTATTTTATTAGGCTATCAACAATGAACATAATGCAACAAACCGCATTTGAATCAGGCTTCAACTTTTTGAGTTATAAGCAAAAGAGTGATTTCAAGCAAAGCGCACCCTAGCGGCAAAATGAGAAACAAAATTGATTAAAATTTTACCATTAGGTACCTAGCAATGCAGCAAACAGTTCAATAAAGTATACAAGTCGCACTAGTCGAACTTTCTATTTCTTATATATCACAATTTTAAGCATAAAATGGTATAACAATTATTCCAAAAAAGGATCAAACTTTGGACTGCCGTAATATGACCAAATCAAGTCCGATCTTCAAAAACTAAACATTAATGAAAAGGGCTCTTCAAGATCTAAAACTTTTCTACATATACTCTCAATGAATTATTTTAGTTTTTGAGCTACTTGGGGCCGAATAAAAACACAATAATCGTAATATGACCTTGACCTTTTCATTTATTTTTTTACTTTTTAATTGTGATCCCCTTTCAGACATAACAATACATAACTTGTGAAAATATCATGAAGAATGAACTAAAAATAAAGTCAGAAGCGATAAAAAACATGTTTTTGAAACTTTAACTTTTCCTAAAATTTAGTGAAGTTTGACCGTTTCCAGAGGACAAACCATACATTTCTTAAATTCGCCACCCCATATATTTTGTGCGTATATGTCTTGCAAATCATTTGCAGCAAACAGAATTCTTCTATCTGATCTCTAACAAAAATGGATAGGTTTTTCGTAGACCTACCCTCATTTGCACAGTTTTTTGAGAGGTTCGAACTTTCAACCTTCTGTAGGTCAAATACTTTCAGCGACACGTACCCTCGAAACCTATCATATTTTATTTGGCTATCAACAAGGAACAGAATGCAAAAAACCGCATTTGAATCGGACCTCAAATAAGTGAGTTATTAGCCATTAATAAATTTCATGCAAAACGCCCCCTGGCGGGAAAAGTAAGACATAAATGAAAATTTTCTCAACGTTAGGATCATTTTCAAATACGTGGTAATAACTGATAAAATTTTCATACATGTGACTTTTTTCTATCATGGTGATATGCCGTTCACAAAAAAAGGTTAGAAAAATAATAAAAAAAAAAAAAAAAAATAAAACAGAAGAAGAACAATAGGTTTCCGCACTGCGAGGTGCGAAAACCTAATAATAAAAGTTTGGAGAAAGCCGTAATGACAAAGGCAATATGCTTATCGGTCCTGGTGTACACAATTGCATCCTAAAATGCACCTCATTCTCTCAAATACGCATCGCAATTCACCTTTCAACACGGGCACTATTTCCTGCGTAGGAACGTCCGGATAGAGGGTAACCAACCCAATAACCGCCTTCTTTTCTTACTTCAACTTGCTAGATTTTCGTGTACAAGCCCTTATCCGAAAAACATGAATATCTGCCATGTTTGTTGAAGGAATCATCTGAAATTTTCAGGACTTTTTGCACACCGTAGGCTACGGCAATCCTGCAAATTTCAACTTCATACGCCAACTTGCCGATTTTATATGATTTTTTTAATAATTCTTGCTTAAATATGCATGACGTCATAATCACGTGACCAAACAAATATTCCTTGCAGTATACATCACTTCACTTTTCAGTGTCTTAATCCTGAAGAAATCATAATTTTTGACTCAAAATTCATGAAACTACAGCGTTTCAATTTCGTTAAAAGTACACTTTTCGCCTTTCTGCCATAACTCAACCAATTCAACCCCGATCTTCAAAAACTTAACATCACTGGAAAGAGCTCTTGAAGAACTAAAACTTTTGTTCATATACTTTCAATGAAATATTTGTAGTTTTGGAGCTCTTTGGGGCCGAATAAAAACACAATAATCGTAATATGACCTTGACCTTTTCATTTATTTTTTAACCTTTTAATCGTGAGGCCCTTTCAAACATAACAATACATAAAATGTGAAAATATCATGAAGAATGAACTAAAAATAAAGTCAGGAGCGACAAAAAACATGTTTATGAAATTTTAATTTTTCCTAAAATTTAGTGAAGTTTGACCGTTTCTAGAGGACAAACCATGCATTTATTAATTTCGCCACCTCATATATTTTTTGCATATATGTCTTGTAAATAATTTGCAGCAAACAGAATTCTTCTATCTGATGTCTAACAAAAATGGATAGGTTTTTCGTAGACCTACCCTCATCTGCACAGTTTTTTGCGAGGTTCGAACTCTCAACCTTCCGTTACTAACTCAAACTTTTCAGTCACTCATACCTTGAATTTATCCTATTTTATTAGGCTATCAACAATGAACATAATGCAACAAACCGCATTTGAATCAGGCTTCAACTTTTTGAGTTATAAGCAAAAGAGTGATTTCAAGCAAAGCGCACCCTAGCGGCAAAATGAGAAACAAAATTGATTAAAATTTTACCATTAGGTACCTAGCAATGCAGCAAACAGTTCAATAAAGTATACAAGTCGCACTAGTCGAACTTTCTATTTCTTATATATCACAATTTTAAGCATAAAATGGTATAACAATTATTCCAAAAAGGATCAAACTTTGGACTGCCGTAATATGACCAAATCAAGTCCGATCTTCAAAAACTAAACATTAATGAAAAGGGCTCTTCAAGATCTAAAACTTTTCTACATATACTCTCAATGAATTATTTTTAGTTTTTGAGCTACTTGGGCCGAATAAAAACACAATAATCGTAATATGACCTTGACCTTTTCATTTATTTTTTACTTTTTAATTGTGATCCCCTTTCAGACATAACAATACATAACTTGTGAAAATATCATGAAGAATGAACTAAAAATAAAGTCAGAAGCGATAAAAAACATGTTTTTGAAACTTTAACTTTTCCTAAAATTTAGTGAAGTTTGACCGTTTCCAGAGGACAAACCATACATTTCTTAAATTCGCCACCCCATATATTTTGTGCGTATATGTCTTGCAAATCATTTGCAGCAAACAGAATTCTTCTATCTGATCTCTAACAAAAATGGATAGGTTTTTCGTAGACCTACCCTCATTTGCACAGTTTTTTGAGAGGTTCGAACTTTCAACCTTCTGTAGGTCAAATACTTTCAGCGACACGTACCCTCGAAACCTATCATATTTTATTTGGCTATCAACAAGGAACAGAATGCAAAAAACCGCATTTGAATCGGACCTCAAATAAGTGAGTTATTAGCCATTAATAAATTTCATGCAAAACGCCCCCTGGCGGGAAAAGTAAGACATAAATGAAAATTTTCTCAACGTTAGGATCATTTTCAAATACGTGGTAATAACTGATAAAATTTTCATACATGTGACTTTTTTCTATCATGGTGATATGCCGTTCACAAAAAAAGGTTAGAAAAATAATAAAAAAAAAAAAAAAAAATAAAACAGAAGAAGAACAATAGGTTTCCGCACTGCGAGGTGCGAAAACCTAATAATAAAAGTTTGGAGAAAGCCGTAATGACAAAGGCAATATGCTTATCGGTCCTGGTGTACACAATTGCATCCTAAAATGCACCTCATTCTCTCAAATACGCATCGCAATTCACCTTTCAACACGGGCACTATTTCCTGCGTAGGAACGTCCGGATAGAGGGTAACCAACCCAATAACCGCCTTCTTTTCTTACTTCAACTTGCTAGATTTTCGTGTACAAGCCCTTATCCGAAAAACATGAATATCTGCCATGTTTGTTGAAGGAATCATCTGAAATTTTCAGGACTTTTTGCACACCGTAGGCTACGGCAATCCTGCAAATTTCAACTTCATACGCCAACTTGCCGATTTTATATGATTTTTTTAATAATTCTTGCTTAAATATGCATGACGTCATAATCACGTGACCAAACAAATATTCCTTGCAGTATACATCACTTCACTTTTCAGTGTCTTAATCCTGAAGAAATCATAATTTTTGACTCAAAATTCATGAAACTACAGCGTTTCAATTTCGTTAAAAGTACACTTTTCGCCTTTCTGCCATAACTCAACCAATTCAACCCCGATCTTCAAAAACTTAACATCACTGGAAAGAGCTCTTGAAGAACTAAAACTTTTGTTCATATACTTTCAATGAAATATTTGTAGTTTTGGAGCTCTTTGGGGCCGAATAAAAACACAATAATCGTAATATGACCTTGACCTTTTCATTTATTTTTTAACCTTTTAATCGTGAGGCCCTTTCAAACATAACAATACATAAAATGTGAAAATATCATGAAGAATGAACTAAAAATAAAGTCAGGAGCGACAAAAAACATGTTTATGAAATTTTAATTTTTCCTAAAATTTAGTGAAGTTTGACCGTTTCTAGAGGACAAACCATGCATTTATTAATTTCGCCACCTCATATATTTTTTGCATATATGTCTTGTAAATAATTTGCAGCAAACAGAATTCTTCTATCTGATGTCTAACAAAAATGGATAGGTTTTTCGTAGACCTACCCTCATCTGCACAGTTTTTTTGCGAGGTTCGAACTCTCAACCTTCCGTTACTAACTCAAACTTTTCAGTCACTCATACCTTGAATTTATCCTATTTTATTAGGCTATCAACAATGAACATAATGCAACAAACCGCATTTGAATCAGGCTTCAACTTTTTGAGTTATAAGCAAAAGAGTGATTTCAAGCAAAGCGCACCCTAGCGGCAAAATGAGAAACAAAATTGATTAAAATTTTACCATTAGGTACCTAGCAATGCAGCAAACAGTTCAATAAAGTATACAAGTCGCACTAGTCGAACTTTCTATTTCTTATATATCACAATTTTAAGCATAAAATGGTATAACAATTATTCCAAAAAAGGATCAAACTTTGGACTGCCGTAATATGACCAAATCAAGTCCGATCTTCAAAAACTAAACATTAATGAAAAGGGCTCTTCAAGATCTAAAACTTTTCTACATATACTCTCAATGAATTATTTTTAGTTTTTGAGCTACTTGGGGCCGAATAAAAACACAATAATCGTAATATGACCTTGACCTTTTCATTTATTTTTTTACTTTTTAATTGTGATCCCCTTTCAGACATAACAATACATAACTTGTGAAAATATCATGAAGAATGAACTAAAAATAAAGTCAGAAGCGATAAAAAACATGTTTTTGAAACTTTAACTTTTCCTAAAATTTAGTGAAGTTTGACCGTTTCCAGAGGACAAACCATACATTTCTTAAATTCGCCACCCCATATATTTTGTGCGTATATGTCTTGCAAATCATTTGCAGCAAACAGAATTCTTCTATCTGATCTCTAACAAAAATGGATAGGTTTTTCGTAGACCTACCCTCATTTGCACAGTTTTTTGAGAGGTTCGAACTTTCAACCTTCTGTAGGTCAAATACTTTCAGCGACACGTACCCTCGAAACCTATCATATTTTATTTGGCTATCAACAAGGAACAGAATGCAAAAAACCGCATTTGAATCGGACCTCAAATAAGTGAGTTATTAGCCATTAATAAATTTCATGCAAAACGCCCCCTGGCGGGAAAAGTAAGACATAAATGAAAATTTTCTCAACGTTAGGATCATTTTCAAATACGTGGTAATAACTGATAAAATTTTCATACATGTGACTTTTTTCTATCATGGTGATATGCCGTTCACAAAAAAAGGTTAGAAAAATAATAAAAAAAAAAAAAAAAAAATAAAACAGAAGAAGAACAATAGGTTTCCGCACTGCGAGGTGCGAAAACCTAATAATAAAAGTTTGGAGAAAGCCGTAATGACAAAGGCAATATGCTTATCGGTCCTGGTGTACACAATTGCATCCTAAAATGCACCTCATTCTCTCAAATACGCATCGCAATTCACCTTTCAACACGGGCACTATTTCCTGCGTAGGAACGTCCGGATAGAGGGTAACCAACCCAATAACCGCCTTCTTTTCTTACTTCAACTTGCTAGATTTTCGTGTACAAGCCCTTATCCGAAAAACATGAATATCTGCCATGTTTGTTGAAGGAATCATCTGAAATTTTCAGGACTTTTTGCACACCGTAGGCTACGGCAATCCTGCAAATTTCAACTTCATACGCCAACTTGCCGATTTTATATGATTTTTTTAATAATTCTTGCTTAAATATGCATGACGTCATAATCACGTGACCAAACAAATATTCCTTGCAGTATACATCACTTCACTTTTCAGTGTCTTAATCCTGAAGAAATCATAATTTTTGACTCAAAATTCATGAAACTACAGCGTTTCAATTTCGTTAAAAGTACACTTTTCGCCTTTCTGCCATAACTCAACCAATTCAACCCCGATCTTCAAAAACTTAACATCACTGGAAAGAGCTCTTGAAGAACTAAAACTTTTGTTCATATACTTTCAATGAAATATTTGTAGTTTTGGAGCTCTTTGGGGCCGAATAAAAACACAATAATCGTAATATGACCTTGACCTTTTCATTATTTTTAACTTTTAATCGTGAGGCCCTTTCAAACATAACAATACATAAATGTGAAAATATCATGAAGAATGAACTAAAAATAAAGTCAGGAGCGACAAAAAACATGTTTATGAAATTTTAATTTTTCCTAAAATTTAGTGAAGTTTGACCGTTTCTAGAGGACAAACCATGCATTTATTAATTTCGCCACCTCATATATTTTTTGCATATATGTCTTGTAAATAATTTGCAGCAAACAGAATTCTTCTATCTGATGTCTAACAAAAATGGATAGGTTTTTCGTAGACCTACCCTCATCTGCACAGTTTTTTGCGAGGTTCGAACTCTCAACCTTCCGTTACTAACTCAAACTTTCAGTCACTCATACCTTGAATTTATCCTATTTTATTAGGCTATCAACAATGAACATAATGCAACAAACCGCATTTGAATCAGGCTTCAACTTTTTGAGTTATAAGCAAAAGAGTGATTTCAAGCAAAGCGCACCCTAGCGGCAAAATGAGAAACAAAATTGATTAAAATTTTACCATTAGGTACCTAGCAATGCAGCAAACAGTTCAATAAAGTATACAAGTCGCACTAGTCGAACTTTCTATTTCTTATATATCACAATTTTAAGCATAAAATGGTATAACAATTATTCCAAAAAAGGATCAAACTTTGGACTGCCGTAATATGACCAAATCAAGTCCGATCTTCAAAAACTAAACATTAATGAAAAGGGCTCTTCAAGATCTAAAACTTTTCTACATATACTTCAATGAATTATTTTTTAGTTTTTGAGCTACTTGGGGCCGAATAAAAACACAATAATCGTAATATGACCTTGACCTTTTCATTTATTTTTTTACTTTTTAATTGTGATCCCCTTTCAGACATAACAATACATAACTTGTGAAAATATCATGAAGAATGAACTAAAAATAAAGTCAGAAGCGATAAAAAACATGTTTTTGAAACTTTAACTTTTCCTAAAATTTAGTGAAGTTTGACCGTTTCCAGAGGACAAACCATACATTTCTTAAATTCGCCACCCCATATATTTTGTGCGTATATGTCTTGCAAATCATTTGCAGCAAACAGAATTCTTCTATCTGATCTCTAACAAAAATGGATAGGTTTTTCGTAGACCTACCCTCATTTGCACAGTTTTTTGAGAGGTTCGAACTTTCAACCTTCTGTAGGTCAAATACTTTCAGCGACACGTACCCTCGAAACCTATCATATTTTATTTGGCTATCAACAAGGAACAGAATGCAAAAAACCGCATTTGAATCGGACCTCAAATAAGTGAGTTATTAGCCATTAATAAATTTCATGCAAAACGCCCCCTGGCGGGAAAAGTAAGACATAAATGAAAATTTTCTCAACGTTAGGATCATTTTCAAATACGTGGTAATAACTGATAAAATTTTCATACATGTGACTTTTTTCTATCATGGTGATATGCCGTTCACAAAAAAAGGTTAGAAAAATAATAAAAAAAAAAAAAAAAAATAAAACAGAAGAAGAACAATAGGTTTCCGCACTGCGAGGTGCGAAAACCTAATAATAAAAGTTTGGAGAAAGCCGTAATGACAAAGGCAATATGCTTATCGGTCCTGGTGTACACAATTGCATCCTAAAATGCACCTCATTCTCTCAAATACGCATCGCAATTCACCTTTCAACACGGGCACTATTTCCTGCGTAGGAACGTCCGGATAGAGGGTAACCAACCCAATAACCGCCTTCTTTTCTTACTTCAACTTGCTAGATTTTCGTGTACAAGCCCTTATCCGAAAAACATGAATATCTGCCATGTTTGTTGAAGGAATCATCTGAAATTTTCAGGACTTTTTGCACACCGTAGGCTACGGCAATCCTGCAAATTTCAACTTCATACGCCAACTTGCCGATTTTATATGATTTTTTTAATAATTCTTGCTTAAATATGCATGACGTCATAATCACGTGACCAAACAAATATTCCTTGCAGTATACATCACTTCACTTTTCAGTGTCTTAAATCCTGAAGAAATCATAATTTTTGACTCAAAATTCATGAAACTACAGCGTTTCAATTTCGTTAAAAGTACACTTTTCGCCTTTCTGCCATAACTCAACCAATTCAACCCGATCTTCAAAAACTTAACATCACTGGAAAGAGCTCTTGAAGAACTAAAACTTTTGTTCATATACTTTCAATGAAATATTTGTAGTTTTGGAGCTCTTTGGGGCCGAATAAAAACACAATAATCGTAATATGACCTTGACCTTTTCATTCATTTTTAACTTTTTAATTGTGAGGCCCTTTCAAACATAACAATACATAACTTGTGAAAATATCATGAAGAATGAACTAAAAATAAAGTCAGCAGCGACAAAAAACATCTTTTCGAAATTTTAATTTTTCCTAAAATTTAGTGAAGTTTGACCGTTTCTAGAGGACAAACCATGCATTTATTAAATTCGCTACCCCATATATTTTGTGCGTATATGTCTTGTAAATAATTTGCAGCAAACAGAATTCTTCTTTCTGATGTCTAACAAAAACGGATAGGTTTTTCGTAGACCTACCCTCATCTGCACAGTTTTTTGCGAGGTTCGAACATTCAACCTTCCGTTAGTAGCTCAAAAAGTTTTAGCCACTCATACCTGGAAACTATCATATTTTATTAGAGTATCAACAAGGAAACAAATGTAACAAACCGCATTTGGATCAGACTTCAACTTTTTGAGTTATAAGTAGAAGAGTGTTTTCAAGCTAAGCGCCCCCTAGCGGCAAAATGAAAAACAAAATTGATTAAAATTTTACCATTAGGTACCTAGCAATGCAGCAAATAGTTCAATCAAGTACGCAAGTCGCACTAGTCGAACATTCTATTTCTTATATATCACAATTTGAAGCATAAAAACTTATTTACAATTATTCCAAAAAAGGATCAAAGTTTGGACTGCCGTAAAATGACCAAATCAAGTCCGATCTTCAAAAACTAAACATCACTGGAAAGAGCTCTTAAAACTAAAACTTTTGTTCATAACTCTCAAGAAATATTTTTAGTTTTGGAGCTATTTGGGCCGAATAAAAACACAATAATCGTAATATGACCTTGACCTTTTCATTTATTTTTAACTTTTTAATTGTGATCCCTTTCAGACATAACAATACATAACTTGTGAAAATATCATGAAGAATTAACAAAAATAAAGTCAGAGCGATAAAAACATGTTTTTGAACTTTAATTTTTCTAAAATTTAGTGAAGTTTGACCGTTTCCAGAGGACAACCATACATTTTCTTAAATTCGCCACCCCATATATTTTGTGCGTATATGTCTTGCAAATCATTTGCAGCAAACAGAATCTTCTATCTGATCTCTAAAAAAATGGATAGGTTTTTCGTAGACCTACCCTCATTTGCACAGTTTTTTGCGAGGTTCGAACTTTCAACCTTCTGTAGCTCAAATACTTTCAGCGACAAGTTACCTCGAAACTATCATATTTTATTTGGCTATCAACAAGGAACAGAATGCAAAAAACCGCATTTGATCGGACCTCAAATAAGTGAGTTATTAGCCATTAATAATTTCATGCAAAACGCCCCTGGCGGGAAAAAGTAAGACATAAATGAAAATTTTCTCAACGTTAGGATCATTTCAAATACGTGGTAAAACTGATTAAAATTTCATACATGTGACTTTTTTCTATCATGGTGATATGCCGTTCACAAAAAAGGTTAGAAAAATAATAATAAAAAAAAAAATAAAACAGAAGAAGAACAATAGGTTTTCGCACTGCGAGTGCGAAAACCTAAAAAAAAAAGAACAGAAGAAGAACAATAGGTTTTCGCACTGCGATGCGAAAACCTAATAAATTATTGATGAAAGCAAAAAATTAAGAAAGCCGTTATTCGCCCAGCAGAGGCGAAAACCTAAAAAAAAAAGAAACAGAAGAAGAACAATAGGTTTTCGCACTGCGATGCGAAAACCTAATAATTCTACTTGAGCTGAAAGCCCTAATAAAAGTTTGAAGAAAGCCGTTATAACTAAGGCAATGTGCTTATCGGTCCTGGTGTACACCATTGCATCCTAAAATGCACCTCATTCTCTCAAATACGCATCGCAATTCACCTTTCAACACGGGCACTCTTTCCTGCGTAGGAACGTCCGGATCGTGGGTAACCAACCAACAACCGCCTTCTTCCTTTACTTCAAATTGCTAGATTTTCGTATACAAGCCCTTATCCGAAAAACATGAATATCTGCCATGTTTGTTGACGGAATCACTTGAAATTTTCAGGACTTTTTGCACATTGTAGTCTACGGCATTCTTGCAAATTTCACCTTCAAACATCAACTTGTCGATTTTATATGAATTTTTTAATAATTTCTGCTTAAATATGTATGAAATCATAATCACGTGACCAAACAAGTATTCCTTGCAGTATACATCACTTCACTTTTCAGTGTGTTAATGCTGAAGAAATCATAATTTTTGACTCAAAGTTCATGAAACTACAGCGTTTCAATTTCGTTAAAAGTACACTTTTCGCCTTTCTGTCATAACTCAACCAATTCAACCCCGATCTTCAAAAACTAAACACCAATGGAAAGATCTCTTCACAGACTAAAACTTTTGTTCATATACTTTCTATAAAATATTTTTAGATTTGGAGCTATTTTATGCCGATAAAAATAATAATAATTGGTATATGACCTTGACCTTTGCATATTATGCTTGTTTTTTTTTCTATGATTTTATTTGTTTTATAAAAATGCATAAACAGTGAAATAATGATGAAGATTGAACAAAAAATAAAGTTAGGAGCTGCAAAAAAGAGGAAACATATGCATTTACAATTGTTTGATAAGAGGATCAAACTTTGGACTGTGGTAGTTTGATCAAATGAAGTCCGATCTTCAAAAACTAAACATCAATGGAAAGATCTCTTCACAAACTAAAACTTTTGTTCATATACTTTCTATAAAATATTTTTAGATTTGAAGCTATTTCGTCCCGATAAACATAAAAATAATCGGTATTATGACCTTGACCTTTGCATATTTTCATCGTTATTTACTATGAGTTTGTTTGTATTATTTAAAGGCATAAACAATGAAAAAATGATGAAGATTGAACAAAAAATAAAGTCAGGAGCAGCAAAAAAGAGAAAACATATGGATATACAATTGTTTGATAAGAGGATCAAACTTTGGACTGTGGTCATTTGATCAAATGAAGTCCGATCTTCAAAAACTAAACATTAATGGAAAGATCTCCTCGAAAACTAAAACTTTTGTTCATATACTTTCTATAAAATATTTTTAGATTTGGAGCTATTTTATGCCGATATAAATAATAATAATTGGTATATGACCTTGACCTTTGCATATTATGTTGTTGTTTTTTTTCTATGAATTTATTTGTTTTATAAAAATGCATAAACAGTGAAATAATGATGAAGATTGAACAAAAAATAAAGTCAGGAGCTGCAAATAACCTTAAAAGTCATGCTTTTAAAATGTTGATTTTTCGAAAATATTGGTTAAGTTTGACCGCATACTGTGGACAAACCATGCATTTCCCGAATTCGCCACCCCATATATTTTGTGCGAAAATGTCTTGCAGATCATATGCAACAAACAAAATTCTCCTATCTCATCTCTGAATAAAATGGGTAGGTTTTTGGTAGACCTACCCTTATTTCACAGTTTTTGCGAGATTCGAACTTTCAACCTCCTGTAGCACGAAAGTTTTATATACGCAAATTTTTGAAACCTATCATATTTTATTGGGCTATTTACAAGGAACATTGTGCAAAAACCGCATTTGAATCGGACCTCAAATAATGGAGATATTGCTTATTAAATATTTTCATATAAAACGCCCCCTGGCGGGAAAATCAAAACAAAAATGAAAATTATCTCGACGTTAGGATCATCTTCAAGTACGTGGTTATTACTGATAAAAGTTTCATAGATGTGGCTTTTCTCACCTCGGAGCTATGCCGTTCACAAAAAAGGGGAAGAAAAATAAAAAAAAAAAAAAAAAAAGAAACAGAAGAAGAACAATAGGTTTTCGCACTGCGATGCGAAAACCTAATAATTCTACTTGAGGCTGAAAGCCCCTAATAAAAGTTTGAAGAAAGCCGTTATAACTAAGGCAATGTGCTTATCGGTCCTGGTGTACACCATTGCATCCTAAAATGCACCTCATTCTCTCAAATACGCATCGCAATTCACCTTTCAACACGGGCACTCTTTCCTGCGTAGGAACGTCCGGATCGTGGGTAACCAACCCAACAACCGCCTTCTTCCTTTACTTCAAATTGCTAGATTTTCGTATACAAGCCCTTATCCGAAAAACATGAATATCTGCCATGTTTGTTGACGGAATCACTTGAAATTTTCAGGACTTTTTGCACATTGTAGTCTACGGCATTCTTGCAAATTTCACCTTCAAACATCAACTTGTCGATTTTATATGAATTTTTTAATAATTTCTGCTTAAATATGTATGAAATCATAATCACGTGACCAAACAAGTATTCCTTGCAGTATACATCACTTCACTTTTCAGTGTGTTAATGCTGAAGAAATCATAATTTTTGACTCAAAGTTCATGAAACTACAGCGTTTCAATTTCGTTAAAAGTACACTTTTCGCCTTTCTGTCATAACTCAACCAATTCAACCCCGATCTTCAAAAACTAAACACCAATGGAAAGATCTCTTCACAGACTAAAACTTTTGTTCATATACTTTCTATAAAATATTTTTAGATTTGGAGCTATTTTATGCCGATAAGAATAATAATAATTGGTATATGACCTTGACCTTTGCATATTATGCTTGTTTTTTTTTCTATGATTTTATTTGTTTGATAAAAATGCATAAACAGTGAAATAATGATGAAGATTGAACAAAAAATAAAGTCAGGAGCAGCAAAAAAGAGAAAACATATGGATATACAATTGTTTGATAAGAGGATCAAACTTTGGACTGTGGTCATTTGATCAAATGAAGTCCGATCTTCAAAAACTAAACATTAATGGAAAGATCTCCTCGAAAACTAAAACTTTTGTTCATATACTTTCTATAAAATATTTTTAGATTTGGAGCTATTTTATGCCGATATAAATAATAATAATTGGTATATGACCTTGACCTTTGCATATTATGTTGTTGTTTTTTTCTATGAATTTATTTGTTTTATAAAAATGCATAAACAGTGAAATAATGATGAAGATTGAACAAAAAATAAAGTTAGGAGCTGCAAAAAAGAGGAAACATATGCATTTACAATTGTTTGATAAGAGGATCAAACTTTGGACTGTGGTAGTTTGATCAAATGAAGTCCGATCTTCAAAAACTAAACATGAATGGAAAGATCTCTTCACAAACTAAAACTTTTGTACATATACTTTCTATAAAATATTTTTAGATTTGAAGCTATTTCGTCCCGATAAACATAAAAATAATCGGTATTATGACCTTGACCTTTGCATATTTTCATCGTTATTTACTATGAGTTTGTTTGTATTATTTAAAGGCATAAACAATGAAAAAATGATGAAGATTGAACAAAAAATAAAGTCAGGAGCAGCAAAAAAGAGAAAACATATGGATATACAATTGTTTGATAAGAGGATCAAACTTTGGACTGTGGTCATTTGATCAAATGAAGTCCGATCTTCAAAAACTAAACATTAATGGAAAGATCTCCTCGAAAACTAAAACTTTTGTTCATATACTTTCTATAAAATATTTTTAGATTTGGAGCTATTTTATGCCGATATAAATAATAATAATTGGTATATGACCTTGACCTTTGCATATTATGTTGTTGTTTTTTTCTATGAATTTATTTGTTTTATAAAAATGCATAAACAGTGAAATAATGATGAAGATTGAACAAAAAATAAAGTTAGGAGCTGCAAAAAAGAGGAAACATATGCATTTACAATTGTTTGATAAGAGGATCAAACTTTGGACTGTGGTAGTTTGATCAAATGAAGTCCGATCTTCAAAAACTAAACATCAATGGAAAGATCTCTTCACAAACTAAAACTTTTGTTCATATACTTTCTATAAAATATTTTTAGATTTGAAGCTATTTCGTCCCGATAAACATAAAAATAATCGGTATTATGACCTTGACCTTTGCATATTTTCATCGTTATTTACTATGAGTTTGTTTGTATTATTTAAAGGCATAAACAATGAAAAAATGATGAAGATTGAACAAAAAATAAAGTCAGGAGCAGCAAAAAAGAGAAAAACATATGGATATACAATTGTTTGATAAGAGGATCAAACTTTGGACTGTGGTCATTTGATCAAATGAAGTCCGATCTTCAAAAACTAAACATTAATGGAAAGATCTCCTCGAAAACTAAAACTTTTGTTCATATACTTTCTATAAAATATTTTTAGATTTGGAGCTATTTTATGCCGATATAAATAATAATAATTGGTATATGACCTTGACCTTTGCATATTATGTTGTTGTTTTTTTTCTATGAATTTATTTGTTTTATAAAAATGCATAAACAGTGAAATAATGATGAAGATTGAACAAAAAATAAAGTCAGGAGCTGCAAATAACCTTAAAAGTCATGCTTTTAAAATGTTGATTTTTCGAAAATATTGGTTAAGTTTGACCGCATACTGTGGACAAACCATGCATTTCCCGAATTCGCCACCCCATATATTTTGTGCGAAAATGTCTTGCAGATCATATGCAACAAACAAAATTCTCCTATCTCATCTCTGAATAAAATGGGTAGGTTTTTGGTAGACCTACCCTTATTTCACAGTTTTTGCGAGATTCGAACTTTCAACCTCCTGTAGCACGAAAGTTTTATATACGCAAATTTTTGAAACCTATCATATTTTATTGGGCTATTTACAAGGAACATTGTGCAAAAACCGCATTTGAATCGGACCTCAAATAATGGAGATATTGCTTATTAAATATTTTCATATAAAACGCCCCTGGCGGGAAAATCAAAACAAAAATGAAAATTATCTCGACGTTAGGATCATCTTCAAGTACGTGGTTATTACTGATAAAAGTTTCATAGATGTGGCTTTTCTCACCTCGGAGCTATGCCGTTCACAAAAAAGGGGAAGAAAAAAAAAAAAAAAAAAAAAAAGAAACAGAAGAAGAACAATAGGTTTTCGCACTGCGATGCGAAAACCTAATAATTCTACTTGAGGCTGAAAGCCCCTAATAAAAGTTTGAAGAAAGCCGTTATAACTAAGGCAATGTGCTTATCGGTCCTGGTGTACACCATTGCATCCTAAAATGCACCTCATTCTCTCAAATACGCATCGCAATTCACCTTTCAACACGGGCACTCTTTCCTGCGTAGGAACGTCCGGATCGTGGGTAACCAACCCAACAACCGCCTTCTTCCTTTACTTCAAATTGCTAGATTTTCGTATACAAGCCCTTATCCGAAAAACATGAATATCTGCCATGTTTGTTGACGGAATCACTTGAAATTTTCAGGACTTTTTGCACATTGTAGTCTACGGCATTCTTGCAAATTTCACCTTCAAACATCAACTTGTCGATTTTATATGAATTTTTTAATAATTTCTGCTTAAATATGTATGAAATCATAATCACGTGACCAAACAAGTATTCCTTGCAGTATACATCACTTCACTTTTCAGTGTGTTAATGCTGAAGAAATCATAATTTTTGACTCAAAGTTCATGAAACTACAGCGTTTCAATTTCGTTAAAAGTACACTTTTCGCCTTTCTGTCATAACTCAACCAATTCAACCCCGATCTTCAAAAACTAAACACCAATGGAAAGATCTCTTCACAGACTAAAACTTTTGTTCATATACTTTCTATAAAATATTTTTAGATTTGGAGCTATTTTATGCCGATAAGAATAATAATAATTGGTATATGACCTTGACCTTTGCATATTATGCTTGTTTTTTTTTCTATGATTTTATTTGTTTGATAAAAATGCATAAACAGTGAAATAATGATGAAGATTGAACAAAAAATAAAGTCAGGAGCAGCAAAAAAGAGAAAACATATGGATATACAATTGTTTGATAAGAGGATCAAACTTTGGACTGTGGTCATTTGATCAAATGAAGTCCGATCTTCAAAAACTAAACATTAATGGAAAGATCTCCTCGAAAACTAAAACTTTTGTTCATATACTTTCTATAAAATATTTTTAGATTTGGAGCTATTTTATGCCGATATAAATAATAATAATTGGTATATGACCTTGACCTTTGCATATTATGTTGTTGTTTTTTTCTATGAATTTATTTGTTTTATAAAAATGCATAAACAGTGAAATAATGATGAAGATTGAACAAAAAATAAAGTTAGGAGCTGCAAAAAAGAGGAAACATATGCATTTACAATTGTTTGATAAGAGGATCAAACTTTGGACTGTGGTAGTTTGATCAAATGAAGTCCGATCTTCAAAAACTAAACATCAATGGAAAGATCTCTTCACAAACTAAAACTTTTGTTCATATACTTTCTATAAAATATTTTTAGATTTGAAGCTATTTCGTCCCGATAAACATAAAAATAATCGGTATTATGACCTTGACCTTTGCATATTTTCATCGTTATTTACTATGAGTTTGTTTGTATTATTTAAAGGCATAAACAATGAAAAAATGATGAAGATTGAACAAAAAATAAAGTCAGGAGCAGCAAAAAAGAGAAAACATATGGATATACAATTGTTTGATAAGAGGATCAAACTTTGGACTGTGGTCATTTGATCAAATGAAGTCCGATCTTCAAAAACTAAACATTAATGGAAAGATCTCCTCGAAAACTAAAACTTTTGTTCATATACTTTCTATAAAATATTTTTAGATTTGGAGCTATTTTATGCCGATATAAATAATAATAATTGGTATATGACCTTGACCTTTGCATATTATGTTGTTGTTTTTTTTCTATGAATTTATTTGTTTTATAAAAATGCATAAACAGTGAAATAATGATGAAGATTGAACAAAAAATAAAGTCAGGAGCTGCAAATAACCTTAAAAGTCATGCTTTTAAAATGTTGATTTTTCGAAAATATTGGTTAAGTTTGACCGCATACTGTGGACAAACCATGCATTTCCCGAATTCGCCACCCCATATATTTTGTGCGAAAATGTCTTGCAGATCATATGCAACAAACAAAATTCTCCTATCTCATCTCTGAATAAAATGGGTAGGTTTTTGGTAGACCTACCCTTATTTCACAGTTTTTGCGAGATTCGAACTTTCAACCTCCTGTAGCACGAAAGTTTTATATACGCAAATTTTTGAAACCTATCATATTTTATTGGGCTATTTACAAGGAACATTGTGCAAAAACCGCATTTGAATCGGACCTCAAATAATGGAGATATTGCTTATTAAATATTTTCATATAAAACGCCCCTGGCGGGAAAATCAAAACAAAAATGAAAATTATCTCGACGTTAGGATCATCTTCAAGTACGTGGTTATTACTGATAAAAGTTTCATAGATGTGGCTTTTCTCACCTCGGAGCTATGCCGTTCACAAAAAAGGGGAAGAAAATAAAAAAAAAAAAAAAAAAAGAACAGAAGAAGAACAATAGGTTTTCGCACTGCGATGCGAAAACCTAATAATTCTACTTGAGGCTGAAAGCCCCTAATAAAAGTTTGAAGAAAGCCGTTATAACTAAGGCAATGTGCTTATCGGTCCTGGTGTACACCATTGCATCCTAAAATGCACCTCATTCTCTCAAATACGCATCGCAATTCACCTTTCAACACGGGCACTCTTTCCTGCGTAGGAACGTCCGGATCGTGGGTAACCAACCCAACAACCGCCTTCTTCCTTTACTTCAAATTGCTAGATTTTCGTATACAAGCCCTTATCCGAAAAACATGAATATCTGCCATGTTTGTTGACGGAATCACTTGAAATTTTCAGGACTTTTTGCACATTGTAGTCTACGGCATTCTTGCAAATTTCACCTTCAAACATCAACTTGTCGATTTTATATGAATTTTTTAATAATTTCTGCTTAAATATGTATGAAATCATAATCACGTGACCAAACAAGTATTCCTTGCAGTATACATCACTTCACTTTTCAGTGTGTTAATGCTGAAGAAATCATAATTTTTGACTCAAAGTTCATGAAACTACAGCGTTTCAATTTCGTTAAAAGTACACTTTTCGCCTTTCTGTCATAACTCAACCAATTCAACCCGATCTTCAAAAACTAAACACCAATGGAAAGATCTCTTCACAGACTAAAACTTTTGTTCATATACTTTCTATAAAATATTTTTAGATTTGGAGCTATTTTATGCCGATAAGAATAATAATAATTGGTATATGACCTTGACCTTTGCATATTATGCTTGTTTTTTTTTCTATGATTTTATTTGTTTGATAAAAATGCATAAACAGTGAAATAATGATGAAGATTGAACAAAAAATAAAGTCAGGAGCAGCAAAAAAGAGAAAACATATGGATATACAATTGTTTGATAAGAGGATCAAACTTTGGACTGTGGTCATTTGATCAAATGAAGTCCGATCTTCAAAAACTAAACATTAATGGAAAGATCTCCTCGAAAACTAAAACTTTTGTTCATATACTTTCTATAAAATATTTTTAGATTTGGAGCTATTTTATGCCGATATAAATAATAATAATTGGTATATGACCTTGACCTTTGCATATTATGTTGTTGTTTTTTTCTATGAATTTATTTGTTTTATAAAAATGCATAAACAGTGAAATAATGATGAAGATTGAACAAAAAATAAAGTTAGGAGCTGCAAAAAAGAGGAAACATATGCATTTACAATTGTTTGATAAGAGGATCAAACTTTGGACTGTGGTAGTTTGATCAAATGAAGTCCGATCTTCAAAAACTAAACATCAATGGAAAGATCTCTTCACAAACTAAAACTTTTGTTCATATACTTTCTATAAAATATTTTTAGATTTGAAGCTATTTCGTCCCGATAAACATAAAAATAATCGGTATTATGACCTTGACCTTTGCATATTTTCATCGTTATTTACTATGAGTTTGTTTGTATTATTTAAAGGCATAAACAATGAAAAAATGATGAAGATTGAACAAAAAATAAAGTCAGGAGCAGCAAAAAAGAGAAAACATATGGATATACAATTGTTTGATAAGAGGATCAAACTTTGGACTGTGGTCATTTGATCAAATGAAGTCCGATCTTCAAAAACTAAACATTAATGGAAAGATCTCCTCGAAAACTAAAACTTTTGTTCATATACTTTCTATAAAATATTTTTAGATTTGGAGCTATTTTATGCCGATATAAATAATAATAATTGGTATATGACCTTGACCTTTGCATATTATGTTGTTGTTTTTTTTCTATGAATTTATTTGTTTTATAAAAATGCATAAACAGTGAAATAATGATGAAGATTGAACAAAAAATAAAGTCAGGAGCTGCAAATAACCTTAAAAGTCATGCTTTTAAAATGTTGATTTTTCGAAAATATTGGTTAAGTTTGACCGCATACTGTGGACAAACCATGCATTTCCCGAATTCGCCACCCATATATTTTGTGCGAAAATGTCTTGCAGATCATATGCAACAAACAAAATTCTCCTATCTCATCTCTGAATAAAATGGGTAGGTTTTTGGTAGACCTACCCTTATTTCACAGTTTTTGCGAGATTCGAACTTTCAACCTCCTGTAGCACGAAAGTTTTATATACGCAAATTTTTGAAACCTATCATATTTTATTGGGCTATTTACAAGGAACATTGTGCAAAAACCGCATTTGAATCGGACCTCAAATAATGGAGATATTGCTTATTAAATATTTTCATATAAAACGCCCCTGGCGGGAAAATCAAAACAAAAATGAAAATTATCTCGACGTTAGGATCATCTTCAAGTACGTGGTTATTACTGATAAAAGTTTCATAGATGTGGCTTTTCTCACCTCGGAGCTATGCCGTTCACAAAAAAGGGGAAGAAAAATAAAAAAAAAAAAAAAAAAAGAAACAGAAGAAGAACAATAGGTTTTCGCACTGCGATGCGAAAACCTAATAATTCTACTTGAGGCTGAAAGCCCTAATAAAAGTTTGAAGAAAGCCGTTATAACTAAGGCAATGTGCTTATCGGTCCTGGTGTACACCATTGCATCCTAAAATGCACCTCATTCTCTCAAATACGCATCGCAATTCACCTTTCAACACGGGCACTCTTTCCTGCGTAGGAACGTCCGGATCGTGGGTAACCAACCCAACAACCGCCTTCTTCCTTTACTTCAAATTGCTAGATTTTCGTATACAAGCCCTTATCCGAAAAACATGAATATCTGCCATGTTTGTTGACGGAATCACTTGAAATTTTCAGGACTTTTTGCACATTGTAGTCTACGGCATTCTTGCAAATTTCACCTTCAAACATCAACTTGTCGATTTTATATGAATTTTTTAATAATTTCTGCTTAAATATGTATGAAATCATAATCACGTGACCAAACAAGTATTCCTTGCAGTATACATCACTTCACTTTTCAGTGTGTTAATGCTGAAGAAATCATAATTTTTGACTCAAAGTTCATGAAACTACAGCGTTTCAATTTCGTTTAAAAGTACACTTTTCGCCTTTCTGTCATAACTCAACCAATTCAACCCCGATCTTCAAAAACTAAACACCAATGGAAAGATCTCTTCACAGACTAAAACTTTTGTTCATATACTTTCTATAAAATATTTTTAGATTTGGAGCTATTTTATGCCGATAAGAATAATAATAATTGGTATATGACCTTGACCTTTGCATATTATGCTTGTTTTTTTTTCTATGATTTTATTTGTTTGATAAAAATGCATAAACAGTGAAATAATGATGAAGATTGAACAAAAAATAAAGTCAGGAGCAGCAAAAAAGAGAAAACATATGGATATACAATTGTTTGATAAGAGGATCAAACTTTGGACTGTGGTCATTTGATCAAATGAAGTCCGATCTTCAAAAACTAAACATTAATGGAAAGATCTCCTCGAAAACTAAAACTTTTGTTCATATACTTTCTATAAAATATTTTAGATTTGGAGCTATTTTATGCCGATATAAATAATAATAATTGGTATATGACCTTGACCTTTGCATATTATGTTGTTGTTTTTTTCTATGAATTTATTTGTTTTATAAAAATGCATAAACAGTGAAATAATGATGAAGATTGAACAAAAAATAAAGTTAGGAGCTGCAAAAAAGAGGAAACATATGCATTTACAATTGTTTGATAAGAGGATCAAACTTTGGACTGTGGTAGTTTGATCAAATGAAGTCCGATCTTCAAAAACTAAACATCAATGGAAAGATCTCTTCACAAACTAAAACTTTTGTTCATATACTTTCTATAAAATATTTTTAGATTTGAAGCTATTTCGTCCCGATAAACATAAAAATAATCGGTATTATGACCTTGACCTTTGCATATTTTCATCGTTATTTACTATGAGTTTGTTTGTATTATTTAAAGGCATAAACAATGAAAAAATGATGAAGATTGAACAAAAAATAAAGTCAGGAGCAGCAAAAAAGAGAAAACATATGGATATACAATTGTTTGATAAGAGGATCAAACTTTGGACTGTGGTCATTTGATCAAATGAAGTCCGATCTTCAAAAACTAAACATTAATGGAAAGATCTCCTCGAAAACTAAAACTTTTGTTCATATACTTTCTATAAAATATTTTTAGATTTGGAGCTATTTTATGCCGATATAAATAATAATAATTGGTATATGACCTTGACCTTTGCATATTATGTTGTTGTTTTTTTTCTATGAATTTATTTGTTTTATAAAAATGCATAAACAGTGAAATAATGATGAAGATTGAACAAAAAATAAAGTCAGGAGCTGCAAATAACCTTAAAAGTCATGCTTTTAAAATGTTGATTTTTCGAAAATATTGGTTAAGTTTGACCGCATACTGTGGACAAACCATGCATTTCCCGAATTCGCCACCCCATATATTTTGTGCGAAAATGTCTTGCAGATCATATGCAACAAACAAAATTCTCCTATCTCATCTCTGAATAAAATGGGTAGGTTTTTGGTAGACCTACCCTTATTTCACAGTTTTTGCGAGATTCGAACTTTCAACCCTGTAGCACGAAAGTTTTATATACGCAAATTTTTGAAACCTATCATATTTTATTGGGCTATTTACAAGGAACATTGTGCAAAAACCGCATTTGAATCGGACCTCAAATAATGGAGATATTGCTTATTAAATATTTTCATATAAAACGCCCCTGGCGGGAAAATCAAAACAAAAATGAAAATTATCTCGACGTTAGGATCATCTTCAAGTACGTGGTTATTACTGATAAAAGTTTCATAGATGTGGCTTTTCTCACCTCGGAGCTATGCCGTTCACAAAAAAGGGGAAGAAAAAATAAAAAAAAAAAAAAAAAAGAACAGAAGAAGAACAATAGGTTTTCGCACTGCGATGCGAAAAACCTAATAATTCTACTTGAGGCTGAAAGCCCCTAATAAAAGTTTGAAGAAAGCCGTTATAACTAAGGCAATGTGCTTATCGGTCCTGGTGTACACCATTGCATCCTAAAATGCACCTCATTCTCTCAAATACGCATCGCAATTCACCTTTCAACACGGGCACTCTTTCCTGCGTAGGAACGTCCGGATCGTGGGTAACCAACCCAACAACCGCCTTCTTCCTTTACTTCAAATTGCTAGATTTTCGTATACAAGCCTTATCCGAAAAACATGAATATCTGCCATGTTTGTTGACGGAATCACTTGAAATTTTCAGGACTTTTTGCACATTGTAGTCTACGGCATTCTTGCAA
>CM037777.1:45817971-45867971 GCA_021229015.1 Solen grandis
TGATGCTGGTTCCCGGCGAGATCGGTACCCTTATAAACTTCCTTAGTTTCATAACGTTCGTCATCATGTTATTTACATCTGTTAGTTTAATCCGTTTGAGACAGAGAGTAACACCAGAAGACCAAGGCTTTAGAACACCCATACTTATTCCCATCTTGTCCATTTTGCTTTGTTTATTCATGCTGATAGCGCCATTTTTTCCAACTCCAAGAATTGAATTTGTGTACAGTTTAGCCTTTGTCCTGACTGGTATCCTGCTGTATATTCCGTTCGTACATTTTGGTCTCAGGGTTCCGGGAACCAGTCGTTTCACTACCTTCTTGCAACTGTTGCTGAATTTGTGTCCAACTTCAAAGCTGGATTGAACTTACTTCACATCTGAAATATTTGTCCGTTAAATGTTCAATTTGACTTACGCGAACTGCTTCGACACAAGATTACTGGAAGTTTACTCTGGAGAAATTGGATTTATTTTTAAAACAACAACAGCAACAAATGGACAATGTTATGTCCGATGATTGGTTCAGTATGGAAGTACGCATGGAACGGACACTATAAGGTTCCGATTATTGTCAATTACATGCGATCCAATGCAAATTCTGGTAAAACCATGCATTACTAGATATATTTTGCAAATCTATGAAAATTCTGGCAAAAACAGAACATAGGAGGTACAAGTTGGACATTTTTACAGGAGAAGAAAAAGTCTGTATTACTGCTTCAATTTTCACTTTTTTGATCGTATGAATATTCTAGCGTTGGTATTAGTTTTAAATTTCAAATGAAAATGACAGTTTAGGTACGTATACTTTGATGCGAAACAATATCAAGAGCCAACAAAATGTTATTTGTTATTATTTTTGGCTAGGTTCACAGTTTTATATTAATTTTGTTTATGATTAACATATTTTGAGTTAATAAGTGCATTATACATGTCGAATGAGTGTGAAACTAGGTCAAATGCCAACAATTTTAAAGTAAATTTTGATATGTGATCATATTACTTTTAAAAAAAGATAATGCATAGATATTTTGATTGGCCACATTGTTCTTACCTCATAGATAATATGTACTTATGTATGTACCACAATTGCGTACTTTACTAGTTATACAGTTCTTGACAGGATGCATGATTATTTAATCTGAGGAAAGTCATGTCACCCGAGCCGCTAGGAAGTTTTTGAAGTTTCAATCAAATATACTCTGAATAACGAGTGACTGATGAGAATTATCTAAGAATGACTAATTATCCCTGCATAAATAAAAGAATAAGTTGGGTGGCTCGAAATAAGTATTGATAATGAAAATTTTGTGATTCAACAATATGATATAATAAATTATGCCTTAAGATAAAAATAAGGCAAAAAAAGCAAGTGAAAGCAACCTTTTCCAGAAAGATGTTGGTCAAAGTTAGGTGCTGATTTGTTTCACTGGCACGGTTCCACATATCAACTTGTGATAGATTATTATTCGCTCCATATTAAATTAGCAAAATTCGGTGCACTTTCCTCCGCAGGTGTAATCCATTTTATCGCGCCATAGCCAGTGTGATACAGATGGAGTTCCACACCTTGCTTTGTCCTGATTACAGTATCAAGCCTAAGGTACTCAATGGAAAATTCAGAAAAAGGACTGTGAAACGTCTGTTGAATTCATGCGATGATAAATTCTTGGCTGTGTTGATTTACCAGGCACGGGAGAAAAACTCCTTTAAAATATGATTTGTGACCTTTTAATTAGAGAGGCTTGTGAAGAACTGAAAAATAAAATTCCTTTTAAAAGGAAGGCTTGCCAAGTTTATTAGTAGCCGGTCTGTCCAAAGCACATTTTGTTTAACCACTAATTGTTTTACTTCAAGTCTTGGATCAAGTATAATAACCAAGTACCGTCAAATGAACTTAACTGTAAACTTTGAAATTTTTAGCACAGACTTGCAAGTGTTGTTTAATACTGTGTTTCATATATGAACATATTCAATCAATATTTTTATACAGTTTATTTTATCAAAGTGTTATCAGGTTTAATTATTGCATCTGCTTGATTACAAGCCCTCTGTTAAGTCCAATATGATGATTGTTCTAATAAAAATAATTAAATAGTTTCCTGTTATGTAAATTGTTAAAATCAAAGTTCTGGCATATATACAAACAGTCGACTGCTGATCAAAGGGGCTTGAATTTCCAATGGGGCGAATCAATCGCCACATGCAACTTTCAATGCTTAATGACCCGTGTGGCTGAACCACTGAGAGATTGCACTGAACGGAAAATTAACTTAAATAAAATGATTAAGTTATTGTAAATGTATTATGCCTGTGAAAGGTATTTGTTGCATCGTATATAAAAAAAACATTTTGATTGCCAAACGACTTATCTGCAAATAATACATTCACGACGGCTTCCAAAAGATTGAAAAAGTGAAAGTAGGATAGATTACATGGTGATTCTTATTTACATGGATTGCTTAATCTACAAAACCAGTGTCAAAATTATAAAATTACGTGTCGAAGAAAATAGAAGCGCATTAAGCATGCTCAGGTTACTAACATTTGGTCATATTCATAAAGTACTTTTCTGCGCGAATTAGTGACTAGTGCAAGCTAGTGACTCATAGTCTTTATTTATAGATTGCTTGTGTTTCTGATTGGTTGCGATTTGCTCCTTCCCACAATTCATGTTAACCCGCGAAACCCGCATATGACGTGTACACAAACGGATAACCTCGGCTCTTTTCCTAATGCAACATGTCCGAAATGTTACGGAACAATGATAAGGGAATCACAAAGTGCCGTGTATAATGGCTTGCGGCCGTGGCCACAAGCCAATAATGAATAAAATAAACAGAAGCAGTGATTATGAAAAGAGAGACAAGAACGATGTGCTTGTAGCATTATTTACTACAAAAATTACTGTTACTGTATTGTGTAAGTTAGTTTAAGTTTACTTATGCTTGCTTCATGTGGAATAAAACGTTATATTCATGATGTTATTTGGTTATCTTGATACATAACGCTTATCTACTCACAGTATGATTTCATGGACTAATTATATTAAAATACGAAATGTGTGATATGTGTGATAGAATATACAATTTTGTTCTTGTCGACATTTTAATGCTTTAATGAAGAATCTGTCACATTGGTTCAGTACCTGGTGCATTAGTGCATTAAATCATCAGATCATCCGATGCAACATCAGATGATTATAACGATGCAAACGATGATACTGATAATTTTTTTTGTTATAAAAAGATGTAGGTCAAGAAATATATATGTATAAGACATAGCTCAATAAAATTATTTCAATGAAAAGGAATTCACATGCATTTTTATTATTAAAAGAAACAAAAGTGTCTACCTTCAAAAGTTAAGAAAGACAGTTTTATAATACATGGTTAATTTTGATAACCAAAATCATTGTCAAAAATCAGATAACTGCACATTCTTCAAATATCTCCTTCATTGAAGATTCTTTTAAAGAAAGTTATCAGGAAAATTATATTTTAATATCTTACATTGGGAAATACAATATGCTGTTCCTTAATTAACTAGATGTGGGTGTTCCTCGGAACACTTGTGTCGCCTGCATTTAAGCATGTTTGATGAATGAATTGACTAGAAAATCGATCTTTTGACAAATTATTGATAAAGCATAATCTATTTTGTGAGGTACAAAATAACACCAAATCACACACACACACACACACACACACACACATATATATATATATATATATATATATTATTTATTTTTTTTTTTTGGGGGGGGGGGAATAAAATATTCAAACAGTGCAATATGTAATAATTTTTCCGAGCACTTTCGACTATACAGTCTTCATCAGAGGAGTGTCAGAATGACTATGAATTCAAAACATTAACTGTAAGAAAAATTATGACGTCATTAAGCACTTATGACGTTAATTATATATATGTTGCAAGTTTGTAGTCATCATTATCATTATTGAGTTATCATTCTTGTGTACTGCACTCAGACCAATGAGATCTATCTACTATAAATGTTTAAGGCAACACTTCAAATACTTTACAAGTTATGCACCACACAAGAATTAAATCCAAAAAAATAAACAAAGGGAAATAACTCCAAAAATACAACAGTTATCATTCTTGCACAATGCACTCCATGAGATCTTTCCATCTATGAAGTTTCAAAGCAATATCTCAAATACTTTTTATGTTATGCTCCTGACAAAAATAAAGACTGAGAATCAACAAAGGACAATAACTCAGGAGAAAAGAAAGTGAGAGTTATCATTTATGTGAACTGCACTCCTCAAATTTTAAGTAGACCTCAAATACTTTTTTTCCCGGACAAAAATTAAGAAAAAAAAAAGGGAAAAGAAAATGAAAGTCAGATTTTTTTGCACCCCCAATGTGATCTTCCATTTTTAAGTTTAAGGTGATACCTCAAATACTTTTGAGTTATGTCCGGACAAGCCGACGACGCCGACGACGACGACGACGGACAAAGTGATCCCTATGTGTCTGCCATGCTATACAGGCGACACAAAAATGAAGTAGTGTTTGGTCTCTCCTGAAAAGTTGAGTTCTTGCAGACTGCAAATGGAAATGATATTTACACTTACACTTAATATTGCGATATATTGCAATCATTAATCGGAGAAAAAAAAAATGGCAATACCAGTTCATGATATGTGCTTTCTCGTGTCACGGGTACATAAATGATCATCTCCCTTAACCCAGTTCTTTGCTGATATGAATGGAGGTTACAGTAACCAAGGAGTATGTAACCCTTATGGTCCAGGAGCCATTGAGTCTATAACCCAAATGGTCCAGCAGCCATGGCAGGAGACTTAACCCAAATGGTCGAGCAGCCAGTGAGTCTTTTACCCAAATGGTCCAGCAGCCAAGGAGCTTTACCCAAATGGTCCAGCAGCCAAGGAGTCTTTAGCCCTTATGGTCCAGCAGCCAAGGAGTCTTTAACCCTAATAGTCCAGCAGCCAAGGGGTCTTTAACCCAAATGGTCCTGCCGCCAGTGATTCTTTAACCCAAATGGTTCAGCAAATACGATGATAGATTCAAACTTCATGTATCAAAATATTCCATATGCATTGGTCCAGCAGCCAGGAGTCTTTCGCCCTATGTCCAGCAGCAATCTTTAAAAATTAGAAAGAAGCAATAAAGCATTCAACGTCTAGAATCGTTCCATTCCCCCCCCCCCCCCCCAAAAAAAAACAACAAAAACCAACAACAAAAAACAAAAACAACAAAAAAACTTTTATATACATGCACTCATTTTCTCCATAGACCTCTGTTCATTTTATGCAATATACATTTTTTATTACCAGAAATACAGGCATTTCATTGGACTAGAAAGAAGGACAAACTGTAAAATAGATTAAGACAATCTTTATTGTTATTATACTTCTACAGATATATATGTTTGCATTAAAATATATTACCACCACCAATTTACATTTCTATTTTACCACCACCAATTTACATTTCATGACAAAGCCTAAAACGTACATTAAGTATGAAAAACTGAAATATAACGAGTCAAATGCGAGTATGTCCTATTACCATAAGCAAACATGTGGTAATTTTGTATCATTTTTACAATGAAAACCTTTGGACTTTTGAATATACGACCGTGGCCAGTTTTGGAAAACACAGGCTGTATTCTCACATTTACTTTGGTTAAAATGTATAAATCCTATCCTTCTGACATATTCAATGCAATCAAACAATTTATCAATATAGCATATTCCTTATTGAAAATATTACCCGTTGGCAAGATTGAGAGGAAACAAACCTTTGCCAACGACTGAGACGTTTTCAGTAAACGATAACCACAATAATGCATTATATTTATCACATAAAAAAATCAGTGTACCAGTTTTTTTGTTTTTTTTTTTTATATCTTAACACAGTTTCTGTGACTTCGTCGACAACTGTTCTGTTATTTAAATACGCTGATATCAAAAAACAGTGTTTGAACTGCCTATTATATCAAACTATAACATTTGTTTTCATTTCATTAAAATCATTATTTATATTTTTTATAATAAATTTGCATTGGTGACTGCATCCAGTCTACAGAAATAAGTGCAAATCGATAACTTTATAAAAAATAAGAAAAAAATAATATGATGACTCCACTGATTCGAGCTATAACAATAAATAACTATTGATATATCAAAAACAATAAGCTTGTTGTTTGATACTGGTCTATGTAAATATGATACAAAAATATGTTAAGTCTATCGTGTAGACTCAGATTAAACCTACATAAATGTCTATTGTGATGTTTTAACAAAATCTATAAACAATGATGATAATGACCATCATCAGATATATAATGTTTGCATAAACATATATTGCCACCACCAATTTACATTTCATAACAAAGCCTAAAACGTGCATTAAGTATGAAAAAATGAAATATAACGAGTCAAATGCGAGTATGTCTTTACATGGAAACTTTTTTATCATCATTATTAATATGACATCATAACCAAACACGTTGTAATTTTATATCATACTGACAGTGAAAACTATCAAACTTTTAAATATACTATGATAGTAAGTTTAGGAAAACATAGGCCGTATTCTCTCAACATTTACTTTGGTAAAAAAGTATGAATCCTATATTCTCGGAAATATTCAATCCAACCAAACAATGCAAGTATTTTCCATTATAGCATTTTCTTAATTCAAAATTAGTGTTTATAAAACAGAAATACTCTCAAGAATAAAAAAAGTATTATTTTGGCTGTAGTAAACAAAATTGACTTAAGTTGCTTTTACATCCCCTTGTTCGAATTCCACCAATATTGCTATCGCTAAGAAATACTTCAATTTTTAAGAAACGCTCGACCATTCCTGTTTTACGGAATACGCAAGTACATGTACATACCTAAGCTGATATATTAACTCAACCTACATAACTATCACTATTTGTAAAGAAATATAATATTTGGATATTAATTTGAAAAATAACAAGAAATATCTTTAAAAAAGATATTCGGCGTAGGATGAAAGAAAAACGAGATTTCCAGTCTTCTAGAACATTTCCGACATTCCGAGGAAAAGCGCGCGAAAGACCGACGCACAACAAATTTAGTACGCTCTAGAAATAGTTCAGTATTTTTTTCTATGAAATATACTTATTTATAGACGGTAAAACAAAAAATTGATATTTGTTCATGTCATTATTGCATATGACAATTATAATATAAAAGCGTTATTAGTTGTTTTGGTTTTGGCGAATTAATTTTCAATGAGAGCATCTCGGCAGGCTGGAAGAATTCAATATACATAGTAATTAAGGGGTTTCATGTCATAACACGGTGGATTCTTTTTTGTTGTTTTAAATCATTTTCACAAAGTAGCATTCCTCAATTGATGGAAAAGGATTGTAGTTAACTTACTGAAATCACTTTCATGTTTACATCAAAAAGAAAAGTAATAACACCAAGCTGAATGATATATACAAGCTGCACCCCTTATTTACAGTAATTTTATAGTCCATAACGATGCGTTAACCAATAACAGGAGTCCTTTTATTCAGCTTAGAATTATTTACCGCTGTTAGTGTACATTTGATTGGTTTAAGATGCGAGTTGAAATCGAAATTATACAGCTACGCCGAAAAATGGGGAAATCTGCTTCTAAATACATGTATGACTTGGCGCTAAGTATTGTTTTACAAGAGTTCAAGCCTGCTGAAGAAACGTGTATTAGATCTATATGAAGGGGATATGTATAGTATGTCCTGACTTGTGTCCATATCACCATAATAAGAAAAAAAAAAGAGGCTCTAACATGAAATGGCACTGTTTATTGAAAACATTACCCGGTGGCAGGATTTAGAGGAAACAAGCCCGTACCAACGATTGGGACGTTTTCAACAAACCATAACCACAATAATGTATTTTATTTATGACATAACACACAATCAGTGTACCAGCTTTATTTAGTTGGTGTCTTGACCCATGTTCTGTGGTTCGTCGGCAATTGTTCTGTTTAATTAAATACACTGATGTATAATCACGTGATAATTTTTGTATTATTTTGACATTGACAGCAATTGAATAGGCTATTTCAACAGGTTTAAACAACATATTTTACACAAAAGAGTTTTATTTCATTGAAGTCAGTATTTATTTATTTTTAAAAAGTCAGTGCAGACTACATCCAATTATTAGAAAAAAAGTGTATGTGTCAACACAAAATAAAATGATGACTTCATTATTTCGAGCTTTTGTAATATATAGCTATTGATATTTTCAATATTGAAAATAGGAAGGTTTGTTATTAGATACTGGTCTATGTGTTATGTGGTAAATAGGTTTGGACTACTACTCAAATATGAAAAAAATATGTTAAGTCTATCGTGTAGACTCATATTAAAGCTACATAAACGTATATACAGTAAAAACAGTAAAACATCATGTAAACATCACCTCAATATAAAGACATCCTCACTATAAAGACCACTATTTTAAGGTCTCTTTTTCCATATTTCCTGTAAATTGAAACTCTGTTATCAGACCACCTCATTATTAAGACGAGTTGACAGCAGCACCAAGGGTGGTCTTAATATTGAGATTTTGCTGTAGTGATGTTTTGCTAAATCTATAAACAATGTTGATGATGACCACCACCAAATATAAATGAACACCAATCAATGTCAATCTAAATGATGAAATTCCGTGTGATAGATATAAAAAGGTGCAAACAATTATGACATGGTAGTGCTGCTTAATGAACTCTGGCGGTACATTCCATACTGTACCACGTTTTTATTTTTAGTTTCCCAACTGGCCAACTTTCGATTTTAGTACCTTGATCGATTTGGTTTGATAAGGGATTAAAACTGGTTTCAAAATGAACCTTGGAAATATGCCGTCTGGATGGGAGGTATTGTAAATATTGTCCCCACCTGTCTTATCTGCCAGAATTAAAATAATTTTAAATTTCTGCTATCGGGTTCTTTGTTCAAAATTATATAGTATGAAATAGATAAATATATGACACTGTATAGACATGCTTATTTCATAATTACCTTAGTCAAAAGGCAAAAGAAAATATTGAAATGAGATTGAAATGAGAAAGAGTGAGTACACAGTACATATTAACTAAATTCACATATAATCATCTTCATAAATAACAATGTGAGTAAGAGAAAAAGAGTGTAAACATTACATATTAATAAATTCATGAATAAAGATAAATTTCTAAATTACTGGACATATTCATATCTTAACACTATTCATAAAAACAACATAATATAATCATTCTAAAAAGTGGAAAGTAAATATAGCTGTCTAAAACTACATATTTTTCAAATACATTACATTAGATATATTTCACTCTATCTGACTGAAACCTCAGTCAACTACTATATATACTATAACCACTCATCCCAATCCATGGCAGTCTATTGTTCACCAGTTGTGCATAATTCCCAACTGCCCCACCTTGATTTCTTCCTGTTTTATATAAAAGTGGGACAGTTTGGAAAGACACAACTCAGATGTTGTTATATATCATATATCCAAGTGTACACAAGTGACTTCTATTAACCTGCAATTTTACGAAGCTACATGTGTGTAAAAAATGTTTACAGTTAAATCTGATGAATTGACAAATTAGTTTAAGGCAGAAAGTAATGTAATCGAAAAAGAAAGAAAAGAAAGAGACACACATATATTTATGTCATATTAATGAAGACGATTTCATACAGTATAAATCATATTATTGGTTACCTCGTCTATGTAGCAAACACACTATGTATGTAGCATTCTTTGGTTACAATATTTCGATAGATAATTACGTGCATTTGTTACATCTACACGATCAAATATAGTAATGGTAGATAGTACAACATGCATTCAAAGAAACATAAACCCTCAACAAACTGACTGAATTTAGAATCGGTCTTAAAATGCATCTTTCCGGGTTTTCTCAGAATAAATTTTAACCCCATCTTTCAAATTTATCGCTAGATCAACGACACAAAAACAGTATCACAAACAATGTCATGTGCTTTATTTATGTGAAGTAAGTCAGCCATTTACTACCCTTTATTTCAATTTAGGTATTGTTTATGTGAGTCAATTTGAGTGCATCTGTAAACAATGGAAAGGTCCGTTATAATGCTTTTGTTGATTCTCTTCATTCGGAATTTCAATTCTCTAACTTTAATCTTGCTGATATCATTTCCATGAAGTCAGTGTCGTAAGTAGGTGGTGTTGATGACACATATAGAATTTACCCAATTGTTGATGTGCGGGACATATATTGTGTGTCCTTGATAGAGCTATATGCGATGCAGGTAAAAGGATTAGTCTCATTATTGTCCCGGTATATTGAAAGAAACTGTCCCGGACTGTACGAGTCTATATTACGACTGTGCCATTATTGAGATCACAATAGTGCCATGTTTTATCAATATGGAAACACTACCAATGTTCTGAAGAAACGCATCAGGATCAACAATCACAATCACTTGCACTGCGAAAATTTGTTGGACCACATAGCGTCATGGCAGGGACTGGGGGACTTTTGAATACATTCTTATCATTAAAAGTTTTATGTATCTTGGACAGGAAAAAACTATCGACCGACCCCGAATTTATTATATACATGTAATCTTCAGTGACACAAAAACAAAACTAATGTAACTTTGCACTTTGACGTGATATCGATTGTCAAATTCTATAAAAGACGTGTGTCTATCTCGCAAGTTTTCTGAAATCTATATGCTGATAGCGTTTGGAACTTGTTCTGGGTCAAGAATTCTGTAGGGGTGTATTCTATTTTCATTTTTCGTTTTGTTTGAGTTGCTTAAAGCCGACAGTGCTTCTCGGAATTTATAAAGAATTTGGGAAGCTTTTGGATCAGTGATGTATTCCTTCTCAAAATGACCAAGTGAATCTGTATCTCGTCTACTTAAAATCGATGATATAATCAGCTGATCATATACTTTACGTTTGTCTGGCATGCGAGCCATAATGTCCTGCATTGTGCGTGGATTTTTGTCATTTGGAGGCGTACCGAGTAAAAGCGATGGGTAGTTGGGCGCAAATGAATATTCCTCATACATCGCAAAGTTTACACCGGCGTGTCCAACACTGCACGTGTAAATGATGCTAGTCAGGGTCATAATTAGCTGATCTCTGTTGGTAAACTTGTCATCCTCTCCAGGTACACCAAGCAAACCAATCCCGGTTTTCTCATCACTCATCTCCTTGCGCCAGTCCTGAATTTCCATGTCATCGATAACATCATCATCCTTGGCGTAGTATAGACAGACGTAACAGGTGACGTATTGCTTGATTGCCTCATAAAGCTCCAAAGCATCTTCTCGGAAGTGATAATCAGGCAGACAAGATTGGTCATCCAATCCTCTCTCTTTTAAATCGTTGGGTAACGTCCCTTCAACATCCAATCTCCATAATCGTTTCTTGCGTTTTATAAGCTCAAAAGCCCCCACGACACCCACAGTCATTGTTTCATCGAAAAATCCACGCGGTTCTATCAAACGGTACTTTGCAAAGTCATTGATGGCAATCAAGTACAAGAAGTGTGGGGCAAGAAGCTTAAAAAGCGGATGATCCTCGGAGAGGTTTCGATTGGTAACTATGGAAACACCTTCCATAAATAAATGAGTACAGCCGAGGTGGGTTACAGACTGATGAACCTGGGCGTCAGCATTGTTGAACCACATTTTTGCAAGGATCCAGGTACACTGGTCATCACTGGGTAAAAATACGGTTTTTTTTTTCTCCCTTCGTCTGAGACAATTGGATCGCGATGGGCATCAACGTTCCGCATTTATGCTGATAGAAAAGAGCAATTGGAGCACAGACATATGTATTGAGGTTAGTTGGACAATCTTGGAGTATTTCATGGTTGACGATGAATATCTTTTTGTTTTCCAAGGCTTCGTCTAAAGTTAAACCTTCTAGGAATGGCTCAACCATGCGGGCGGTAACACCGAGCTTATCGGGTATAGACTCACATAATCGGATGCTGAGGTTGTTGACCCCTTCAAGTCTCTGCAGTCCAAACTTTCTGTCGCTATCCCACCTGTGTGAAAAGAGGACAACTTCAACGAATGATCATTTTCGAGTTAAAGACGATTACGCCCGAAGTAGTATGTGTGTGTGTTTTGTATGGGTTATCATCAGAATGTTACTTAGAAAAGACGAGTTACATTAAATTGACAGAAACTTTATCGATTTCGATTTATCAGATAAGTTTAAATGTCCTGGATACATATTGAGCTATTTATCGTGAAGCATGGAGAAACAGATAGATCTACTGTATGGTATAAAGATTTTACATGGCTTTCTTTGTATAAAGGAACAAATATCTCGTTAACCTCACCTTTCATAATCTAATGGGTGTTTGAAAAGGGACCAATCGAACAGTTTCTTCATGTCGTCAATCGAGCGCCATTCACGCGTGGTCAGTATTTTTAACCATTTACTGACTACCAGCTTCAATGCAAGCCATATAATTCCCAATCTGTAGGAAAAGGAAAACTTCTCCTTCCTAGGAACCTTCACTATTTGAGCGGGCATGCCAGGAGATGGAAACTGGAACTGGTACAATTTCCGCTTCTCATCCATAAGCTTACGCCGTTGTTCTGGAAAAAAAAAAGACAATCAACTTATTTCAATTAAAAGGCCACAAGTCCTAAGCAACACATGTCTTCAAATATTAAAATAACTAATTTAAGTTAAGTTTAATGCGAATTTATGGCCTCTTTGAGTTAGAAAATAAAAGTTAAATTTTACGTGCAGGTACTATCAAAGCTGTATGTAAGAAACAATTGCATGTATTATATTGAACATTAAGCCTGTTTTCCCAACATTCCAGTCTACTGGAATTACCATTAGATGTAATTATTAAATGAAAGTCATGGCTATATGAACCATTTTAAAACATAACAATGAAATATGTATTATTTTTGGAAATAAATTAGCACATATGTTTAAATTCCGATCAATTCCAGTACAGTGCCACTATGTGTAAATTATTGCATTTTGCACTTTAGATATTGGTGTGCTATTTGATATAGGATACCATTGCTTTAGCTATTATGTGTACAGATTCCTATGCTTTTTATGTGCCTTAATAGGCTTAACATCATTGTTTTGTCAGACTTCCTTCGCGATTAAGGTGATAAAATGATTGTATTATTTAATTAAAAGTTATTGTTCAGATGAAGCTAAAGAAATAACTGTGGTGCCACTCCGGTGTCACCTTTGAGAAGGTGAGAATATGTTTTTCTTGAAAATCTGCCGTCCATCTGTTGGTGTTTTTTTTATAAATAATATATAAACTTTATTTCACTTAGATTCCAGACTTCAAGCTGAAAGGCGTTTCTTAAACTTAGTTATCAAGTGTTACAAGTAATTTTTAAGAAGTATTCTACATTTATGGACTTGTGTTACGAGCCAACTTACATTAATTAAGTTACAACATTCTGGGTGTTCCAGTGACTTACTTTATATGTAAACTTGCATTCTACGGTGGAGAATTAAATTTTTATCGAAGAAAATCTGCATCAATTATTCATTAAACCACACACATCTGTTTTCCGATTCATTATATATATCTCCTTGTAATTTATTATGGTTCATATATTTTTGTTACCAGTTATAAGTTTATTGTTTGTGTGTTTGTGTATTGGATTTAACGTCCCATCTACAGTATTTCAGTCATTTGGAGACGAGTTCTACTTAAAACATATATTGCTGTCACACTGCAGTATCACGCCGTAGACATGTGGCATTATACCACACCCAGTCACATTATCCTGACACCGGGACAACCAGTCCTGGAACTACTCTTTTATGCTGAGCGCCAAGCAAGGGAGCTATACCAGTGCCATTATTACGACATTAGTATGTCGCGGCCGGTTTACCTTTAAAATAAAAGTCAGGCAAGTGTTTTGTCTTACAGACAACTCTTTTTTGAATGAAAATTTACAAGCTGGTTACGATTCAATGGAACTTGGCATAAATGTTAACATTGATGCTCGTCAAAATCCATCAAAATCCACCTGCTCAGCCGAATGATTTGTGCTACAACTCTATATTTGTCTTTAAACCCTCTCTCTCTTCAATGTCTTTTTATCATTCAATTAAATACTTAAATGTTGACATATATGAAGTTATGCAGAACTGTGCCATTTGTATATTTAAATCATTACATATTTCCATGATTAATAAATATTTTAAATTTAATTATTTTTAAATTAAATTATTTTCGTAGCTTGGATATCTGGCACGTGTCATGACTGATTAATGTATTGTAATTTCAATGTCTGATACCATTAAGGCCTCAATGATTTTACCTTTGGTCATCTTGCCGGCATTATAAGTTTTCGTTATCCGCTTTGTCAGTTATGGCTTTTCAGTAACTCCGCCTACTGAGGCGTGATTGACCTATCTGTTTATTCTGTAACTTGTTTTATTTTTTCTTGATTTTGATTAAGAAAAAAAAAGATTCTAGTTTCAACATCCGTCCTGTGCAGAAGTCTGTCAGGACAGTCTATATATATTTGATGTAAAACATCGTTCTTTAACTTTATTCAGAATTCTGTATAGTAATAACTTATTGGATATCTGTGTTGAAATATAATTCTTTAACAACACAGATACTTTTGCATTTATTACAACCCTAATAGTGTAACTACGGAAGAGAAGTATTTCGGATTGCGGATGTCAGTATTTCGCAATTTCTCCGGGTTACCACACCCATGCATAATTGAGTTATGGCATTTTGTTACTTTTAAATAGACAGTTTAAAAGCAAAGTTTCCGCCCGGAGCCATATCTTGGAACTGGTTGATTAGATTTTAATGAGACTGCATCTCAATTACCAAACCGGTGGCATACACAGACCACCATCTGATTGCTGTGAAACTAAATCACCTCCATAATAAAACAAAACTATCGTAACATGTTATTTATAGTGATATTTTACCCCAGTATCTAGATACAGCAGATATAAAAATAATTAACAAGTAAAATATTATTAGTAAGTCTCCGTTAGTGTTCGTCTGCCATACTAGATTATAAATGTGTTATAATTATATAAATATATGTGTTCACAAAAGGTATGTATGTATAATTGATTATTAATAAAATTAACCCAAAAGGAAAAAAAAATTTTGGGGCCTCTTAAATATCTATGAACAGATAATGTATCAGCATAAGTTATTTCTACGAATTTTGCTTATAATGTACTTTTTTAAGCAAAATATATTTGAAAAAGTATGTGTTTTTTATTTAATAAACGTGACATAATATCTTTGAAAAGTTATACTTGATAACATATGGTTTTGTTGGTAATGTATACATATAAAGTAAAAGTTATTGAAATAATGTGTAGGTAAATGATATATGCATACAGATAAATAAAATGTAATATATATATATATATATATATATATATATATATATATATTAAAATAAAAAAAAGTAGAATATACAAAAATAAGATGATTATAAGTTAAAAGAATATAGATATGAATGTATAACTGATAATTAATAAGTTAGAAAATCAAAATTGTATAGGATACAAAACGATGAGAAAGCAATATTTGAGTGGTTACAAAGCAAAGATTTCTCAGTTTGCTTCTTACAAAAAGCACATTATTCAAGTGAAAAAAAATGGATTAAAGAATGGGAGAGTAAATCATTTTTCAGTAGAATTGGACCAAATGCTGAAAGTGTTGCAATACTAATTAATTAAACTACAGATTGTACAATTATTGAACATGAAGAACTTAATCCAGGGCGTTTATTAGCAATAAGATAAATAATACTGCTGTAATATTAATAAATATATATGGTCCAAATAAAGATGAAACAAAAGTATCCGAAAAACTTCAGAAACATATTGGAGAAAATGATGAAACAAACATTTATAATTGGTGGAGACTTTGACACTGTTATCAATGTAAATGTTGATAAAATAAATAGTGCTACTGATAGCCGTAATATATGTAGGAATATAATAAAAAATGTCATTACAACATTTAAACTAAATGATATTTGGAGAAGTCAACATCCAGATAAAAACAAGTCACTTGGAGATCAATCAAATGGGGAGAATATATAGGATTTATATTAGATTATTTTTAACATCAGAAAATTTTGTAATCTTGTGAAAACCTACTCTATCAAACCTGGTTACAGAACAGATCACTCAATAGTTAATCTACAAATAAATTTTCTTATCAAAATAGAGGCAAGGGATATTTTAAAATGAATAATTTATTAAGAATAAATGAATACAAGACATGATACGTAAAAGTATCAAAGATATGGTTGACTTGAATGTAAATGCAAAACCAGATACCTTTGGGAAATAATAAAAGGTTCTACAGATATGAAACAATTAATTTTGCTTCAATTCTGCACAAAAAAGAAAACGCTGAATTGGAAGAAAAACTAATAAGAGAAATAGAAAATATGGAACAAAACAATACTGAATGATAATGTATCAAGTAATACAGATATAATTAATTCAATATAAAAAAAAGTATAATGAAAAAAGAGTAAATATTTTGCAAGCGTAGAGAAAACACAAGCAGAGAAAAAACACATTCGACAGCTTAATATAAAGAATATAATACAAATAGAAAAATTGAAGAAGAAATATGATGTCAATTTTTTTTATGCTAAAATATACACACTTTCAGAAAATCAAAAATGTGAAGGCCTTTTAACTGAATATGAATGTTTTCAAGCATTAAAGGAAATGGAAAGTAACAAAGGTCCAGGATCTGATGGAATTACCACAGAATTTTATAAATGTTTTTGGAAATACATCAATAATTATTAAGTTGAATCTTTAAATGTTTCATTTCAAAGAGGAAAACTAACTGATCCTTTTTCTCTAATATTCCTTTTTTAATTAAAAATTATTGTTGTTTAATAGAAAAAAAACCCACAAACCATATTTTTCTTTTAAATATATATTGAGAGAAATATATTGAAGATATTAACAGCATCACTTTCATCTTTTTATTTCTCTGATTTCATCCATCTTATTATTTTTCTATTCCTTTTTCTGTTATTGTCAGAAATATTAAATAAATAAAAAAAAAAAGAAAAAGATCTGCAGTTAAATTTATGATATGATGTTCGACAAATAGTGACTTTTGAGAATCGTGGTAAGTACAAACATTTATCATTCATTTCATAAATTCATACTTCTGATTTATCTTAGCCCATGCTACATGTATTAAAGGCTTAACTATTTTAATGCCGATCACGTACACATCGACCGACATTGTAGATATTCTAAGCATTCTGTTCAAATTTTCATTATTTAAACTTATTCATCTTAATATATTTTTATTCCCGCAAATGATGGACAAATTAGAAAAATAAACAAAGTATCATTTCTGGTCTAATATGTCAGCATTTGAATCTCGTCGTCTAGAAAGGTCGGAAATAAAATAAAAAATGCAGGAACTACTGTCTGGCTCTGTTTCTTATTGTGCATATCTGTTTTAGTTAGTGAGATAATATTGTCAAACAAGGCAAAACATGTTTTTTTTTTTTTTGCTTAAATGTTGCTTAGAGGTCAAAGATATATTTTATGAAACAAAGTATGTTGCCCCAGGTAGAGGACACATACTTGAGGTTATAGCACCTTTTCCATACCGAATGTAGTTATATTAAATATTTAATGCAAATGGTTTGATATATGATTTAAACATATTATTTTAACACATATATATTGGTGGTTACTTTCGTAACCAAATTGTTCAAAATATGATAATATGTTGTACTTAATCTATTTTTGTTTTGCTAAGGTTTTTTTTTATCATAACAAACGAAATGGATGTAGGGTAATACAGATGTCAAAAACGTCTTTATATGACGGTCAATTTTCTTAAAACTTCACATTTGTATTAGTAAAACAATACAAATACAGAATATATTTAGTTTAAGATCTGGAAACGAGTAATTCTACCTTAAAATCACATGGACACTATTGACCACGGAGATATACGATGATAAAACTTTTCCCCGCATTTCCAGATAATCAAATTCCCCTCTAGAGTGATGAGTATCTATGAAAGATAAATTATTTCGTAATTTAATTTATCTCTAATAAACATAATGGAACCCCTCCATACCCTACACAACCAATAACAAGAGGGCCATGATGGCCCTGGATCGCTCACCTGAGTATACGGTTACCCAAGGAACATCAGTCTGTATTAAAACATTTTGAAATCTGGTCAGTAGTTTTAAAGGAGATGATCCCTGTAAAGTTTTCGTTATATACATAAAAGGCAAATAAGCCCCGCCCCTGGCGACCATGTTTTTTAATTGGATCGGAATAATTTTAGCAACTTTGGTAGAGGTTGACCCAAGGAACATCTGTACCAATTTATTTTAAAATCTGGCCAGTAGTTTTGAAGAAGATGATTTTTAAAGTTTTCATATTTTTTTCTTTTTGTTGCCATGGCAACCAGAGTTCTCATAAATCAAGTTTATTTTAGCAATTTTTGTGAAGGTTGACCCAAGGATCATCCCTGCCAAGTTTAATCAAATTCTGTCAGTGGTTTCAGAGGAAATGTTGATTAAAGTTTTCCCTATATACATATAAGGCAAATAAGCCCCGTCCCTGGCGGCCATGTTTTTTACGGATCGGAATAATTTTAGCAACTTTGGTAGAGGTTGACCCAAGAAACATCTGTACCAAATTATTTTGAAATCTGGCCAGTAGTTTTGAAGAAGATGATTTTTAAAGTTTTCATTTTTTCTTTCTTTTTGTTGCCATGGCAACCAGAAATCTACATGGATCAAGTTTATTTTAGCAACTTTTGTGAAGGTTGACCCAAGGATAATCCCTGTCAAGTTTAATCAAATTCTGTCCAGTGGTTTCAGAGGATATGTCGTTTAAAGGTTTCTCTATATACATATAAGGCAAATAAGCCCCGCCCCTGGCGGCCATGTTTTTTTACGGATCGGAATAATTTTAGCAACTTTGGTAGAGGTTGACCCAAGGAACATCTGTACCAAATTATTTTGAAATCTGGCCAGTAGTTTTGAAGGAGATGATTTTTAAAGTTTTCAAATTATTCATGGCGGTTTCAGAGGAGATGTCGTTTAAAGAAAATTGTTGACGACGAACGACGCACGACGCACATCGCACGACGCACGACGACGGACGACGGACGAAGGGTGATCACAATAGCTTAAAAGAAGAAGAAACCAACCTTTATCGTCGTCATTCTGAGGTAGAACAGCAGCCTTATCAATTCTGCGGAAAGGATTGATCGATCTGATAACTGACAAAATGGTCATCTTGTTATGTATCTGAAGTTCCCAGCTAATTCAGATCAAACTCTTCCCCGCGACATTTTATAGTGTCGCTTTGTTTTACCTCGTCAATTTCCTCGAAATCACATTCGGGATATGCATGGAATCACCGAATATAGATACACTAATCTCTTATGGAGGGCACATAAAACTAAAGGTATGGGGTATACATTAAAGGTGGGTAAACAGACCATGCGATTAAGTTATAGCAGGATCGTATGCTTAAGTTGACATACGTCTAGTATTTTATTTAGTAATAAAATAAACAAGAAACATCTTTAAGAAAAAGATACTCGGCCGTGGTAACCAGCTTGATGATTAGTGTATGAATGGTTTAACATGTAATAAATTCTGTTGTTGGTTTAATAGTTGTGTTATTCCTGTGTCAGTGCAGCTCTTTGAAATACCACGGATCCAAATAATTTGTACAATCTTGGTAGACACAGCCTTAGAACATTTGCGCATTAGACTTCGTTTCGCAGGCTACAAAACGAAACCGGATGTTACGATTTCTCTAAACGTAATCTATGTGTTTCTTTATTTTTTTTCGTTCTACTCTTTCAATTTACATTATAAAGGTGCAGTGTCTTACTATTCAGGACAAAACGTTCGCAGGCGAAGAAATCTTCAACTTTTAAAACAAACAGAGATCTAAAGAACTCGTTTCCGCAACTCATTTCTTTTCTTTTGAATAATTTTACAATGACCAATGGGAATTTAGCAAAGTATATAATAACCAATTTAAAGCCTAATTTTATTCCGCTTCATTACTGTGTGTTTCACATGAGATCAGGGTGAAAACAAACGGCCTAACGGCCGAAAAATAAAATTACTTCAGCGTTGGTGGAATTTATCCCATAATACATAAAATATAGTATAATATGAATACATAACCGACACTTCTTATCGATAATTATCCATTTGTAGTAACCGCACTTTTTAACCGCAACATATATAGACACATGACACCTCAACATGTAAACTTAGCAGCAACATTTTGAATCAATGCAATGATGACTTTTCTTCATTAGGCTCTATTACACATTTGATCTGTGTGATATATATTATATATTAAAAGTTGGGTCTAGCAGCTAAGTCTAGTAAATGCAAAAGTCGGGACAGCTTTACTGCTATAAAGAGACCACCGACACTTGACCGTCCCTACTGTTTTCAAATGTATTCAAATTGACTTACAGGCCTTTCAAAAGGGACTACGATACTAGTCAATGGCCGACCTGGTATACACAAAAGACCTGAGGGTTTTGTTTGTGGTACTGATTGTGAGTAGAAGATCTAACAATGAATTGAACGAGCGGGACTTAAATCATATTGATAAAAACTGGAAAGTTGCATTTTATCATATATGCTGCTACTCACGGTCAGAATTGCCAAATTACGTGTGTAAATTATATAATATGGTACGCAGGCATCAACGGGAAATGTGTATGTTATATATATATATATATATATATATATATATATATATAGCGCTAAGCTTAATGAAAAGAAAACCCTAACATTTCAATATAAAATGAAAGTTTTGAGTCAGCAATGTGCTAGGATAATACACCTGATCAAATTATCGTTCCACATTCATGGGAAAATGCCTTTGCTCACCCACCTTTACGAAGTCGTTTTCATGGAACATAGTCAAGGTCGTGTCACCACGCTATATAGCATACTCCTGATACTAGGTCCATCTAAATTATTTTTCGGAAATATGCCACTGGCTTCTTCACAGAAATCAAAATAATATGAAAACCTGCCACTTCTTGCACCATTCTCGCATCACATTTACTTAAGATTGTAAATCGTTGTCATTGATTGAAATTATGAAAATGTCGTCACATATCTGGAATATACCTGAACATTCCTAGTGATAATTTCCCTTAACTAAAAACTACAGGGTTTTGGATCTTACGCACTTTCTGACTGGGGGTTTCTGGGGGTTCAGGTGCCGCTTGGGACCTGGCTGGTTCAGGGCGTTAAATTTAGGCATATTATCATATTATTCAGTTGTTGATCCGACTATCAGGGGGGGGGGGGGGGGGGGGGGGGGGTCGCAATACTAAAAAATATAGGCAGCGACAATGCAAGTGGCTTGCCGCTTTGCCCGAAACGTGAGAACGGTGTAGTTCCTGTTGGATTTGAGTCAGAGGAAATCTCCTGTGATTTTTTTAATTTAAAGCAGTTAAATATTTGCTTTCTTGTGAGTTTTTTTGTTTGTTTTTTTGGTGGGGGGGGGGGGGGGGGTTATTTGTCAACATTTATGTTTGGTCCGGGAATTTTAAAGGGGGCGCGCCGGATGCCCCCTCACCCCTCTTGAATCCGCCGGTGACCATCTTGTTCGGCCTCGCTCAATATATAATACCAAAATATCGACTCTGCTTTACGCTGACGACATTTTTTTTTTATAAAATCAATCAATGACAACGCTTTTCAATCTATGTTAAATGTGGTGCAATAATGGTACAAGAAGTGGCGAGTTTTCATAAATTCAAAAAAATCTAAATGTATGCACTTTCGAGAAGGTAGACGGCCTAGCTGTGAAAGGCAATAAAAATATTTTAGAAACTGCAAGAAAATATAGATAACTGGGTTTAATATTTAGTGGAAAAAGGACTATACAATCCATGGAGAGGCACTAAATAAGGCGGCAGGTAGAACATTAGGTGGTATCATAAATAAAATACACGCAGGGCGAAGCCGATTGCGTCCCTGGTAGGTACAGGGTGGTTAATTGAGGCATATCATCCAGCTTACAATTTTAATGCGTTTACTCACGCTTCGTATATAGCTGGGTGTATTTATAGATCATACAAACGTTCCTCAAATAAACTTAAATCCTGTTTTGCTAATCATAATCCACAGATCTTAGACCGATATAAACAACATACTGCCGAAAAAGTCTATATTCCCTATCTGAACCTGTGGCTTTTGCATCTCGTCATTTTAAACATTACGTGTTGTGCAATCGTTCCTGAACATAATGATGAATGATCTTCATAATTGAGTGACTTCATTTAAAAGAAGCTAGGGATATGTTATTTCGTAGAAAACTTACGAATATATGAATCATAACTTCGGGAATAATACCGCCTCATGCGATCTATTTCGGGCAATTTTATATATGAATATGTATCTGAAAATAGGTTGGTTAGAAATCAGAATTATTGTAAACATCACCAATTTTGCAACATTTAGAATCCTCACTTTTGTTCACCCGAATCGATAGATCGGATTCATATTGATTTTGTTTTATCAGTTTGTCCGTCTGTGGACAATATTTACTTTGGCTATAACGTAACTTCAAAACTATACCAGGTATTGAATACCTGAACGATATAAAAAGCCGTATTGACAACTGATAAGTATACACTGAACTTTTTGTTGTCTAATTTGTCACTGGTTGTTATAAACATAAATCTAGAATTCCCTCATTATAAATCAAAATATTTACATATTGGCTATACAAAATAATTTTGAGTTTTTGCTGTCCGAAATTTGCAAAAAGTCTGAGTGACCAATTAGAAAAAATCCTCAGTGTAGATATACCTGTTTCTGAGATACGATTTTACCTGCGTAAAAGCAAGTTGAGGATACCTCATGACAGGCATGATTATGTAAATATTAGAAGATAGACACACCGAAGAAAAAGAAACAGCGGTGTAGACCTTAAAAGTTATATGATTTATGTATATAATTAAACCACTTTGCTCGGAAAAACTAAACAGGTGAACAAAGACCCACTTGTCTTTTAATAATTCTACCTTTTCATTTTGCAGCTTCTTTTAGCGAGCCAGCGGCGAAATCGTTGAAACTTAGCGCAGTGAAACATTTTTCAAGGGCAAATACTGCGTGGTTCAATTTTATCTGATTGCAACGAATAATTTACAATGGTGTTTCGAAAACGTTTGCAAATGACTTTTTTCCTCAATGATTTTAGTCAAAAGTTGATATGTTTGTCTAGTTACCTTCGAAATATGCAAGAACACATCGTTTCAATATTTTAATCATTTTTTAAACAATTTCCATACTCATCTTTGAAAGAAGTAAGCAAAATAATGTAGAAAGGTTTCTTAATGTTTTAACCATTTACCTTTGTAAAGTAGGAAGTGTTTTTTCTGTTCCAGAGTGGACTATACTAAACGTATTTTTTAAGGCAAAGATATAGGAAATATTCTTTTCTACCGGCGCTAATAATATTTACATATTTATTTAAATCATTTTAAATATTTTTTCAAATTTGTTATTCTTTTTTTAGGAAATGCATTTATTATCGAAAGTTAAATTGAGATGATTGCACTTTTTGAAAATTCAAGAGCCATAACTCTCAGGTGCCTATGGCAATCTTGCTATTTATTGTAGTTTGTAGTTGTAGTTTGACAAAGAGAGTGGACAAAGCTAAAATGTCAAATTTTTATCAAATTCAAGGGCCATAACTATGAAATGCCTTAAGCGATTCGGTTGGTTCTGAACTTGGCCTAGATTTCATACCTACATTTTCAGCAAGCTTAGTGAAACTCTGATAAATAAAGAGTTTGACTTTGTGAGCGGCTAAAGCTTAAATGTCGATTTGTGACTAATTAAGGGCCATAACTATGTACTGCCTTAAGCGATTTGGCTGGTCATCGAACGTGGCCTAGATTTTATACCTACAAACATTTTCAGCAAGCTAAGTGAAAATCCGAAAAAAAGAGTTTGACTTAGAGAGCGGACAAAGGTAAAATGTCCACCTTTGACTGATTCAAGAGCCGTAAGCGTTTTGACTGGTTATCGAACTTGTCCTAGAAATTATACCTACAAACATTCTCAGCAATTTTGGTGATGAAAACTGTTTGAGCAAGGTAGCGTACAAAACAGCGAGTCAGACGGACTGACTGATTGATTGACGGACAGGGCGGTAACACCAGTGTGGTGCCCTGATTATGTGTTACACCGTCGAAAAGGGGATTCTGCCTCTAGCTGTATTAAGGACGAGCGCAAATGGAATGGTGTTATGATATGGTGGGTGAATTAGTATGTATGAAAGCCAATCCTAAACATTATGACGAAACAAGACAATACGGACATATATTATAGAGGAGGAAAACGGACATAAATAAATACACTTCTCTGAAGTAGAAAAAAATGAAACCACAAGGTTTAACAGTTCTGTGGATATATGTTTTTATCATAATTAGTGTCAACAACTTCTTACACAAAAGACAAATAACAAAAGTTTATAAAATAAAACCTCATAAAACGTACGTTCAACGCGTCATGGATTTCAAACAAACTGTCTGGAATGGATTGAACATACCTGAAGGCAGCGGAATTGTCAGGCTTCACACCTAAAAAGGCAAGAAGATGCCTACTAAACATTAGAAAGTATGGCATTAGGCATGTCCTTTCATGTCTCGTGACTTTGTATGCATCAAACAGAGCCCTCAAATTCCTCCTCTGACCTTCCTCCAGGGTACCAATCATATTCATAAGAGTCTAATTGAACCTCTCGGCCATCCGTTTCCTTGTGGGTGATAGGGAGTAGTCCGGCTTTTCTATATATGTTGCAAAGCGTACAGAGATCTTGAAAAACCGAACTTTCAAAATTTTACCCCTGGTCACTATAGATCCATGACGAAAATCCATAGTTAACAGTGCTTTGGCGGTGGTTCGAGCAATCTCGTTCTTTGTCGGTAAGGCCTGTGCATACTGGATAAATTGGTCAATGATATAGAGGAAATGCTCAAAACCATCTAAGGTCATGTCAAGGGTTTGGTAGTTTATGCAGACCAACTCCAGAAGGTTAGTCGACTTGAAAGACACTAGCCCAGTGGCTTTCCTCACCGCAGTTTTCCTACATATACATCTGGAACAGGTTCGAACACGATGTTCGATGAAACTATCCACGTCTGGTAAAAAAATCGATACTAAAGAACAAGTACAGTCCCTACCCTGATGACAATCTTTATGAAAACCAGAAAAGATGACATCGTAAAAAGCACCACGAGCTGGTGACCGGATGACCACCGCTCTTTTCATGACGATAAAGACCTCCCTAAGAAAGAAAGAATTTCTTTTTCTTTCTCTCTCTGAGAATTTGTCAAACTGGTGGTTCAGGCCCTAAAGCAATTTGCCAAGTGGTCAAACTACGTCCCTGCTGCAGAATCTCTATCACTCTCGTAATTGCATGGTCCCTAGTCTGTTCAACTGGTTAGTCCACAGAGGAAAGAGGAAAATAAGAAGTAAGTTCTTCCTCCCTAGACACTTCAACTGAATCTTGGAAATTGGACAGACATTATACAACAGGAAAGCGCTCATCTGTCACCAAATGTGCTTGGAAAAATGCCACGATCATATCTGGAAAAGCACGGTCTTGGAGTCCGGGGACTGCTATGAAATTCCGGATAGTATTAAGACGGCATCTGTATCTATAATTTCTTTTCCAGAACGATAGTGGATAGAAAAATTGAAAGCAGAGAACGCAAACAGCCAGCAGTGAGACATGACGTCTAACGTTGCTGTTTTGAAAGTCAGTTGATTTTAATTCGTGCGTACTTTAAAAATATGACCATAAAGGAAATCATAAAATGTGCAACTAATGCCCATTTCAGTGACAGATATTCCAACTGCGCAGAATATTTTTCCCATTTTGTCTAAATCCGCGGTTAGCATAAGCTACAACTCTTTCAACACCATTAACCTTTTGGTACAACACAGCGCCAAGACCTAAAGAACTGGCTTCAATGTTTACACAAAAGGCTTGGTAAAGTCTGCAAAGGTCATCACAGGAGCAGAACAAACCTTATCAACGATAGCATCAATTTCAAATGTTTTCTGTTGACTTTCTTCCCATACCCAAGAGGAAGGGACTTTTGAGGTTTTGACCTTCTTGTTAGTAGGGTGACCGACCAGAAGATCCGTAAGCGGGTTTGGCTAACTGAGCAAACCCTGGTATAAACCAGTGGAAATACCCAGAAAACCCTAGAAAACTGCGTTGTTCCCTTACAGAAGATGGAACTTTCCAAGTCTTCAGAACCTCAATCTTCTCTGGATCGATCTCAATACTTTGCTCTCTAAGTGTCCAAGATACTTGACCTGTCGCTGAAAGAATTTGCATTTGATACCCTTCAATTTCAGACTAGCTGACTAAAGTTTTCTTAATACAGATTCCAGTTGGCTACAATGTCTCTCGATAGTATCACTTAAAATGATGACATATTCGAGATATATCAGGAATTCCTTTAAATGCCATTCGCCCATACATCGTTCCATCAATCGCAAGAGCATTTGTTAGACCAATTGCTATTCGATAGCACTCAAAGAATCCAAGAAGGCCGGCCGAGAATGCTGTTTTAGCTTTGTCCGCTTTACTCATGACCACATGCCAGTAGCCAAAGCGAAGGTGAAGCTTGCTGAAGTATCTGGAGCCTATCAGACAATTCATAGTGTCTTAAATACGTGGCAGAGCATAAGCTTCTCTGAACGTACCACGGTTGAACTGGTCAACTGAGAGTCAACGCAGAAAGAGTTGTCTTTCTTTCTCACCAGTACCACATTTGAAGAAAATGGACTATGAGATTCTCTAATGGCTCCAGCTTCAAACAACTTCTTAAGATGCTCACGGACTTCCTCAAACATACCGGGAAGAATTCTACGATAAGGCTCCTCAATGTTAATATACAGGTGTTTTCTATGAATTCAAACAGGATATTGCTATATATAAATATGGACCATGCGTTAGTTCCCTGAATGTATCAATGTATCACAAATGCACAAAGTTAATTTTATACAAAATTGTAAAGTTATATTTTCAAATTCATGACTATATCTACATACATAAGTAAAGCCATGTCAGCATGTAAAATTGCAAACATATAATTTCTTGCTTATTGGGTATACTTGCGGCTCCGTGCATACCTATTAAACATAAATTTGAATATAGAAAACGACTTTAATAATAACAACAAGTAATTAAACATAATTTGATAAGCTTTTAAAGCTCTCTCGTGGGCTCCAAATAAATTTATATGGGTATGGAATTTTGCAATAGAAGTTACAAAATCTACTCGTGTATATTACTGTAATCTGTTGTGATGTTTCTGCCAAGACCACCACAGTCACACGAGTTATTGCCCTTGAACTTACTGGAAATAGACAATTTATATATCAAGAGCCCTATCTTGGCTATTTTTGAGGGATTGATATCAGAGTTATTATCTGTGACTAATTTTATGGAAAGGCACTGAGGTAGCCTTTATATCATTAGTGACCACATCCAGAATAATGGAATAATTCGCATGTACTCGTAGTTATTTTATCATTTATTGACTACAAGTGTCATGTTGTTATTTTTTTTTCCAATGCTGCAAGTAACACTCTTTGGTGATGATATAAATTCAACAAATTTGTTTGTTACATTTGTTTCGATAGTCATTTCTGAGCTTTTTTGGATTTTTTTTACAACAATCCTAAACAATCGTCTTTTAAAGTTTGTTGAAAAATAAAATGATATGATAGGTAAATTCCAGTCAGGATTTAGACCTGATTATTCGACTATAGACAATGTTTGTACTTAATACGTTAATTGAACTCCTACATTATAACCGACAAAAACTTTTCTGTGCGTTTATTGATTTGAAAGGTGCCTTCGACACAATAAACTCGCTAAATATCAAATAAACGGTAATAATTCCGACTATTTCAAGTGTGCTATTGGTGTTACACAAGGTGAAAGTACGATTTGCATAATTTCTTTGAAAGCAATACTATTGTTCAAGGAGCATCCCTTTCTAATCATTCTAAAATTTTAAAAATTTGTTTTTACTGTAATTTTTGATGAATCAGCAAAGGATCTGCAAATCGCATTAAATTTGTACGAAAACTATTGTAAAATATGAAAACTTACCGTTAATACCTCAAAAACTAAAGTTTTAATTTTTTTCAAAGTTAGGATAACAATTCACGATTTTTTTTTATTATGTAACGATAAATTAGACATTGTAAACGAATACAAATATCTTGGTGTTTTCTTCTGAATCAGTAAAACTGGAAATTATTTTAAAGCCAAGTTTTTCATTGCTAAACAGGCACCTAAAGCTATGTTTTTTGTTGTTGTTTTTTTAATTAAAGAAAGCCAAAAATCTATGTTTAAGTATTGATTTGCAGATTAATCTATTTGAAAAAAAAAAAAAAAAAAAAAAAATATTATAATATGGTTATGAAATTTGGGGACATGAAAATAATAATATTTTAGAAAAGTTCATTGAATTTTTTGTCAAAAACAGTACTCCAAACTATATTATATACGGAGAAACAGGTGTCAAACCATTACAAATAGACATTGATTCTCGTATGTTAAATTATTGGTCTAAGCTTATTATCCCTTCTAATTCAAGTTTACAGTTTCCATTTATAATATATTGTATAGCATATATTATTTTATCGAAAAATGTAAGAATTACAGATTTTAAATGGATAAAACATATAACATATTCTCATCACATGTGGACTTATTAATGTATGGGAATTTCGAGAATTTCCAAATACTCGATGGCTTCAAAAAGTGTTTTTCATTAAATAAGACTCGACTTGACTATTTGAATTTACCGTCGCTTCGACAGTATTTCAGTCATATAGCGACGTCCAGCTAATTACAGGTGGAGGAAGACCCCGAATGCACGGAAGCATCCGGGTAGAACCACCGATCTTCCGCAAGCCAGCTGGAAGGCTGAAATGAAATTACATGAAATTCGAATGACCCTGTCGGGATTCGAACCCACGCGGCGAGGGGCTGAGTGAATGCTTAAGTCAGCGACTTTACCCTCTCGGCCACGGAGGCCCCTTTTCATGAATTAACTGATCTGTTTGTGATATGGTTTTCATCAATAAATAATTCAAGAAAATGTACTAACTACAGATTGTTTAGGGAAAAGTTTGCATCCGAAGATTATCTTGTTAAATTTAAAACTAGAAACACAAATCTTCTAGTAGAAGTTGGTTCTTGGTATAGCAAAGATCGAAATTGTCGATTATGCAGTTTATGTGATAGTAACAAAATTGGAGATGAGTTCCATTATTTTCAAGAATGCCAATCACTTTTAAATGACAGAAAACGTATCAAAAGCGAAGTGTTTCCAAATTTATTACTTTTTAAAAATTATGAACTGTAATCCAGAAAATAAAATCAAATATCGCAAATTGTGTCAATTCGTTAACCAAATTCTTTTAAGGTTAAGTCAACAGTAGTATGCCTCCTCCTTTCTTCTAGTGATTTATCATGTGTCCTGTATCTGTTTATTTACTTCATTGTCATTTGTATAAGCCTCGTTCTTTACTTTAGAAAATGTATTTTTGCTTTTTGTATTCTCAGTTTGTCATGTGACATGAGCTTTGGAAATAAAATAAACTTGAAACTTGATAGATGAGACTGGCTATTTTAAATGCCTTACAGGATTTCATGCTAAATAAATATGCAGATGCGTCTAGAAAATGAATGGATAAGGAAATTACGTTTATAACTACCTACAATTCATAGAAAGACTATTGTTAGTATGGGGGCGGGTCAATAATTAGTGTCGTTACCATAGTAAAATGAAAACCACTGACGCAAATATCAATTTCTTTATGCCATTCCTTCAAAGTAATCACCTTTATGTAATACACAGAGTTTCAGTCGTTTAATCCAATTTTCAAATGTTTTTCTATAGTCTTTTTAGGTATACCTTTACATAACTGATACATTGCGGATCCAAGTCCATTCCGGCTTCTGTAGCGGCGACCCTGAAGGTGTTTCTTTAATTTTGGGAACAGAAAAAAGTCACAGGGTGCCAAATCTGGCGAGTATGGTGGGTGGTTTAGAACAGTCACATGTTTACTTTCAAGAAATTTCTTCACAATGTCCGCTTTGTGTGGAGTAGCGTTATCATGCAAAAGGTACATGCCCCTCATTCCGGTACTAGGACGAAGCTTACATTAATATTTGTCAACTTAAATTAGCACTTTCCTTCTGTAAACCTTCGCATTGAGAGCATTTCTTTGGAACAGCAAATTGTGCAATTAATCCGTGAATTCCGAAGAACATAGCATACATTACTTTCCTTGAGCTTGTCACTCTTTTGGCTATACAAGGCCTACGGGCATGTTTCGTTGCCAATATTTTATTATTTATTTAGCGAGTCGGCTCAAAAAAGTGGAACCAGCTTTCATCACCAGTAACAATGTTAGAAAACTTCCTACTGTCATATTTTGGAAACATCTTTAATACTTTTCTGGCACATTTCACACGCTCTTGCTTTTTTTCAGGACTTAACAAATGTGGTATCCACCTAGCAGCGATCTTCCTAACTCGAAGATGCTTCTTCAGAATGGTAAAAGCTGACCCTTTTGACATGCCAGCATACCTAGCTATCTCAGAAATCGTATATCGTGCTTCTTTACCGATGAGATCGTTTACTTTTTTTAATGTTGTTTCTGGTGATAACTAACGGTTTCCTGCCTCTACCACTGGCATCCTCCAACCTCTCTCTGCCGTTCTTAAACATAACAATCCATCTTTGAACTGTTCTTAAACTAACAACAGAAGACCCCAAAACAGTACAGAGTTCATTGTGAATTACTGTTGCGCTTAATCCTAAAGCCATACGCGTTTTAATATATAGAGAATACTAGGTTAGTGTTGGATAAAGATAAGTTTATCCTGCGAGGCCAAGAAAATATAAACCGCGAGCCTTGGTTTAGGCATTTTCAACTTTCAAATACTCAAAAAAAGAAAGAAATATATTTAAAAAGAATAATATGTAACACGGTTGATCAGTCTACACACTTTTAACACATGTGAGTCGAAATATACTGTACACATCTCGACAGTATTCAAAATATCATTGGAACTATTAAACAAAACATGAATCGTCGCTGTTTGTGTAGTTATGGCTGTGGCTCAGACTTAGTTGTGTACATGGAAATGATGTATGTTAAATGTCGACCCATAAAATTGGGATGTTAGTGAATTGTTGCTGAGCATGTTGTGTGGTGGTGGGTGAGGTATTGGGGGCATACTGCTTGTGGATATAGGTATTTGTGCAGGAGGACAGGAGACAGGAGTTTCAGTGGATTGGGTGCTTGATACAGTTACCGTATTTGTGAGTATATTTGAGCATTTCTTCTGCTGACATTCTGTTATGTTAGAATAATTTATAACAGATTGAATGTTCTTGTGTCCTGTAATAGCCATTATTTCTGTGGGAGGCACATTATTTTCTCTTAACTTCTGCACCAAGTGCTTTCGAGCAGAATGGTTGGTAACTTTTTTGTCACCAGGGATATTTGCCTCTGCAACCATACTCTTAAGCATTTTTCCTAGTTTGCACATCCCCAATTTTTGTCTAATAAACCATGTGTTCTGCTCAAAAGCACCAGATCCAAAAGTTTTGGTATTTGGGGCTAAATAAAATGGATCATTTGGCCCCAGAGAAATTCAGGGGGAGTTTCTCTGCATACATTTTATAAATTTCCACAGGACATTTATCAGATTCAACACAAGAAAACATTTTTGGGGGTCACTTTTCTGATGTCAGCAATGTTTTCCCCAGTCCTTGCTTTTGTCTGTCTTTCATTTAGTTCTAAAAACTCTGTACCATCTGTAGCCTTCCTGAGCTTTATATCACCCCACCTGTAAATATAATATTTAACATGATACATGTACATTGATTTATTTTGAAAATCTGTCTGTTATAAGTAATTTGTAAGGAAGTAGTCTTCATCATCTAATGAAAAGTATATCAACAGTTATATATTTACTTACTTTAGCATTTAAAATGAATTTTATATTTGAAAAGAAGTAATTTGTTTTAAATGTATAAGTTTGTCTGAGTACATATTTTGAGTATGAGATTTCATTAAATGAAATATATGCTTTATTCTAGACAGAGATATAACCACCTCAAGTTGTACTGTTCTGTGGATCCTCTTAAACCAAAGTGGAGGGAGTTGTTCAGCCATAATGTATTGACCAAGGATCTTGGGTTGTGGGCTCCAAGAACACCCTTCTACCACATCAACTCAATATCATCATCTTCAAGAGGCTGTGCTTCATTTGGTCGATTGCCCATTCCCTTTTGGTGAGTATGTTTTTGTTAGATATTTCATTGATTTCCATAAAGCAATAATCAATAAATATACCTTTAAATAAATATATATATTAATATCTTGGAATGTCATTATAGATGAAATTGCTTATTAAAATGTTTGATTTTATTTATTTATTTTCTATTTATTATTTATTTATTCATAAGTTAAACAGAGGGAATATTATTTATAAAAGCTTTGAGAAAATTGTTTACAGCTGAATATTTTTGAGTTGTGCATACCTGTTTTTTCAGGCTTTTTTTCTTTGCTTGGAAGGTTTCCCTTGTAAGGGCAAACTGTGGGCCAGAACCACCCATTATACTGTAAGGGTACTTATGCCGTCTCAGTTTTCTATCCAGGGAGCTTATAATGCCCCTCAGACTTGAAGGCTCAAATTCCTTTCCATCTTTTTTTTTTTATTGAAAGTAGAAATGATGCGATGTGTTCATCTAATAAATTTACATCAAGTGTATGGAATTCTCGTGTTTCTCCTTTTGTTGCTAGATAACGTTTGAATTTATTTATGTCATGAATTGTTTTTTGACTGTGTTTTTATTTTATTGTTCTTCTATGAACTTAAGATCTTCTCCTTCTCTAATTTCTTTGAATTCACCTTCCATTTCAGGTTGTGAAGGAAGGGGCTGCATACAGTTAGGGGGCTCAGGTTAATCATCAGCATCTCCTTTAGAACCAGACTGCAGAATGACAACTGGAGATGCATCAGCTTGCTGAAGAGTGTCAAATGGCATTGATATTTGTGGGATAATTGGACATTCAGACTCAATTTCACTCTCAAATATACAGGGATTAATACCAAATTGTAGCTCAAATTCTTCATTTGACATTTCTGTGACATTGTTTGTATTCTCTCTGTCCAGTTCAAACTGGAGATCATCCCAAATCACTTCAAATGTAGCTGGACTTATGTAATCAGACATATTGTAGGCCTATCTGACTGAAGCAGACAACATTTATCTGCAGAGCTGCTGGTATGTTTTTTTTGTGTGTGTGTGTGTGTGTATTTTGAAATGTAAAATATTAAAATAAATTAAAAAACATCATTAAAGTTTTTTGTTTGTTTATTTAATAAAATTTGACATTTATTCATGACAGCAGCATTTATCCCCCTTTTATTTCTACCAGTAAAATCGTACATAAACTCTTTCTGCACTTCTTGAACTTTGAACTCAAGAAAGTAGTTCCGATGACGTCAGAGTATATAAAATTTCACGAATGAGTATAAAGCTAAGTTTATTCGATAGGCAGTTTATACCACGATGTGAGTCTGATGATAGGATAAAAGACCGTATTTCTTAAGAGTTCACTGAACGTTTGGCAGATATTTTTATACGAAGTTGATCGTATGTACCTCTTTCAGTACTTGTTTTCTCACTGTCCTTGTGTATAGATATACATGTTTGATACACTGTTTGACAGCTAAAGAATTCGTGCGTATCAAAGTATAACTTTGCACGTCCTCCATGCAGTATTCGTGAAATAAACTGAGGGACGACACTAATTATTGACCCGCCCTCGTAGCATAATCTGTACCTATTTAACAATGTAAATACCTGCAAATATGAATCCAGTAAACAAGAATGTGTCGTTATAGATATTTCATTTAAAGCAAAGGACAATTACTCTATTCATAAGTATATGCATCATGATATTTCAAAATAATGAATATTTACTATATACAATGTAGTTTGTGCACTGCTCATAATGCCTGATCTTATGTCAAACTGTTTACCATTGTATATGACAATAATATACATATTGCTCTTTATGCCAATAAAGACATATAATTGAATGTGCGTGTGCCCCTGTGCTTTTGGGATCTTCCTCCACCTATTATTAGGTGGACGTCATGATATGACTCAGATACCGTCACGTCAACATCAACTTAATCACTCGTATTCTGCTGTTGATCTCATTTATCATTATAACTGCGAATTATTAGCTAGCTTTTGTTTGTTTGTTTGAGTTTTACGTCCCACCGATAGTATTTCAGTCATTTGGAGACGATGTCTACTTGAGACAGATATAGTGCTGCCACACTGTAGTATCACGCCGTAGACATGTGGCATGGTACCACACCCAGTCACATTATCCTTACACCGGGCCAACCAGTCCTGCAACTACCCTTACATGCTGAGCGCCAAGCAAGGGAGCTATATCAGTACCATTTTTTACGAATTTGGTATGTCGCGGCCGGGGATCGAACCCACGACCTTCCGTTTCCGTGGCGGACGCTCTAACCGATAGGCCACCGGGACCGGATTGATTATATAGCTTTTAAAAATTCCCTCATACTGTATGTGTACATAGTTCATTCGTCCCTTCATAATTCTTGCGGGATGGTATATAGTATTTCACACTTACCCGCAATAATTTGTTATCGCATTTCACAACTACCCATTAAAGTCTGTTACTATCAACATTATCAAGATGATAGCTTCTCCCCATTTTTAGGTTGATATACCTTCCATCAAGAACGATAACTCCTACATTTCCTACATTACGAAAAGAGAGTATTTAAAATCGAAAAATAGTTATTTCAATTTTGACTTGAGATATACACAAGACTTTGGTCGTAGTAGTTATGAGTTTCGTCTAATATACCTGTAGGATGATTTTTATCATGTAAAAATCTATGTGTGTAGATAGATTTCACTATTCCTTTTTCAGCCTTATTATGTAACTGTAATGTTGGATCAATGCTGTCACATTGGCCATGGCCGTGGATTACTAAGCCGTGTGGTTGGCCCGCTGTAAGGATGATGTGTGGTATCATGCCACATGACTACGGTGTGATACTTCAGTGTACCTGTTTCATGTAGTCTCAAAATATTGAAATATATTTGTGGGCAAACAAACAAACTGTAAGAACAGCTTAACCTCTCGGCCATCCTTTTACGTTAGAAATAGTAGCAACAACCGTTTTACTCATAACATGGAACTGTTTCAAAGGTCAATGTCGAACAAGTACAAAAAAAAAGTTAAATATGTACCCCCAGAGGCCGACGGTGGACAATAAACTTTAGAACTGATATTAATGAGTAGGCGGGTTCGTTACATAGACACATATTTCTTAAAACAGCTCGTTCACAGATGATTGGTAGTAATTACGAAAATATATCTAATTTCCATCGTTAATGGGGGCCTCCGTGGCCGAGAATGTAAAGTCAGTGACTTTAACACTTACTCAGCCCCTCACCGTCATTCGGATTTTCATGAGAGGAAGCCTTCCAGCTGGCTTGCGGTAGGTCAGTGGTTCTACCCGGATGCCTCCGTGCATTCGGGGTCTTCCTCCTCCTCTTATCATCATCAGTGATCGCCTCACTCTATGAAGAGTATATTCCCGATTTCCTCTACCTGTAATTAGCTGGACGTCGCTATATGACTGAAATACTGTCGAAGCGACGGTACACTCAAATAGTCAAGTCAAGTTCATCGTTAATGTTGGTGAAATCTTTGTTTCCCCAAAAAATAAACTGTCATTAAACAGAAAAACACTATTTTCGTAAACGCACCTTCAGCGAACTCGGTTAAATATAAAATACGGTATCCTCGAAGCAGTTACTTGCGGTACCACGTGACATGTTCCGATAAATGGTATTCACCAGTTGAGGGTAGCCATTTTCTTAAGTTCAGCATATGAAGTTAGCGAATGCGCGAAGAGTGAATGTAAACGAAAATGAAAAAAGAAAATCTAAATATAGGTTTTATAATTCTACTTCTAATTATAATTCTGTGACGGTATTGCCTGTGATGGGGAAACCATCCATGAATTCTGGAAGATAGATGGTGTCTACTTAAGCTGTCAACATTTCTTTCACCTATTTAGTTGCATAGACACTAAAATAAAGTGTTAACATTTGATACGTTGAAACTACATGGATATGTAAATGCAACGCACCCATCCTGCATGATGGATCTGCATTATATATTGTTTCCAATTTTATGCAAGGCTTCCCATTCACAATTGCAACGTACGCCAGTAGATAATCCGCTGTAATATTTACTTTAGATTAGATAAACTCATTTAATGCAGCAAATAAACATAAATAAACTACATGTAAATATAAATTGTTTTAAATATGACGTTTAAGTATACTTATCCTAAACCCTAAGGTCAAACATAACCGGGGGCGAGTTGCTTACACAATTTATTTCGATGAGTAACTGGATTTTTATGCAATCGCATGTTGCAAAAATAAGTTTCGGGGTAGAGGAAGGGATTTTTCGGAGGTGCATCGCGCAATAACATCGTAAACAAATATGGCCGACAAGATGCTTGATTTTCAGATTCGGAATGGAAATTTTGTAATTGCACATTGAATGTGGAAAAACAAAATGTTTTGTTCTGTTTGAAAAAATTAGTGTGCATGTGTCAGCTAAATGCATGAATCATCTGCTAAATATTGCAGGATGATATTTGTTTTACCTAAATGGTCGATAAATGTTGTCTACATTTAAACATTTTAAAAACCTTTTCCTTCGTTATCAAATAGCAAAATCGTTACACAGAGCACGAAGAAAACGGGAATATGTGAGTTGCAACAATCTGTCTGAGCAACTCGCTCGGTTTGTTGTTTGGTTGTATGGGTATAGAATCATACCGACATTTTCAGAACTTTGTTCACATGAGACAGATATACAGTGCTGTCTCCTTGCAATATGACGCCGTAGACAGGTGGCATGATACCACACGTTGTCCTCACACCGGACCAATCAGTCTGGAACTACAACTCCCTGATATATGTATGACACCAAGCAAAGGAGCTAAACCAGTCTCATTTAAAGGGCCAAACTCCACACAGTAGTTACCTCCCCTTACAGTTGTAGATAACCACTGCCACCACAAGTAAAAATTAACAGAATTTAGCTATTTTTTTCTTTTTTCAAAAAAAAACAAAAAAAAAAAACCTGTCAGTGTCATATCCCTAAGTATGTTTTCTGTAATAAACATCAACTATCTCGTAGTAAAAGAAATAAATCATTTAAAAAAATATATATTTTTGTTGTGACAGCAGACGGAGATGCCAGTTTACCATCATCACGTGACATTTGTGACGGCAGTGATTTTTTTTGCTTGCAAGGGAGATCACTGTGTGGAGTGGGCTTATGTATGCTGAAGACGTGGATTGCCACTCGCAACTTCTCGGCTCAGGGATGGACGCTCTAACTGATTGGAAACCGGACTCGGTATTAATATTTTTGACCACAAGTCAAGACTAAGTAAATTATTTAAACTTTTTAACATAAATATCAATACGTATTACCTTACATCAATACAGTGCAAAGATAACATCAATAAAATATCAAGACTTTGTCAGTCATTACATAATAGGAACAAAAGAATAAAATATTGTTTGCCATACAAATTACTAGTACATGAAGAAAAAAACTTCACTTTACACAAGCACATATTCTACATAAAACATAAGCACAAAAGAATAAACGTACATTAAAAAAATTACAAATCTATAATTTTTTTCATATAATGTAAACAGTCATACACTACGGCAACGATTCTCGCACAGCCGGTCTCTGGGGACCTTACAAGAGACGTTTATATCATTATGTAAAGAAATACAAAAATAAGGATTAAAAAAGGACATGATTAAACCACAAAAATCAACAACATAAATGCAATTACCACAATAATGTAATATTGGTACTGGCATAAAAATGAAAATTGAATAAAAAGGTTTGTCCCCGTGACTTAAGCTTGACTTTTGCTTTTTCACTACTCTTATTCACCCTCCGATTTTCATCGACGATAAAAAAGAAAAAAAATCCTTTAAGCGAATTTGAACACACAATTTTCTTAATAAAATTTGCAACTAAGTAGCATTCATTTAAAATAAAACAGGAAATAACTTGCCTCCATGGTTTTCTCAAACTGATCGCAGATCTTCACTCAAATAGGACAGTTGGACAACTTTTAGAAATTAACTGAATGAATATAGCCACTTGATCATATCCGGGCACTTGCCACCGGAAGTGTACAAAAGGCACATAAAACACCAGTCCAGAGAAAATAAAACCGATGCCGTAAATAAACTCCACCCTGGGATTGTTCAAGAAGGGTGTCAAAACCATGGAAATGCATATCAGCAATGCAATTATCGGCACACAAATTGGGAGACGAAATTCTTCTTCGGCTGTATCAACTTTCTTTAAGTTCCGTTTTTCATACCTATAACGTAAGAGTCCAACAATACTGAGTCCTTTCATGACAAATCCGAGAAAACTCACAAGGTGTATAAGAGGAGCTATATCTCCCGGTAATAACATTAACATGGCCATGACCGTATTGAATGTCAGGGAAACAATTGGAATTCCAGTGCGCACATGCAGAAAGGACAACACTTCCGGTAAGTGACCTGCACGTGCGGCAGCAAACCGTACTCTAGAGTCGATGAAAACTCCTCCAATTAATGATCCATGCACAGAACACATGACGCTGATTGGCATGATGAGTGCAGCTGCACCCAAGACTCGGTCTCCCCATGTGAAGGCAACAGCAGGGTCGGACAGAAACTCCGCCTTAGAAAGCATTGCGAAATACGAAACGTTTGTTGATATGTAGATTATTGTTATGATAATGAGAGAAATTGATATAGATCTCGGAATATTCTGTTTGGGAAAATACAGCTCCTCGGAGATATCATTTAATGCTGTAAATCCATTATATGCCCACATACAATTGTATATGGATAACGTAATTGAAGTTATGTCCATCTTGGTGCCGTCAAAGACATTCTGGAAGTTTTGACTTCTACCTTGTGAAATTGTTACAATACCACCGGTTATTATGATGGTCACTGTTGCGATTTTAAGGGCTGTAAATATAATTTGAATCGAGGTCGCGAAACGTACACTGACGGCGTTCGTGATCGACAGCGCGAGAAGCTCTGCCGCAGCAATTGACTTCCGAATACTATCCGGCGCAGTGCAATGGCCGAAAATTGGAGCGCACAAATAATCCGCGAAAACTAGTGCCAAGACAGCTCTACTTCCGGCGCTTAGAATTGTCGTCTGGACCCACGCTATCAAAAAAGCGGGAACATCGCCGACCAAAGCTTTAATGTATGTGTAATCCCCGCCTGATCGCGGCTTTACAACACTAAGTTCTGCGTAAACAAGTCCAAGAATCATGGCCAGCAGCCCACAGAACGTCCATATGAGAAGGCTCATTCCGAAAGAACCACAGTTAAGGACGGTTCCTTTAGGAGATATGAATATTCCAGATCCAATTACACTGCCAATTAGGAAGGAAATACTGCTCACGAGCCCTAGACGTCGCTTAACTCGTAGTCCCTCGGGTTCCATAGTAACTGAGTGACCGTTGAAATTAACACCACACGTATTCCGATTTATTACCATGTCGATGAAAATAAATTGACTTGAATTTCACAATAACTAAAAAGAGCACATAATGTTAGCAAAGAAAACAATCTTTACTAGCCATCGCCTTCTCTGACTCACATTGAAAAGCATGTGTGAGAGTTTATATAAGTTTTTGGAGCTGTTTTTATATAATCAGCTTAAGGGTGTAATTAATTGGCCAATTAATCGTTGGTCAGAAGTGGGGGACAGTTTGTTTATAGCGTGGGAGAACAGACAAACGCTATACCTGTCACAAGCGCTTTCAAGTCGGTGTCATAAGACGCTGACAGGAGGGAGGGGATAGACGGACATACATCAATGTGTGCGCGGACAATTGACCAGAAGAGATTCTCTTAATGTCACTTAGTGCTTTTACTCGTGATGCACATATTTCAGCCATATTTTGCCTTATATAAACAACACATTCGTAGAAGGCGCTAAATTGGATTTCCGCAATTGGGAGGGCGAGCTATTACAACCTTATCATATTTATATAAATCAAAGATTTATAAACATGTATTCGTTAAAAAATGAGGGGGTGGGTCAATATTACAGACAATAGCGTGCGAACGGCATTGAAGCTATATTTAGAATGAGAGTGATAAAACCTATGTAGAATTTCTTTTCCGTGACTGACCACATTTACTCACAATTTAATCACACTTACAAGTTTGCTACCCGGAATTATTGATGAATCCATGTTGCGGAACATGTCATTTGGGACCGGAAGCACCTGCTTCGATACCGTATTCTACACTGACGGGAAGTTCCAACCGATCATCTTAAATTAATGAAATATCTCAAAACCGCGGGAATTGTAAGAATCAAATTTATTTCATTTTCGGGTATATGAAAGGTGAACAATATGTGCAAAATTTCATTGAAATTGTTTGCGAATTACAATGGCAGTAAGCTATGATGTAATGCCACCCTCAAAAGTCAAGTCAAAACAGACAGATAATTTAAAAAGTCATCATTTAGAACTTTCCGTCAGTGTGCCTGAGTACAATCAAAAGCATGCTAAGACATGCATCTTGCTTATAAACTTGTATACTGAAACATACTTTAACACTTTATATTAACTAAAATAACAGAGATTCAATCTGAAGTAGTATATAACGTGTTACATAAGGGCAGTGTGCTTTGGCTTATGTAAGTTGATTATTTAGTCAGGGGCGTGTCTGTACTAATTTTGGGTATACGTACCATGGCTAGGGAGGGTCCGAGGGCATGCTCTATTGGGGAAAATGCCCCTGAAACGCCGCAGCAGCATTTTGGATGGTACTTAGCACACACACAAAACTGTCTGTGTTCTTGCTTAATGGGAATGGAATATTTCGAAAGTAACTAGACAAATATATAAACTTTTGATCAATGTATTTTAGGAAAAAAAGTCATTTGCAAAAGTATCTGAACAACCCTTTTTATAAACTATTCAATGCGATAAGATAAAATTGAACGACGCATTTTTTAGTTTCCCGGTGATAAGTTTCAAAATGCCGCGGGACGCTTTTTTCATGAAGTAGTCACAGGTAGTGGTATTAATGGACAAGTGGGTCTTCCTTCACCAGTTTGATTTTTCCGAGCAGGACGGTATTTATATACACATCTTAATGTCACTTATAAGGCTTAAACGGTGTTTCTTTTTCTCCTGTCCAGACTCGCAAATGTGACCGTCTTCCGTCATATTCGGCATATTTGCAGAGGTATCCTTCATTTTCTTTAACGCAGGTTGAATCGTATCACAGAAACAGGTACACCTACTCGTAGATTTTTTTGCAATTTCGAGCAACCATTAAAAATCTAAAAATCATTTTGGTTACTGTCTCATTTGAAAATGCATCATGAAATAAAAAGTTCTGCCAATATGTAAATTTTTTATTTACAGTAAAATACTAACAGTGTGCCTAGAAGTTGTTCAGTGAACAAACATCAGTTGTCGTTACGGCCAGTCACCTGTTTATATCGGTCAGTTAACAGTCCAAGGTGGCCGCATGATAGAGGGGGTAGGTTGGGGTTTAATCCCAAACATCTACATACTGTTTAAAATGGTATAGATAGCTAGCTTCCGGCTTTGCGCTAAGCTTGTACAATAGGTCAGTTGCAGATATTGAAGAGCACTTCTTGCCAAGAAGTGCTCTAAAATACAATTCCCTGGCCGAGCCAAACACCTTTTGGACCCATCCAAGGGGATAAGATGTAAAATAATTGATGTTAACCAAAGGCATTCATTAATGGAGAAAGTGTGTCAAATATCAAGTCTTTATATAGTAAATGAGTAATGCTCTGGACATAAAAAGAACATTACAAAATGGATGTTTTTTTCTATTTTAAGGTTTGAAGTTCTTGTCTTGTACTGTTAACAAGTTATGCCCCTACAAAAAAAAGATGAAATTTAAAAGCAGAATTCAAATTCAGTGTGGCCATACCACGTGGTATATGACATCATTTTAAGCTAACTCGAAAAGCATATTTTGCATCGATTCAGAGGGAAGAAACTGCAGTAAGTATTTCATTTTATTATCAATTTTAATGTTACATAGCGCATGCGAAGCGGAAAATAGTGTCCTACACATGTGTCACGAAGATTCTTTTGTCAGATGTACAGGATTTCTTAACATTCGGGAAAACCTTCTGAGTTTGTGAAATTTGTGAAACACGTAAAGCACATAGCTAATAATGTTTTCCCTGATGTTAGGAAACACTGTTCATCTGATAAAAGAATCATTAGGATTTCGCATGCGCTATATCCCGCTAAATTTGGTGAACAAATACATTACTTGTAACAGTTTTCTTTTTCGAATCAAAGCAAATAATGTTGCTTGTGATAGCTTATAATGATTTCATATACCACGTGTGGTAAAGGCCACACTGTAGATTTATGGATCTTTGGTCATATGATATATATGACGACTAAGAAAAGCTTCAAGTCAATACCTACGAGTAGTAAAGTTTCCAAGTATATAGTAAATGAGATATTCTACAAAATCACATATCCCTGACTTCTTTTTAAAGACATCTCTCTCCCTCCCTCTCTTCTCTCTCTCTCTCTCTCTCTCTCTCTCCATATATATATATATATATATATATATATATCATTACGGGACAAAATTGAAAAAAGGGAGATAATTCAAATGGGAAAAGGAAGTGTTATCATCCTTTGTTAGTGTACTTTTCCTAGTCATCATCTATATATAATTAAAGTTTAAGGTTCAAGTCAACATCTTGTATAGTTTTGAAGTTATGGCAAAGGTAAAGTCCACAGGCAGAACATGTAAAAACAAAAACAACATGACCTCGATCTATCGATTCGGGTGCATAAAAGTGAAGATTCTGATTGTAGTAAATGGGTGTTGTTTGAAATAAATCAGAATTCTAACCACCTCATAAGTTAAACTTTAAATTAATACATATTTATATACGTATTAACCTAGGGGTATTTCTACCAAGGTTAAAATTTCTATTTTCGTACGTTTTCTACGAAATCACATATCCCCGGATACATTTTATTGATGTCACTTAATTATGAAGATGATTCATACATTATTTTGTTCTGGAACGACTGCTCAACAAGTAATGTTTAAAAAGCACATCGAAGCATGAATAAATACAAAAGCCACTTGCACAACTAGGTAAAATAGACTTTGTCGGCAGTATGTTGTCTTAAAGGGATAAGATATGTGGATTGTGAAACTATTTAGTTAATATTAAAAATTCAAATTAGGGACGTTCAAATGATTTATAGATACATCATGTTACATACGGACCGAGACCGTTATTGTTTGACGAAACAAGATAGTAACGTCTAAAGCTGGACAACATGCCTAGATAAAACACCTTGTACCAACCAGGGTCCAAAGCGGCACCTGGACCGCCAGCCAATAAATTGCGTAACATCCGAACCGACCTAGCTACGCCCCTGGCTTACCTATGTTATTTATTTTTTAAATTTGAAATTTACATCATTATTGAAAACTGTTTAAATGTTTTTGAATACATCGGATCTTTGATTTTGTTTTGATACATTAAAATTCATTAATGTCAATTTGCCAAACGACGGAAACATTTATTTTAAAACCACTTTTGCACATAATTAATTGTTGAATAAATGGTACTCATTAAGGTAATCCATTCATCATAAACTTGTGATCATATCGTGGTAATTTTATAGTAAATGCAAGCCTCTATAGACTTTGAGCCAAGAGCCTGTAACTCTAAGTCAATGGATGCTTGCATCTGCACTGAAGTCTCTTTTAGTATTTGAAGGACCATGATTATAATTTAATAATGGATGATTTACCTTAATAATCAAAACTTTGAATACAACACACCATATAGTTAAAGTTTTATGCTTGTGATCTTGGTTTAAAAGAATAATAAAAAACAACCCTTAGTCTCATTGACTGAAAATGAATATAACATGTTTTGAAATTGACAATATTGTGCTTTACCTATTTCATTTTTTATTTAGCCGAAATTTATCGTTTAAAATATCATTATTTATAATTATTCTTTGTCAGCATAACATGAGTTTATTCTAAACATGAATTTTCTTTAGATTGTACCAAACAATCATAATTCATATTTAAGTATGATAACTCTATATTGTATATAAGTGGGATGTAGACCTAGTTCACCATAATGAATGCTATAATTATAAACCATTTGACACAAGGGTGGGGTGAAGCAAGGCAGTATTAACTGTTGATTTTTCGTTTAAGTCGTGTTTTGTCTAACAGTATTCGTCCACATCAAAGAAGTGAGAAGTTATTATGCAGGATAAGTAATGAAAGAAGTAAAACAAAACGAAAACATACTGTGACATGAATTTAATTAGAAGAACACATTTACATAATTTTATTTAAGCGATATACTTGTCATGATTCATCCTATTGAAAAACGTGACTTCTCAAAGTCACTCTGTCTCCATGTATGAATACTGAATAATGGGTGCCAACACACTAAAATGTTCATAGAAAAATAGGTGCCAACACACTAAAATTTTCATAGAAAAATAGGTGCCAACACACTAAAGTTTTCATAGAAAAATAGGTGCCAACACACTTAGAATTTCATTGCAAAATAGGTGCCAACACTAATATATTTATAGTGCTTTCCAGCTACGTAAATAATCTATTACACATACGACTACAATGTCGGTCTCTGTTGATATCTGATATTATGTTGATATCTGATATCATGTGTTAATTCTTTGAGTTTATAAAACATCAGTTGTTTTGTTTTTACACTATTGTTTATTTATCGCATTTTATATAATTTGCTATGTTTATGATTGAATGCAACCGGCCGAAGGCATATGCGGATAAACTTAAGAACGACAAATTCATATCTGAAACAAGTCACTGTGCTTAGGTAAGACGACGGTTAAGTGAAGATGGGATATTGACATGAAATTTAAAGTGCATATGTCACTTTTGTTATTGTAAAAAAATGTTAAAAAAGATAAAAACATATAACTTGGTTATCACAAACAGTCTAAAAATCAGAGGCTGATTGATTAATTTGATTAAATAATTAACTATTGATTCAACTTTTCTTTTCAAGGAGAAATGTGTTAAGGGACATAAGTTCTCTTCTTGCCCTTTCCTGTCAAAATAAAGGATAAGAAAATTATGGACAAAAGCAATGATAATGCTTTAAAAGCAAATCCAGCAAATAATGTTATGAAAGAAAAGTTGAGGGATTTGCTCACTGTCAAGTGTATACACGATCAAATAAATACACACAAATACATGTTAGGCTGAAGGCATTTGTTGAATTAAAACTGTCTAAAAGACCTGACAGTGTTTTCCTCTCATTTGAAAGGCTTTACTTGGCAGCAAAGTTTTAACATACATTCAAATATATTTATGATATTACAGAACAGCAAACTGTAAATACTCATTATGCATGCGCATTCTGGGTCTCTGTGTAAGTCATCTTTCATTTGGTGAACCTCAAACTGTATCCATTTCAAGCAATGTCAAGGTCAAGTACCATTTGTAACATATATGGACATATGGCGTGATCTAATGCTAGTTAAGTCTATTAGTACGTATACAGGCCACTATTGCATCAAGCATATTTTCTAGGCGCAAAGTACTGGTCCAACACAGAAACTGTCGAGAGGTATTAATATAAGTTGTGAGAAAGTACATCCTTATCGACATAAACGAAATGTATAAACTTATCAAAGACGTTATTTTTGAGATAGATATAAGACCTGGTCATCCTACAAAAGCTATAGTAAATCCCATGCAGATCGGGGCTTCTCCTACATGAACACAAGAATTGACACTGCAAACCCTATTTCATGTTCAGGGTCAAACTCCACGCAGTAATTACCTCCCCTTACAGTTGGAGATTAGCACTGGCACCACAAGTATGACTTAACAGTATTTAGTTAATTTTCCCCCCCCAAATAATAGTATTTTACTGCGAGTGGCATTTCCCTAAGTATATTTTCTTTAATAAACACCAAATACCGCCTGGTGATAAAAAACAGATTTTAAAAAATATTTTTGTTGTGCAGCAGACGGAGACGCCATTTTGTTAGTTTACCATCATCACGTGACATTTGTGCCGGCTTTGACTTATTTCCCACATGCAATTTTCTTGCTTGGTGATAAATATCATTATATCCAATGTCATAATTAATTTATTGAAACAAATCCCATAACCTTATATTTTGTTATATATTATTTGTCCAATGTTATGCTATGTTATCTTGGAAATAAACTTTTGAATGGAGTCATGGTTTTCCCTGATTGATAAAGGTGATTGTTTTATCTTAATAGAAGATTAAATTAACAAGGTCCACGATGATTCATTTGCATATTAATCGTTTTCAACGTGTCATTATACGAGTGGGGATCCAGCTATTTTACAGTGAGATATAATTCATATGTAACTGTTAAACTGTGAGTGATATAGAATTTTGGTTTGGATCCAGCTATTTTATCTGTGCATTGAAATATATACCAAAGAAAACGTAAAACGATAAAGAGTTCCGTGATGTCACGGTTATGTCAAATAATTCGGCGTGATTTGGCGTCATTTTTTGGTAATGTTTAATGCAAAAACTATAGAAAACAACATAAGATAAAAAGAAAATGTGTTCGTTTTTAGTGAATACATAGTGATACAATTCTCGAAGTGATACGCGCTCGTGAAAATATTGTAAATGTATCACTCTCGATGAGATATATTCCGTATTCACTCAAAGCAAGCAAATATCCTCTATGTATCTCCAACATTTTTCCGTGTTAATATTGACAAAACTACTACTTATTTGCTTTAATTCACAATCAAGTTGTTAGCCTTAATAGGTTTGTATCATTATCAATGTATCAATCTGTTGTCATAGAAACCAATCTATCATGGATAGGCAAAATTAAAATGTTGAATATAAGGCTATGCCCAGTGTTCTTTAAAATAATTAAGTATGATCTCCTTCTCAGACTTGAGTATCATACTCAAATCCCTTTTGAAACTTAAGTATAGTAAGGCATAGTTTGAGTACGAGAATGAAAATCATACTTAAGGACCGTTTTATTTTCGATAAAACGGGACCATATGTATAGGGGAAAAAAACAAATACCATGACGTTACTTTGACGTCAATTTCATCATCTGGTGAAATTTTGACGTTATCAATGCTTGTTTGACTTATCAACAAATTAACAAGAGCATTAGATTTCTGGATAAAGGAAATAATGTCAATGTCAAAACACGAAAATCATGCCATGTTAAATTTTGCTACAATCTAGGAAAAACATCAAATGATGTCGGAGGCTGAACATAAAAGTGTATAGTGATCGCTTGGGTGCCGGTGGTACAATATGTTTAAAGATGACAGGGAAGAAAATGAACACAGAGCAGGCCGGAAGAAGACTTGGTCAATGTAACAGGTTGACCACCACCGTTTAGTACATTATGTCTCGGTTTGAAGGAAAATGGTACAGGGACAAAATAACTGAGAAGATAAGGATGCATGAATCTTGCATTAAGGTTTGAGGAAAGTTCTTAGAGAAACTATTGTTTTTGTGAAAAATGAACTGACATTAGAAAAAGTACGACGTCATCCTGACGTCAAAATGATGACATGCATTAACAGTGCTAACCATGTCAATAATACTGTGATTTAGCTTCTATCTGCTGTATCCTATTTTATTATATTCGACACGGTGATCAATATAAGGTCTTAGTTTGCAAAAAAGTGCATTTTATTGATGTTTCATTATTTTGACACGCGCGTTATAATAGAAATCCTATTATTTTTGGATCACCCTCATATACTTAGTACAGGGTCAGTAGGGTTAGTATAACATAAATTGTAATGAACAATACAATATGTATCAATGTAGTATTAACAAGTGAAAATGGCCTGATTCGAGAACAGTTTTCTGGACTGGTTATCGAAAGTCACGTTATTAAATGAATATGTTCAAGAAATAGTCATTGATTTATTTTCAGTTATAAAACCAAAGCTCTAAATTTTCATTATTCAAGAATGACCAAATTTAATAAAACTGCTGTGGCAATAGTTTATATCTAAATATGGCAATGAATGTCGTTATGAACTATTATCTCTGAAAAATTAGTTATAGTTACAATCATGGCCATTGTTTCATATTGTTAAAAAAATGTTTTTACATTAGGATATTAGGGGTGTATTTGTTCAGATTTAAATTGGCCAATGAGAACTTTGCTTTAATTCTTTGCTGATTGAACCGGCAGTAGCTTGTCAACAACACCGATTCAAACATTTTGGATTACGATTATCATTCTTTATTCACCCATCACTGTTTTGCCCACGGGTGGGTGCGGTGGACATACACAGTGCTTTTGACAGAAGACAGTTCCGACAGGCAGGATTTTGACAGACAGACTGATACCGGGTCCCAGGAAAGAGATTTTGGCAAGCATACTCGTAAAATGTGACGATTATGACAAATTGTCAATGCCCTTTGGTAGGGGTTTAGAATTTAAAAAGGATTATCTTTAAAAAAGATATTCGGCGTAACTAAATAATTTTCAATTGTAAAACATGTAAAACAGATTAAAACTATTATAAAGTTTGAAATGTTAGCAAAAGATGTTTATAAATGCCAATATCAGAACGGATTTTATTTACAAACTAAAAAAAGCTAATCTACCAACTTCCATCAAATATTATACACTTGCTGATTTTGTAAATTATTGACAATTCATATGTTACCAAGCTAAACCGAAATATCATAAATCGCGTATATCCGATTATTGTTTCAAAATCCGTCAGACTGCACAACTTCTCCGTAGTAGTTACCTTCCCTGAAGACCTAGTCCACTTTTACAAATAAGGGGAAATTGCTTACTTCATTTCTAGATGTTTTAAATAATATTGCCAAAGCAGCATTCCGAAATTGAAATGGAAGTGTTAAATTTTCATTACTGTTTTATCTATCATGTTTAAACTGAAAAAGAAACCTGTTATAAATATAAGAAAGATATCTACAACCTGAAACATCCATTTTAAATTGGAATATCATAACTATCCTAAAAATAAATTATACAAGCCAATGACAGCATTGCATTTACTCTGGTTTCATTTGCATACCAACATTTGATTGGTCGAAGAAGTTGGTTAAAATGAATATCTTACAGCTACGCCGTAAACAAGGCAAATTCCCCGAGGTCAGCTCGCGCTCAAAATCGATAGGTGCTATACGACAAACGTTTGATATGAAAACAGAAAGGAAATAATGTTTTAAATTTGTTTTTTAAACAGATTTTAAGCATTTTCTGTATGATTTTTCAAAGGCAATGAAGTTTCACAAAATTGAATTAAAGAAAGTGGGCTCACTTTCCTTTTACTCCGACACTTTACTTATGATACGGAAAAAAAATACCGCCCCCCACCCAAACGTGCCTGAAAATATGTAGATCAAATTAGGCAATTAACTGTCATCGCCATTTCCAATTGTATGGTAAATCACAGTTATAGTGACAGCACATCTTTTTTTTTTTTTTTTCTTTTATTTATTTCCAGACATAAAAAACAATACATTAACACATACATATACATACATACACACAAACATTTTCATATACGTACACACACTCACCTACACATATACATATGAATAAGTTATCATTTACTATGCTG
>CM037777.1:45868071-45918071 GCA_021229015.1 Solen grandis
CAACTATTTCTTTTATGGGTCATATCCTATGTATAAAAAATCTATTTTGAAAAACATTTTATAGAAATGTTATCTGAGTGTAATTTTGTATTAGTATACTGTTCTACAATTATCGATTTGTGATCTTATTTTTTTATTAATATTATAACTGAATTGAGTTGAATTTAGTAACCGTAATTTAGATAATTAACTCTCAAGTTAATGCCAACATTACTTCATAATTATTCATTTTGACAAAAAAATGAAATGTTCAAACTAATATGGAATCATGAAAGAGTTATGAAATTCATTATAAGGCATAGTTTGGTTTGACTTGAAACAAAAGATACACATTTCAGAATAAAACAACAACAGAATAATTTAACATTTTGATATTGACTCTGATAGGAATTGAACTTAGAATCTCAAGGTGCTTAAATACACATTATTTTGTATTTGCTTTGATCTGCTCAATAAATGCAAAATAGTATATCTCTTTCAAGAAATACATAAGTCTGCTTTCTTTATATATTTTCTTCTTTTTGGAAATTGTTTATCTTTAAAATGAAAATAAAAAAAGTAATCGTAAAATGGAATATAAAATGAGAAAAACACTAGAAAGAGTTATCTAAAGAAATATGAGCCGCCGCAGACCTGTGTCATCATCCAGGAGAACTGGGCCAGGAAGAAGTAGTGTAGAAAGAGTCCCATCACAATACAGCGGTAGTTGTCCTGGTCCCGGGTGTACACCAGGATCTCGTCTGGACTCAGGTATGCTGCCACCACATAACATACCTGCAATAGGATGGAACCTTCCAATATTGTCTGTAAAGTGTCAAACTGAGATTTTCCTCTGAAATACAAGGAACTCCCTTATTTACCAAAACAAGGATTTTTTTATGTTTGTTCTTATGTAATATAGATTTAAATTTCTTAAACATTACTCGATTGAAATAAAAAACAAGAGGGCCATGATGGCCCTGAATCGCTCACCTGATTATAAATGAGCAACATATGTTGCATTTTTCATATTGACCTTCTTTTTGACCTAAACTTGTCCAAGATTTTATGGAGACAAATATTCTGACCAAGTTTCATGAAGATTGGGCTAAAAATATGGTCTTTAGAGTATAACAAGCTAAATTGTTGACGACGCACATCGCACGACAGACGTCACATGTTGGCTGATGGACAAAGGGCGATCACAAAAGTTCACCTTGAGACAAACATTAAAGTTGAGTAAAAAAGTAAAAGTTGAGACCTTACAATTCAGGATTATCTTAAATTATGAAGTTTCATTTTAAGTAAGGTTCTGCTTCAACAAAAATCCCAAATCTCAGTTTTTGAACAAACGGTCATATATCAATGGCTATCATTTTTTGATTTGTCAGAGTAAAATGTTGCATTACAGGTAAAATAGCATGAAATATTTTTGAGAAGGCATAGCCTGTTCAGCCTCTTTCACATGGCCATGGATTATTGACCCCTGGCTTTTATAATGCATCGAAACTAATGATAACCTTCCTAGGACAATCTTAATAAAAGATAAGTCTGATATTTTTTAGTTGTAAAAAAAGGAGAGAAGAAGATGCAAAATAAAATTGAAACATAAATATTACCTGTGTTGCCATGGCAGCAAAGCACATGTGCATCAGCAGACTTGCAGAGAACATGGCACTGATGGAACACACATGGTGGGCCAAAATGGCTAGAACCAGACCAGTCTGTAACAGAAGCACTGGTATCTAAGAAACCATTTTGAACAATAAACAACCATAATTTATTACAGAAAATATCCCCACCTAAATGTTCTGTTTAAAACAAGAGTTATAGATAACAAGAAAATGCACATTCAGTAGGCTGGAGAAAGATGTATGTGATTATTTTTAATAAAAATTGAACAGTTAGTGAAACTCTTCAGTAAATATGGGGCAAAAACTCTTGAAATACTGAAGGCAAGGATTTGCATTTCACCTGCAATGGACCTCCTGCCAGTACAGTTTCATTTCTGTTAATCTATAAAACTTTTTGTTATACAGGACAGGCATAAAATTCCTGACTTAAATTAAAAGCATTTATATATAAACTGAGATGTGTCTTTGAAGGACCACCTGCAAATGAACTATGTGAAAAGTTAAAATTACTGTGCTCTATAGAGTTTCACGATTTTTAAATGGGACAGGACAGCATCGACAACCACGCTATAAAAACAATAATTCAATTTAGATTTGATAAATGGACAGAATTTGGATTTGTACTTTGTAAAGGGCATAACTAAATATATGAATTTCATATGGCATGAAAATAAAAATATACCCCTCACCCCAAAGTTTTTACCTCTTGAAATTAACAAGATTACAACATTTCTTCTATATTATTTTCGCTTAAATATGAGAGCCAGGTTAGGGGAATTCCCTTGGAAATGTACACCCCTTTCACCAAATACTTACCAGGAAGAAAGACCTGTATAGCCTTTACCTGTATCACTGTATCAAATCATGTCCAACACTCACCATACAGAGAAGCAGGAGACGAAGAACCACACATTGTAGCCGACCAGTCCCACATCTGTGGTGTCCGACTTTACAGCGTAGTGAGTCAAGTGCTTGCAGGAGCAGTCAACAAAGTCATCCACACCAAGGTCAAGGTTGTTGGTTGTCTGGCACACATCTCCAGGCCCCACCCACCTCAGTAGTGCCTCATCATAATACACACACCTGTAACATACCATGGCCGTTTTCAAAACCCTCAAGTGAGGACAGCATGGTACATTGGCAGAGACCTGTGGGTCAAGGGTTAGTACCTTTTTTGTTTAAAGCTGTTGGACAAAAAAATGCTATAGAAAGAAAGGTCTGTATACATTTGTTTGCCAATGCCAATAATCTAGACTCAATTGGTATCATGTTTAAGGATATATATCTTTAGGGTGGTCTGGCATGGGACATGAATTACCCAGTGGGAAAAAGCAAGGAGACTTACTGTGCCTGTTTAGTGGCAATACGTCTGTCCGGACTGTGGATCCGAAACTCGGCTGGATCATCCGTGTATGAGGAAGCCCTGCCTTTCAATCCAAATGATATAATCTGAAGAAAAAATGTGTTAGAATAGTTCACAAAAAAGTCAAGCTATTGACCTTGATCTATAATCATTATCATATAAAACTTTTGCTTACCGAAACGTCCCTGTGAAGTAAGAAATATGGCAGTATCACTGAAAAAAAACAACAGAGTTGTACAGATATATTTATTTACTAGAACCATTACAAAGTAGAACAAAATGTTGGCAAATGAAGTACCAGTGGGATTTCTTTACCTTATTGCTCAAGAGTTCTTTTTCGTCATTTCTCTGAAACCACTGCTCACTCGAGTATTCTATCATATGGAAATCAGTACACTGCAAATTGAGATATCAATAAATATTCATTGCAAAATTAAATATTTAGCTGTAAACAAGAACTTATACAGTCAATGAAACTTGATAGATACTCCAGTTAATGTCATGGTCAGGAACAATGGATATTTGAGACTGGACATGTGTTATTCCTCAAGTATAATCTCACTTTGTAATATCACTTTGGGTTTAACAAACTCACAAATTAATTATTAACTATTATAGAATAAAGTCTATTTAAAAAATTTAAAAAAAAAAAATTCTGCAACTCACAATTTATCTTCTGATCTAACTGAAATAAATATGTAATCCAAATTTTATCAGAGATATATTAGAATGTTTTTTTTTCTCTATAAGCTATGAGACTTACATCGTTGTCTGGGTCGAGAGGAGCCTCGGGTATCTTGTCTGGAACTTGAAACTCATCCTTCCTCCTATAAAATGGTAATGAGATTCAATTTAACGTTTTAACATAATTAGGAATTTTATTGAACAAATTGAAAGAACAATTTAGAAATGAAAAGTGCTTTATGGTTCAGTGGTAGTGTTCAAAGACTACCCAATAGAAATTGACCCCTGCTGTGTGCATTGATGTTTTGAAGACCTTTCCAAGGTGTAAGTATGGGAATGTAACCCTTGCGATAGTGGACAAATATGTGACGTTCAATGAGAGACAGTTTAATAGTTTAGTAGTTGTGGCCAAGGCTACAGTTTTTCACTGTATTACTTTTTAAAAGGTGTCGTATAATGGCCGTATTCAAGACAAGTAGCCTTCATCCAGTTTACACTTTATTAAGCACGACAGGCCATGGCCCAATCAGACTGAGCGCTGCCATGTAACGTGCCTAGCCCATGGTCGGGTCTCGAGGCTCTAACAAGATCTCTCTCTAGGTATCCCACAAGATCTCTCTAGGTATCCCACAAGATTTCTCTCTCCTAGACCCTTGACCGGTCAGCTTATATATTGGCTGGTTACCAGCCAGCCAGACAGTAACCATATGTATTATATAATAACAAACATCCGTATTAACGACAGTCACAACTGAGACAGACGTTGCATAACTAATGCAACGGTCATGTTATAATCACTTATGGTATATAATAGGTTAGTAACGGTGACACAGTAGGACTCAATACAACAACAGCGTCTAGCCAGGGTCCGATAACATTACAAGGGAGATAAATTTGGTCAAAATGCACCTAGGAGTTATGGCACTTTATGTAGCCTTTGTCATAGTGAATAAGTATATGAAGTTTGATTACAGACAGTTTAATAGTTTAGAAGTTATGGCCAAGGTTAAAGTCATTCATGGCGACTACACCAATGCCACCACTGACACCAGAAAGATGACAATACTTGACTTTTTTCTTTGAAAAACAGAGAAAAAAAAACAAACAAAAAATGTTCCCAAACATACAATGTGATAGTATAAAATGATAGGTAACCTAATGAAAAGATATATGGATATACAAAAGGTATATAAACAGATAAACAGAGAGACAGACAGACCAAGTGGTGCCACTTCTCCCCCACAACTCACTGTGCTTCATATTTGTAGCCCTGTATATTGCCTAATGGCCATCTCCCAGCTGATATCTTGGCATGCACACACTGCAAACTCAATCTGAAATTGTAAATAAAATCAAATATCAATACAATACTTTTATCAATCAAGTTTAAACATGCCATGCTGATGGATAGTTACAAAATTTACTGTTAATGTCATCAAATCATCAGTGTGATATATATCCTTGTTTTTACTGTAAACCTGATTGCAAATGATACTGCTCTATCCAAAAACTACATGTCAGTAACTGGACAATGGAACTGCCAAATAGATATGAATACGTAAGTTACTTGGGCAATCAAGTGCAATCCAAGATACTGCTACAGAGAAATTCATTTATATTTCATATCATGAAAAAATCTCATATTACATCACAACTGTTATAGTATAAAATTCCTTGATTTTCAGTTTGCTTTTTTTTTTGCCATTGTACATGCACGTGACTTTCCACCTAACATATGTTTTACAATTACCGGTACTCAATCTAAATCAGTCTACTAAACTATTTTTCCAATCTGTGGGTTGACATGCCAGACACAACATACTTACAGGTTGGGTGGACTGGGTGAGGGACAAGGACTGTCCGTTATCATCATGTACGCCACATTCTCCAGAAGCTGAGCTAGCCTGAAGCGCCCCCTGGTGGCATCTGCCTTGTCCGGAGTCAGCAGTTTACACATCAGATTCAACAGCTGTCCAATTATCTGTGTTGGTAACCTAGCAACAAAACAATTCATTGTCAATCATTCTAGTGCTACCCTTACATGTTTGATTTGTATGCTACTTCTATTTCCTGTCAAAAAAAAGTATGTGTATATCCTCAGATTCAATTTTCATTTGGCATGAAGGCATAGATGGTCCTTGTTCACACTGCTCCAGAAGACAATCTACAGCACTAGAGACCATAACTCCAGACATGATATTACAAAATTGTATGAACTACTAAAATATATATGTAACATTATCTTAAAGTTTTGCTTGAGCTATTGGCATTGTGAGTCACTAGTGAGACACTACAGTGAGGTGCTTACTTGCGGTCCAGTCCTGTGTTCACAATATCCTCTATGATGTCCTCAATCAGTGTCATCTCATTATCAGTCACATCCCTGCCTGTTTGTACTGTTGTGTCAATTCTACTGACCACACTAAAACAGTCATCATCATGGGTCAAGTTAAAACGGTGATTTTTTAAAATATTTTTCATTTTGAAAAAAAGAACGAGGTACCTCATTTGGGAAAAATAAAATTTCAGAGCAATAGGAGAAAACTTATGATAAAACATTTATTTTGACATATTTGTTGGTTTGGTTGGGTTTAATGTTCCATTAACTGCAGTTTAGTCTAGGGGACCACACTAAAGATAAGACAAGTGGCATTATACAGCACCCAGAAACATTATGCTGATACTAGGTCAACCAGTCCTGTAACTTCTTTATATGCTGAGCACTTATCAAAAGGGAGACAAACCAGTGCTATTTTTATGACTAGTATGTCATGGTGAGAGACTGAATACACAACTTCTCAGTTACAGGACAAACATATGTCTAATGGAATAATAAGAAACAATGTTTTACTATGTGATTATATGTATGTACAGCAGGAGAGGGATGTCTGTACTTACTCCTGTATATCTAGATCAGAGAGAGGGTCAGTAGTCTGATCCTTCCGAATTTTCCAGATGCCCACGTTCTTGTCCTCTACAATAAGTATGGCCGCCTTGGACCCCTCCGGATTGACACTATCAAACAGATGATAAATGTAACTTTGATTGTAATGGTGTTATAAACCTCTTAGGATGTCATCCTGGAAAATGACAGCGAGGGCATTCAAATAGTTTTTGAGTTCTAGTTTATCTGCATAAGTTTACAATTTCTGACATGGCTTTCAAGTTGTTTCTTTTTTTTTCTTTCTTTTTTCATAAAGAAAAGAAATGCAATAAAAAGTTCTACTCACATCTTCCTCTGATTATTAATGATAAGTCATTACAGTACCTGGAAGGGCAAATTTTAAACCTTTCTGTAGCAGGTAACCAAGGTCTAACTGCAGGAGAAACTGAACCAAGGCAACATCCTTTCTGTTGGTAGAAATATATCACCTACCTTGCTCCATTGGTAGGGTTACTGAGCTCCACATAGAATTGCTTAGGTGTGGGGTTGTTTGAGGCACTGAAGGGGGTCAGGTTGATGTCGATGTATTCCAGATCCTGGCGGTTGGGTTCAAACACCAGCGTGCCTGTCTGTCCATCATAATCCTCCCCTTCCAGCCCAGGGTACACCATCACCCCATAGTCAAGCCGCTGACTGGTCATTTGCATTGTCCTATACCTGACCTCCACACGGTATTCTTGTCCTTTCACACGGTTGACCTTTAGTCTGACCTTGGTGTCAAGGTCACTGGCCACTACCACTCTGATGATGAGAATGAAAAAAATGAGTCTTTATAGAAAAAAAGCTTCTGTTCTTGATTTGATTGATCTGATTTGAACTTGGTACAATCCAATTTCAAATATTCAAAGTACTTTGTGTTTCTTTTGAAAAATGCTTGTATTTGAAAGATTAAGACCAAGAAATTTGTAACAGACATTCCTACTTTAATATTTTCTAATAATTTAATAAGGCCATCCTTTCCTACAACACAAATTAGAATAGCTCAGGACAAGTTACCAAAGAAATAAGAAAGGAAGGGACTTGGACCATCAAATTATATTGAATTTTGCCTGGTATTTGAGTATGAGTAAAACTCTGTGGATTGACCTGGATTGAACCCTATATATCTAGGGCATTTTCCCCTTTCTTGTCAGAGGTCATTCATTGGCATCTTCTTCTTTGTAAAATTCTTTAAACTCATTCCTCCCCAAACATGCTATTTACCCCAGGGTTTTTCTTTCTCACTTGCAAATGAAAAGACGATCCCAACACACGAACATAGTATCAAAGGCCTCTTCCCATTACCTGAAAAAAGGCTTGCCATCTGAGTAGCAAAGGTTAATGACTACCCTCGATTTAGTGGCACAATTTTGAAAATTCAAATCCTGTTATTCCTCCCTACCCTGCAGTTGTACAGACAGTCATACCTTGAATCCCTCACAAATGCTATGAGGCCCCTGATGTGGTCACTAGCGGCAACAGTGACACGGGACACAAGGCCTTCTGGGTTCAGCTTGGCATCATTCTTCACCCCTGATAACATGATCACAAACTCATGGCTCTCCTCTGGGATCTTTAACACAGGAAACAAAGAATTATAATAAATTAATACAGGGAAATAAAGAATTATAATTATTATCCTTGTTTGATGGTATTAAGAACCTTAATTTATTTACAAGCACATTTTGAGATATCAGTTTAGGTTATGCTTTAAAGACATAATGAAATCAAGAAAAACACAGGAAATCTTCTTGCACTTTACAATGATAATTTTCATTTCTTCAACCTCCATCCAATGACATAAATGTAAATTCTGCAATCATTTTTTCAAGTAGACTTTTGCCATATATATGTTATTTCACTATCAATAACTCAAAGAGCTTTGATTCATCAAAGAGTAGTTGCATATTATCAAAGCATTAACAATTTGTCTTATTTGACTAAATAACACTGTACCCGGCCCTCAAATGACCATCTATTCATGACTTATAAACTAGAATTATCACAAAACAAGAGGGCCATGATGGCCCTGAATCGCTCACCTGAGTACCATTGCTTCAACTGATGTCAAGGTTTTTAAACAGACAAGGATTCTGATATAACTTAATCTAAAACATTTTACCCCTGACAATACTACACACCAAATACCTAAGCAATGGGCCATATGGTTTCAGAGAAGACTTGGGCGCAGGGTCATTTATCACCGTAGGGCCAAGACTTTGAAAATCTTTGTAATGAACCATTAGATGCTACAACATACCAAAAATCTTAGCTCTAGGCCTTATTGATTCATAGAAGAAGATTTTTTAAGATTTTCCTATTTAACTCTATGTAAAACAAGTGACCCCTGGTGTGGGGTCATTTATCACCATTGGGCTATGATTTGTACAATCTTGGTAGTGGCCCATAAGATGATGCTACATACCAAATATCTAAGCTCTAGGCCTTATGGATTCATAGAAGAAGATTTTTTAAGATTTTCCTATATAACTCTGTGTAAAACAAGTGACCCCTGGTGCGGGGTCATTTATCACCATAGGGCTATGATTTGTACAATCTTGGTAGTGGCCCATAAGATGATGCTTCATACCAAATATCTAAGCATTCATGGAAGAAGATTTTTTAAGATTTTCCTATATAACTCTATGTAAAACAAGTGACCCCTGGTTCGGGGTCATTTATCACCATAGGGCTATGATTTGTACAATCTTGGTAGTGGCCCATAAGATGATGCTACATACCAAATATCTAAGCTCTAGGCCTTATGGATTCATAGAAGAAGATTTTTTAAGATTTTCCTATATAACTCTATGTAAAACAAGTGACCCCTGGTTCGGGGTCATTTATCACCATAGGGCTATGATTTGTACAATCTTGGTAGTGGCCCATAAGATGATGCTTCATACCAAATATCTAAGCTCTAGGCCTTATGCATTCATGGAAGAAGATTTTTTAAGATTTTCCTATATAACTCTATGTAAAACAAGTGACCCCTGGTTCGGGTCATTTATCACCATAGGGCTATGATTTGTACAATCTTGGTAGTGGCCCATAAGATGATGCTACATACCAAATATCTAAGCTCTAGGCCTTATGGATTCATAGAAGAAGATTTTTTAAGATTTTCTTATATAACTCTATGTAAAACAAGTGACCCCTGGTGCGGGTCATTTATCACCATAGGGCTATGATTTGTACAATCTTGGTAGTGGCCCATAAGATGATGCTTCATACCAAATATCTAAGCTCTAGGCCTTATGCATTCATGGAAGAAGATTTTTTAAGATTTTCCTATATAACTCTATGTAAAACAAGTGACCCCTGGTGCGGGGTCATTTATCACCATAGGGCTATGATTTGTACAATCTTGGTAGTGGCCCATAAGATGATGCTACATACCAAATATCTAAGCTCTAGGCCTTATGGATTCATAGAGGAAGATTTTTTATAGATTTTTTCTATATAACTCTATTGTAAAACAAGTGACCCCTGGTTCGGGGTCATTTATCACCATAGGGCTATGATTTGTACAATCTTGGTAGTGGCCCATAAGATCATGCTACATACCAAAAATCAAAAGGCTAGGCCTTGTGGTTTCAGAGAAGAAGATTTTTTAAATTTTCATTTTTAAAATCTATTTTTAGCTCCTGTGACCTAATTATGCAATGGACCAGAACCATTTATACAACTTTAGTAGAGCTTCATCCAAGGAACATTCCTGCAAAATATTTTACAAATTGGCCAAGCCGTTTAGGAGGAGACGCACGGACGCACGCACGCACGGACGACGGACGACGGACGCCGGACAAAAGGCGATCAGAAAAGCTCACCTTGAGCACGTTGTGCTCATGTGAGCTAAAAAAAGATAAATACCCCACATCCCTCCTTGTCTTCATGTAATATGAGTGTTTGGGGTGAGGTGATGTGACTGGACATGACCAAACAGAACATGATGAGCAGGATTCTATATAGCCCCCATTTCTGTGAATTTGATAATCATTTACATGGTAGGACCTTGATATCAATAGCTACTTTTGTTATGAACATTTAAGGTGGATATATGCAGACTGTGGCATTGGCTGTCTATTTCCTGAATGTATAATACAAGTCGTATGAATAACATTCGGTGCATCTTACTTTATCTGTCCAGGTGGAACTCACCTCATCATTGATGAGACTGACGTTAAAGTAGCAGCTGGCTTGTCGCCCTGGACACACTGCTGTGCCTGCCGTCCTCACCAGCTGTGAGGCTAGTACAACATCCTCTGTGTCATCACTTGTCTCTGTTACCTTGGCAACCCAGGATACCTGCAGAGAACATACTTGCTTTGAAATGAATTGTTCATTCCCATCTATATACCATTAATACCAGAATCTTGGATTATCATTCCTATAACTGAAAAAAAGGTGCAGGAATTGAATTATCAAAAATCTGGTAAAAATACCCCCAAAAAGATATCTTCAAAGGTAACCTGATTTTGATCTTAAAGTACCATATAACAGATATTCTCTGGCATGTATATGTCTTGTCTAGATAACTTCCATCATAAATGGAGTGTGAAAGGCATCATACCCAGACTTATAATTTCATATTAAAGAAAAATTAAACAAAATTAAGAAATAATTGTTACTTTAATGTCATTAATAGTAGTATATCTTGTCCTTGTTAAGAAGAACATCTGAGACTATTTTCATTTGTCATATTTTATCTTCTCCTGCTGAGCCCAGGTTTTCACTAGACCCTGGCAAGTGAACAATTCTTCATGTCAAGCCCTGTCCTTAACAACTTGTTCTCACCTCTACTTCCCCAAAGAAAGCATCAGTGCGGGCCAGTTTGAGGGTGAAAGTAGGAGAGCGGTCCTCGTCCACTGAGACAGCTGCATAGTCCTGTGAGAAGCCTATCATCCCATTTGACAGGTCATTCTGGTCTATTGTAATCACAGAGTAGCCCTGGAACAATCACACACATACCCAATACAACATTCCTCTAGAGAGTACATGTATATTATATCACTTTATGCAGATTAAAATTTATTTAAATTTATTTAACAGTTAATGACAGTTGAAAATCATCTATGCATGGTGGATATTTGTGCTATGTTAGACTACCACAGTTTTATTTACGACATACTTTTTTTTTTGCTTGACTAAATTTCATGGTGTCAGCATTTGGTTTTAAAGTGAGGGTGTCTGTTTGCTTTGGCTTTAATGTCTCATCTGAAGTATCTCATCATTTTGAGACTTGTCTATACAAAAAAGATATAGAGCTGCTCATGGTGATAAAATGTTTTTATAGACAAGTGGCATGACACCACACCCTCCCTATTATGCTGACCCCAGGAAAACTGTTCCTGGAACCATTCTTATATGCAGAACAACAAGCAAGGGAAATATACCATTTTTATGACCATGATATGTCAAGGCTTGGGGCCAAAAAAACACCTTAATGAGCATTTATTACATAGTTACTGGGAATGCCAAATAAATGAAATATTGATATTTTGCATAAATTCAACAAGAGTGAAATTTAATAATACAAGCCACAGCACTAAGACTACTTTGACATTTTCAAATAATTGCTTTCGATTGAGTTAAGAAGGAATGATCAAGCATCAGACCCATTAACAATGAAAAATTCCGCCTACTGTGACGTAATTAAGAAATATTACAAATATGACAGGTGATTGATTTATCAATTACGTCACACTACCTTCTTGCCTCCATCTGGTTCACCAGCAGCGATCCTAGCGCCTCCTGTTGGCTGTGTAAGGTATACAAGCACTGTCTCTGCTGGCTCGGCCATGTCATCAGACAATATTGTGACTGACACACTCTTCTCAGTCTCTCCTTGCTGAAATGTTTCCAACGATTGAAATACTGAGTAGAAATCTTTATCTCTTTCTCCAATCCCGTCTAACAAAAGTATGCTCTCTCTTTTCCTCCACTTCCTATCTCAATAATAATACACTATTACACTATAATGAATGATGCTGTTCTTGGTTTAACATGGAGTCCCAAATCACATGCAGTTTTCTTAGTAAAAAGAAAAGGATTCCTCCCTCCAATTTCCTTACCTTTGGATCTATTGTTTACTTACCTGCACATTTTACATTTTTATCTTACATACCGGTAATGTATATGTACATGTCCTTGTAGTACCGGTATGCCTCATTCATAACATTTCCTTATGTCTCTCATTTCACTGGCTGATAAATCAACTTGTAGAATAACATTCTTTACAGATATATTCAAATGCAAACTGATTAACATATGCCTGATTTTTTTCATACAAAGTATATTGCTAGTACCAATCTATATACATTGCAGATCCATCTCAGTACCTTATTTGGAGTCCAAACCCAGATGTTACATTAATAAGTCTACAACGTTCTTGCTGGACTTCACTTTACAAAGGATTATAGAGCAGTGAATCTACACTGCAGTCATAATCAAATGAAAATAGGTCAAGAAAATACATATTCATAGAAACGTATTTGATATCAATGAAGAAAGAAAATCAATCTAAACAAACTAAGCAAATCAACAAACCCTGTCTTGACAAACTTATAATAAACAAAATGAGTATGTGTATGTGGAATTGAAGCCTGACACATCAAAGACTTTCCTGTTTCTGCTGTCAAACTTGACCCCAACCCCCTATTTTTCCCCATTATTAAAGGACGACATGGTCAACTTATCCCCATTTGTTCTTTCTTTTTGTACACAATATCAACTGATGATCATATCCTTCTGAAACTATTGGAAAATCTGACTTGACTTCTGTATTTCTGTAAATATTCGAAAGTTTCATCATTAACCTGGGTCAGCTTACCTTGAACTCAACCACTGTATCCAGGACAACATAGTCGGTGCCGCCCACTGCCGACGTGAACCTGTCCCTGTTGCCAAGGATCTCCGTGATGGTGTCATTGCCTGTGGCCCCTGGGCGGGGCACTATTTGACTGGTCCATTCCTCCCCACCCCCAACTGTCCTCACAAGTGACCGCACTGTACCAAACACACCACCTGCCCAGTACGAGAAACACATGATTATCCTGTAATGTCAAAGGATGTGACATTCTACAGTTATTTACCTTAAATATGAACATGTAATATTGTAGACTTATTATGACAAACTAACAGGTCTTAAAATGACCAGTCTTAAAAGTATAACAATATAACAGGTCTTAAAATGACTAGTTTTAAATATATATCTTAAAAATAACCCCACCAATATCAATAACCAGGTTTCAACTAGTTGAAAACCTGGTTAACAAAAAGGCCGTGGTTACCCTAGATTGCTCATCTAATTACCATCACCCTATATGAAGCCATATAAATAACAAGAAAGTCAGTAGAACTGACAGATGCTCCCCGAAGAACGTCATTGTTACAAATAAGACCTTGGTCAATGGGTAGGAGGATGTAGGAACTGGGTCAAGCCGAAGATATGCGCATCTCCTCTTTGTAAAAAAGCTTCACATAAAGTTTCGTTGAATTCAAGCCATTAGTTCCTGAGAAATAGCCCGGACAGAATCATGCAATATGTACTATAGGCCGAAAAGTCAAGGGGCCATTACTCTTTGAAAAATTTAGGAACCGGGTCATGCTGACGATATGCGCATCTCCTCTTGGTAATAAAGCTTCCCATAAAGTTTCGTTGAATTCAAGCCAATAGTTCCTGAGAAATAGCCCGGACAAGAATCATGCGATATGTACTATAGGCCGAAAAGTCAATGGGCCATAACTCTTTGAAAAATTTAGGAACCGGGTCATGCTGAGGATATGCCCATCTCCTCTTGGTAATAAAGCTTCCCATAAAGTTTCGTTGAATTCAAGCCGTTAGTTCCTGAGAAATAGTCCGGACAAGGAAAGTGTGACCGACGAACGGACGGACGGACGAAGCGGCGACTATATGCGTCACCTTCGGTGAGCATAAAAATGCACCACAGACATAAGGTGATTCCAAACTAAACAGACTAAAATTCAAACTGACCTGTGCGTCGGATGGTCAGGTTGACCATCTGGAAAAGTTCCTGTACAGTGACCCCCTCTGGCTCAAGACACAGGATTCCATAGGGGTCATTGCTCTGCTGGACAGTGACCACTGAACTCATGTGCAGGGTGCTGATCCGCGGCGACACACCTGCCACACAGAACACGTATCCTATGTTAGGGGACTGATTTTTCTTTCATTAAGTATAAAGCTACGTACAGATGGTCCAGGTATGGTAACTCTAATAGCTATTGGACCAACATACAAACTTAGACCTTCACATCATAATGGAGGTGCTTTCAGTTCATTGTTTTCCTTAAAATAATCACTCTGTTCATCCAGTAGAAGATTTATGGTGCATAATTGTTGATTTTTACACATATCTCATAACCATTTCTTTTTAGCATTACTGCTAACAATGTTCAGTAAAACAAAGGTGCCACAACTCGCCAGCACAATGGAATATAATTATATTAAGGGAGAGTTATTTTTAGCAAAGAGACACATGATAGCAATTAAAAAAAATCAAACTTCCACATTTTTGTATGATGCAAGTCAAATACTTAGACAGTAACTCAAACTTATTCCCTATATATACATACTAGGTGCAGTCTCTGTTGGGAACTTCTCCACATCTGTAAGGTTCACATGAAACACTTCATTCTGCTCTGGTATGTTGTCTTGTAACACCTGAAAGATGTCAACCTTTCATATCAGCTCAACCTAAAAGCAAGTCTGAAGTTAAATGCACCATTCAGTTCCTTGCAACTGCCTTTCCTATTCAACTGCGCACAAATAATATCTGATCTATGTTGCTGTGTTGCCAAGGCATCAAAGCAAGTCCATATGAGGTAAATGTTTAAACAGTCAGCTTTATGATTCTGGGAATTACATTTTGTTTTATATTTAACTTCTGTTAAGTAGCTAACTGCTCTGTACAACTTAATATTGCTTCTGTGACTGACCACTCAACTCCCAAAGTCAACGGCCTTTACACCTGTATTCAATATAACTCTATCCCACTGGGGCCCTCACCTTCAAAAAAATGAAAGGAAACATGATATGAAGAAAAAGATCTTAGAAGAATGGTAACTGATAGCCATGCTAGCTGGGCAGTATCTTGCAGCTGGGTTGCTAGGTGACACTGACCTCAATCATGATAAGCCCTGATGTTTGTCCGGGTTCCATGACAACTGCATGGTTCTCTAAGGTCTTGAAGTCAAACTCATTGGCAGAGGCCCCTTCGGCCCGGTACCGGGTCTCGACTTTGCCCTCTGACCCATACACCCGGATGACCTGCAGGTATACCTAGGGAAGACAGGTAGAGTGAGCTAGTTAAACAGTTTAAATACACTTTCAACAAGACTGTCCAAAGGACAGCTATATCCCCTGCTGCTGACAGAGGAGACATGTTTTTCCTCTAATGGAAATTGCCCTACTTCTGCCAACATTTTGATGTAGTTGACTTATGAAAAACTTTCTGTTGTTCAGAAAATATAGCATGGAAACAAAAATAGCCAGGAATGAACACTGAACCTTCAAGTGTGACCTTGACCTTGAGCCGACATGGCTGCCACCTGTGTTCTGCACATCATCTCAACTAGGTTTACATTTGAGGCAAGTTTCATTAAAATCCTTCAAGGGGTATAGGAGATATGGAGCGGACATGAAATTGTAAGGAAATAGAAGGTTCAAACACATGACCCTCAAGTGTGACCTTGACCTTGAGCCAACATGACTGTAACCTTGTCTCAATTAGATATATATATGAGGAAAGATTCATGAAAAAACTAAAAGGGGTATAGGAGATATGGAGCGGACACGAAATTGAAGGTTCAAACACATAACCTTCTAGTGTGACCTTGACCTTGAGCCTACATGGCTGCCACCTGTGTTCTGCACATCGTCTCAACTAGGTTTACATTTGAGGCAAGTTTCACGAAAATCCATCAAGCGGTATAGGAGATATGGAGCGGACAAGAAAACGTAACGGACGGACGGATGGACGTCCTAATGCAGGTATACTTGTGTGGCTATCCTATTGTTCTTTCTATTGTTCTTTTAGCCACCTAAGAGACAATTTTAGCCACTTAAGAGAAAATATCAAAGGCTGCTAACCCTAACCCATTGTTCCCTAGCCCCGTAAGTACCCCTACGTGTGTACGGACAGACAGACAGACAGCACATTGTCTCAACTAGGTTTACATTTGAGGCAAGTTTCACGAAAACCCATCAAGCGGTATAGGAGATATGGAGCGGACAAGAAAACCTTACGGACGGACGGACAGATGGACGGACGGACGGACAGACAGACAGACAGATGAAGGCCATTCCTAAAAACCCCCCTCCTGTTTCGCGGCGGGGGATTAATTACGAAGACAATACATGTATATTATAATGCACTCTATTATAATATGATTCTGTCATGAGTAACACAAATGAAATATTCAACTTAATGATTTTTGTCATATTGTTATTTTTGGATTTGTACTGCATTTCCTTTTCTATTTAATTTTTCAGTGCATACATCCATTATTAAGTGCTTCATTGTAACATAAATGCAATATACTGGTTCAAACCAAAGACCTACAATTGATATGAATTGTTGTCATACAGCTTCAATACGGACCAAACTATTGTGTTTTATCGGATCTCAGGGTGCAGTATTTTCTTTAAAAGAAATAGGGGTGGGGGTTATGGAATCTGTCATTAACTCCTCCTGATATATTTTGTTCAAAATCAATTCATTATGTCCCAGAAGATTATGAAAATTTGCAAATATCATAAATATAATATGAAACTATAAATAAGTTGGTGATTAATCCTTGACAATGATCTCACAATTCAAATTAAAGATAATATAACCCACTTCCCATCTAACATTTGGTTTTTACAATAGTTACACACTTGCTTAAATATTGATTCCATGGACACAAAGGTTTTTTAGTTTTTTCAGCCCTATATGCTATTACCTTTCCAAACAGCTCTGACACGGACGGATGGGTGGAGTTCTCTGCGAACCTCAACAAGCCATATGGCTCAATTCGAACTAAAGTCCTGTCTGGGAGCAACCTGGCACCACCTGCAACTGTAGTTGCCGGGGCAACAGGCAAATGTACAGCAAACAGTTCTGGTCTGTCAAGCTTGGCTGTTAACTGTTGATAAAAAATACATGAAATATAAGCTGTCAATACAGTAAATAGATGTTTTTTTGCAATATCTTACCTTTTTATTTTAATCAAATTTCATTATTTCAATTGTTGACAGAAATCTATAACTCAGATATATATTCACAATGATTGTCTGTTCAACAAAGTTCTAAATTTAAAAGCTAGTTATTTAATCATCATATATATATGTTACATGAAATTAAACATATGGATTGGCCTTCATTCCATATATAGGAATGTCAGCTATAACATGAGTTGGCAGAACTGCCCCAACTGGCATCTGTAACATACAGACACTTCTGAAGAAGAATATCCCCTGCAGTGAGGTCAGCAGTCACGACCTACCTCTATAGTGAAATTCTTGGACTGAACCCCGTGTGGTATGGTGACGCGACTGGACGCGGGCAGAATGGTACCTGGGACGAACCCTTCCTTGATCCTGCCCTCTGGGAACCCACTCTGCCATGACACCTCCAGTGTTCCATATATGCCCTCCCGGATCAAGGTCAGCCTAGTGGTGCTAGTTTCTATGGAAACATACAAAATGTAATATTGGAATAACATTTTTTCAATAGATAAGTACTTTTAATATTATTGAACATCAAATCATGATTGCTGCTGTGATTATCTTCCTTTACATGTTTTATATTTTAAAAGATCATCCTCTACTGTAGATTTAAAAAGCAGTTCATACACACAGAGGAAGCATGCATGTTTTCATAATGCATGTAATGAAACCTTAAAATCTTAAATTATGTAGTCTATTTATATAATCAAATTATTACATTAAGAGTAATTTTAAGTCATTTCAACATTAAATGAAAACATCACAGAATCTTACAAGACTCATAAACCAGTAAATCAGAGGGATGACCTCACCTTCATTGACAGTAGTCATGATTTCCCGGAAGCCCACTCGACTGTTGGCAGCTATGGCTGGTACCCGAACCTTTGCCTCCGTTTGGCCAGCATTGAACCTTGGGGGCTCTGTCACTGTTAAACATACACGTGTTTGAATAATATCATTTCTGTCCAATCTATATTCTCCCTCTCTATCTAACATTATTGCATGATTTATTCCATGCTATTGGTAAAAAGACTGAAAATTATTCATTGATGATCTAGCCTAACATACACCCTACTTAAAAAGAAGATGTTATCATTTTCATGATGTTATATATAAGTTTCCTGTATGTCTGTTTGGGGGCCGCCGTGGCCGAGCGGTTACAGTCGTGGACTACAAATCTCTCAGCCCCTTACCGCTGTGGGTTCGAATCCCAGTAGAGACTTCGGATTTTTCATGTGGGGAAGCCTTCCAGCGGGCTTGCGGTAGGTCGGTTGTTCTACCCGGGTACCTCTGTGTACTCGGGGTCTTCCTCCACCTGTAATTAGCTGGAGGTCGCTATATGATTGAAATACTATCGCAGCGACGGTAAACCCCAATACAACAACAATGTCTGTTTGTACTGACAATTTTGGATACAAAGCCATATAAAATAAAATCACATCAAATAACACAAGCTCTCCATGGGGAAAAAAGACATGAGAGAAAAAATGTGTCAGACAGACAACCGAAAAGTGATGTCACTTCTGCATACATGAGGTGACACAGTAAGTGGTATAAGCAAGAAATAAATCATAAAAACATAGTAAGGTTTTGAATTCAGTTTTGTAGACAGTTGATCTGTATACCTATACTAAATTTCATGCAAAACATTTTTAACAGGTAATAAAAATTTACCCACCTCCCGATCCAAGGAACTGAACCTGTATCAATGAGACGGAGAAGGTTGTGTCAATCTCCAGGAAGCCTGTACCGTCCACCCCAATCTGGGCGATCTTGTTCACATCCCCGGGGTTAAAGGTCACTGTCCCATCACTGAGAGCCAGAACAACCCCAGATTGAGGCTGTAATACAGACAGTTGTAAGAATAATGATTTTTTAAATTCATTGTTCCCAATTTCACTGTGCCCAATCTGTTCTAATATACAAAGGCCTCTGTACATAATGTAGATAATGATTTCAGGAGATGGTCCATCTTTTACAGGTAAAAAAAAGTTCCTTACCAACAATTTTAGCCTTCTTTAATTTAAAGTCTAACATTTCTTTTTCATGGACTGGAAACTTTTTCAGAATGTGTCTGACTCCCTTATTTCCTGACCTAGAGAACAAATATCTGCATCTATGCTATTATTAGTATGCTGTGAGGGGCCAGAAAATGAAAAATCACAACCCTTTGGCGATCAAACCTGAGATATATGGTCAGTGAACACTAACAGATGAGTAACTTTCAGCATTTACATCTTTAAAATTGAAAGTTAATAGAATTGAATTGCATGATCATTTCAAGTGTTCCAATTAGGCAGGACATTAGTACCATATGTAAGATGTCTAACACTGAAAGCCTCATGCCTGCTTCTGCCACATTAAATGTTACTTTCTGAGACCCAGTTCAAATCTGAATACTTTGTTTTGAGGTTCTGACTACATCTCGTGCACTATCATGCATATTTTTTTTCAGGAGAGAATTGGCTCATACTGTATTTGCAGAAGGCAGCTTTGCTGTTAAACCTGAAAGTAAACTCTTTTAGCTATACAGGTTATATACTCAGATATTTGGGAGGCAAACTTACAATGTCATATTTTATGGAGAAGGTCAGTATAACGCTTCCAAATGTCCCCGAGTAGCGTGTGAAGTTCAGGTGCACTTTTCTGGACAGGTCAGCTGGGTCACCAGCAAGGTCTGGTCCTCTGGCTTTATCCCAAACACACCATGTGGACGGTCATTGAATCTGGAGAATCAGGGAGTCAGGAATAGTTCAGTTATGTATATCAATCTATATCTAATCAAATATAATCGTTTTGACAGTCTAAGTTGTAGGTCTGAAACGGGCAGATATTTTCTACCCAAGCACCTTTCAAACAATTAATAAACTGAAATATCTAGTAAGCTTGCTCCCCTTAGTAAAACTTTAACAGAGAAAATACATAAATACATATATTGTGAATATATAGATATACGGTAGAAGTAGGCAAAGGTAAGCAGAGTGAGGTACCTGATTGTAAATGTTGACACATTATTCTCTGTGTCTATCTCTGCCCCTCCTACAATCTTCAGCAGAACCAGTCTGAACGTCTCATTCAGTTCAGGTTTGGAGTCGGACAACACCTGGATGTCTATAGCACCAGACCTCTTTTCATCCCTAATAAAGATGGATCCATTCCTGGGTAGAACATCTGGAACCTCATCAAAAGATCCCTGGATCTCCCAGAACACCTGAAAACATTTTATTTACTTAAAACTTCACCTCATGAATATTCATGTACAAATTTCTGACTTAAAATGGTATTTGAAATAGTGGATTTTTCTTTGGAATCTGAGCTACAATATTATATATGCAAACAGAGGAGAACCTGATTAGAATACTCGTGGGTCCTGGCTGTCTGATCCGGGTCTGCTCTGTTTGCCAATATGTCAAACTGTGTCTCAATTAAGTAAAGGTTTAACCCTTTCCCTCAAAGAGGACAAAATGAAAAGACCTATGCGAACAGCATAAAACCAGATCAGGTTTTATGCTGTTCGCTGCTCCTCAGTGGTCTGGAAATGAGGATTTCGTAATTAAATTTGGTAAGGTTTAACTGTGGTTTTCTGCAGATCAGGCTTTATGTGGTACCTACTGAGTGCGTCAAAATGAGTCTATATGAGGGAAAGGTTTAAGGCAATTCTGCATTAATGACAACAGAGATTTATAACCCTGCCTTAAACTTTCCAGTTTGTCAAGAAATTACAGGTAGTTTTGCCCAGTAGTTATCGTCTGCAATAAAGAGCAGAAGTTTAAGCCGGTACACTTTACATTCAGGTATATTTAGGTGCACGTGATGCACGGGTTTTAAAGTATATTTAAGAGAGATTTTATCGGTGTATTGGTCTTTTCAATACGCTCGCCGGACTGGCAAGATGTTCGAGGTGGTTGCAAGACGTGAGAGACGTATGGGTGTCTTCAAATTAATATCTACAAGCTGTAAGTTATCTTGTATTGATAGAATTGTTTTCGTCAATATTGGCATGAAATTCTGACGATTTTTGACATTAATGCTCTTCAAAATATGTGTATTTTTCGCCGAAAATGTAACGACATCTTTGCAAGTAGGGAATTTTAGGGAATGACAAATTCCAGAAACTTTGCGGCCGGGTGTAGCTAGCCATGTATAGTTCTAAAGACAGTCTCTGATGTATGAGTGATGTCGTGAGATGGTGCCACGTGCGTTACTACCTATGGGGGATGTGACCTTTGAAGACAAAATGCACGATGTCTGAGGTTTTATAGCGCCTTGGTGGCTTTGTTTAGAAATATGAACTCATGAATAGATAAGAATTTAACACGTGTAACTTGTTAATTAAGCCTGTGTGGCTGATATTTTGCTATGTGCTATAGTTTGATATTGCTGAGCGCTATTGACTTATAAGCCTGTGTGGCTGACATTTTTGCTGTGTGCTTAAGTTCGTTATTGCTGAGTGCTATTGTCTTGTAAGCCTGTGTGGCTGAATTTTGCTTTGTGCTATAGTCCGTTATTGCTGAGTGTGTGGCTGATATTGCTGTGTGATATAGACTAATAAGCCTGTGTGGCTGGTATTACTAGCATATTTATGTAATCGTGAATATTACAGTAATTAACCTGTGTAGTCAAATATGTACGATACAGTATTCATATTGTGCTGAGTGAGTAATGGACTTAGTTGTCAGTTTAAGTATGTTTATTTTGAATGTGATGTATTAACATACTCATATTATACGCATGGATATTTATTGAATAGTACTTTTAGAAATAGTTACTTACATACTTTCTGGAAAGGTTTTATTTATTTTTGTTATATATGTAAACATATTTTAATTAAATATTGTATATTTGTAAACAGCCTCATTGTTATATACCTATCATAATCAAAGAACAGGGAATCACATTAATGAGTAATTATTAATCGTGACACAGTTGTTGTTTTTTTTGGCTGATTACTTTGGTCGTCTGACATTTTGTGATCTTGGTAATAAGTAACCTTTATCCTCTATTTCTAAATGTAGAGAATTGCTGGTAGCCCTAAAAACAAACATTAGGAGTCTGCAGAGCATTATTGTTAGCAAACAGCTTACCATTTTGACATTTGGGTTTCAATGTTTCTGAGATAAGGATACTAACTATATGAGACCGTCTATCCTATTATGATGAAGTAATTCATAAACATTCACACCTGTATTTTATCAACTCAACTGAAAACATTTACTTCTTAAATTGAAAGCAAGCAATGCTGCCTTTGCAAATACATATAATACAATATATATCTGTAAAAACATATGACCTAGTGAGTGGCAAGAGGAGAGCTATTCATCCTGATATTATATCCCAATGTATATTTCAGACGTACTTACCTCAATATTTCCAATTGTTCCAGTATCCTTACGGCGCACAACAGGAAACTGTAAAGTCAGAGTATCCACTCCTTCTGGTTCTTCCACTAGCCTGCTGACCTGAGCCAATTCGTCAAACTGGACAATCCCGTTTGGATGCCCAAACTTTGCTATCTGTAGCAGAACAATCAGTTTCATCAGGACTAATACAAGGCAGACAAGGCCTCTTGCAAAAGAAACAGATTTTTTGAATATTAAAAATGAAGTATTTTTCAATGTAACAAACTGTACAGTGCAGATCTCTGACTACAAGCTACATTATGATATGCTTCAAACTAGGGTCTCCAAAATCATAATCATTTTAATTGTTGTAAAAACCAGACTCAATACAACATGATATGGGGCCCTAATTAAGTACTGATAATAATAGATATGTACTGTATCAGTTTTTAAAAGTAAGAAATGGCATATTACAAACCGGAAAGTACAAGAGATGTAAAGTACTCACTGTAAGTGTCACCTTGCCAGATGTTGGACTCACTTCCCCATTCCCAACACCGATGGGAGACCCCTGCACCCGTTCCAGCTCAATGACATACACTTTCTCCACCTCCCAAGTGGAGAACGGCTTGATGGTCAGTGTGAAAGTTCTCTCCCCTCCCTGTCCGTCCCCCCAGGACAGGGTACCAGCAGTCAGTTCTGCATTCCCAGACCGAAAGGCGATGTCGTTCGTTGTCTGCAGTGGGGAGGGGCTGTTGGGTCCAAGAATCCTCCAGTAAACTGCACAGGACAAGGAAACAACGGGGTATTAAAGTTTACACTTCAAACAAAAGAAAAAGATGAGGACCAAATACCCTATAAATTTGTTTTCAATCAGTTAATCCGTCATCACACTAATGCCATAAAAAAACATCCTTTTAGCTCACAGTCTGACTATTTCACCAAGGGACTGACAATACCTGGTATAATTTAAATTGACCAATCAAAGACTGGGGAAAAATCTCAAGTGCATGTCTATTTCCCAATGAACATGAATGTCAATATAACATAGTTCAGGAACCTTGAATTTGCTTGTTTTTCATATAATTACTATGCCATCCAATATGACATGGTCCTTTTAAATGAACATCCAAAACAGCATCATAAAGGATCTGCAATATACTGAACTGATTAACCCTTTCCCTCATATAGACTCATTTTGACGCACTCAATAGGTATCACATAAAGCCTGATCTGCAGAAAATCACAGTTAAACCTTACCAAATTTAATTACAAAATCCTCATTTCCAGACCACTGAGGAGCAGCGAACAGCATAAAACCTGATCAGCCTTCGAGTTACTCGCAGGCTGATCTCGTTTTATGCTGTTCGCATAGGTCTTTTCATGGTGTCCTCTATGAGGGAAAGGGTTAAAAGTGACAATAGTATCTTACCATTTGATCTCCAAGCAGTCCACCAGTGCGTTCCACAGAGAACATTTGTGGCAAAGCTCGAGGTGGGTTGTCCAGTGTGATGTCAAGCTGACCAACAAACCCAAACCGTCCATTTGGATAGTCCGATTTGGCGATGGTGACAGTGGACATAAGGATGGTACCTAGCAGTGCACCACCTGAAACAGATGTACAGGGAACCAGTGGTAATTTTCCCTTCAAGACACATGTCAGAATGATGGATTTGCAATTTATTTCATGACTCAGGACAACTGCACTTTGTAAAATGGTATTAAATATTGACCCTAAATACAGTGTCATAATGGGTCTGAAGCATATATTGATAAATACTATAAGTAAAAGAAATTGAATTGAAAGTGAACAACAGGTAGTCCCTCCAAACAAGAAAAACAAAATGAATACAAACAATAAACGATAAGCACAATTATGTTATTTTCATCAAACAAATCAGAAAAAGAATAGTATGAGGTATAACTGGTCTAATTTTTTGGAAGCATTTTTTTCTTTCTTTCAATGAGATGTTCAGCTTAAAGTGTAAGAAACCTCAAAATCTCAAACCCCTGGATAATCCCTCTTACTGTACATATCTTTTTTTTTAGATTTTATTAAAATGACTTAGAAATAGAGACAGAACAGAAAATCAAAGAATTACAGAATGGAAGTAAATTAACAGATCCAAACCTGTTGTGCTAATCAGCTTCACTGTAAACGTCTCCTTATATTCCATTTCTGGATCATCCCTAATTGTGATGTCCAGGGTTGCCTCCCCTTGCTGATCCTCAAACACCACCTCACCAGATGGCAGCACATAGTCCAGACCCTCAAGAGCTGTGCCATTTGAGACCTGGAACTTCACACTGACCACTCCAAAGTTGCCTCTCTTTCGAACCAGCGGGATGTGTGCTATACCCTCCTCCTCCATTACTGGAATATCACCATGCCAACAGTATATCTATTTTCTTTTTAACTTATTTTATCTATAAGGCATATATTCTTGAAAAATACTGTATGACTATCTCAATGTCATCAATATCTCTGGGGAAAAAAGCAGTATCAAACAAACTATTTCCTATGCCTCTCAATACACACTTCACATAATTAGGTGTGTTTAAAAAGTTTTATTTTGTTAATTCAAATACTTTATTCTACCTAATTTCTGACAAATATCTGAAGAAGTATAACATATAACTTGTCTGTGACTGGAGAGACACTGGACACTTCAATAAATTAAAAGTTAAGTGTAGAAGGCAAGGAGTGCAAAATCCATTTAATTAAAAGTTTTAAAAAATGAATGAAGATATGAGATTTTTAGTTGTAATGCAGACTTGTACCAGATAACGGCTATAGAAGTGTTTTGGTTTATTTTGTGAACAACAAGAAGACATCATAAAAGGAAAGTAACAATATTACCATTGAAATTGATGGCATCTGCTGTAAACTCGATGGTTCCCTCTGCATTGTCATTCCTCTCTATTTGGATCTCCTTCAAATGCAGGGAACCGATGGCTGGTGGCATGTCCAGCTTGAGCCCATTCACAACCATGTAGTTGTTGTTACTGGGTACCAATAGAAAAAGAAAAATTATGCATAGAAGGTCCAATGACGGGGAATTTCCACTTAATCAATTTTATTGATGTTTCTGTAGAAAAAAACAAAACATAAATTGATTGAACTTGTTTATTTCTAATTAACCATATTAATGATACACATAACACAGTACCTGGGTTCCACAAGTCTTGCGGAGGTGAGATTGAGATAGAAGTTTTCCAGCCCCTCTGGGATATCATCCTGTTTTAACTTGATTTCTATAAACAGCTGCCTCTGGCCATGCTGGAAGGGCAGTGTGCCTGCCACTGGGAAGAAGTCTTCATGGTCAAGGGCTGTCCCTTGAATTGTATTGTAGCTGACAAATACTTGACCATTCAGACCCGACCTTCGAATCACAGGAAAACTGACCTGCAGTAATGTAAACATATGAAAATGTGGATTAAGATATTAAGGAAAACAAGAGCCATGTTGACATGGCCATCCCCCGCCGAAAGCTTGCTCTTTAGAAGATGTGTTGGAGAGTAGAATATTTCATTTTTTAAAGAAAATTTCTGGTAATGAAGACTGATGTTTAAAGTGATTATAGATATGAAACCCAAGTGAAGACCTACAAATTCCTCTATTTTGAGGTCTACAGGTAAAATGTCAAGGTCACTGTGATAAAAATTAAGCCTGAAAAATAACAAAAATGCAATAACCAAAACATTATGAAAGGTAGAGTTATCATTCTTGTGCACTGCACTCTTCCTCATAGAGATCTATTCACCTATGGAGTTTCAAGTTGATATCTCAAATACTTTTTGAGTTTTGCTCCAGACAAAAATTAAGCCTAAAAAATAACAAAGGGTAATAACTCAAAAATTATGAAAGGTAGAGTTATCATTCTTGCACACTGCACCCCTCCCCAATAAGATCTATCTACCTATGATGTTTCAAGCTGATACCTCAAATTCTTTTAAACTTATGCTCTGGACAAAAATTAAAGGGCAATAACTCAAAAATTATGAAGGTAGAGTTATCATTCTTGCACTGCACCCTCCCCAATAGATCTATCACCTATGAAGTATCAAGTTGATACCTCAAATACTTTTTGAGTAATGCTCTGGACAAAAATTAAATCTGAAAAATAACAAAGGGCAATAACTCAAATATTATGCAAGGTAGAGATATCATTCTTGTGCACTGCACTCCTCCTCAATGAGATCTATTCACCTATGAAGTATCAAGTTGATACCTGAAATACTTTTTGAGTTATGCTCGGGACAAAAATTAAGTCTAAAAAATAACAAAGGGCAATTACTCAAAAATTATGAAAGGTAGAGTTATCATTCTTGTGCACTGCACTCCTCCTAAATGTGGTCTATTCACCTATGAAGTATCAAGTTGATACCTCAAATACTTTTTGAGTTATGCTCCGGACAAAAATTAAGTCTAAAAAATAACAAAGGGCAATAATTCAAAAACTATGAAAGGTAGAGTTATCATTCTTGTGCACTGCACTCCTCCACCTATGAAGTATCAAGTTAATACCTCAAATACTTTTCGAGTTATGCTCCGGACAAAAATGTCGGACGGACGGGAGACTATTACTATGTCCCCCGTCGCCTTTCGGCGGGGGATAATAAACACATTCATTCCTCCAATGGTTTCTATTACCTTTCACTAATGGCAATCCTTTTATCATGTATTTCTTTTATAAAGTTTGATTAAACAAGAGGGCCATGATGGCCCTGAATTGCTCACCTGATTAAAAATGAACAAAATATGTTGGATTTTTCATATTGACCTATTTTTTGACCCCACATGACCCACTTTCAAACTTGTCCAAGATTTTATGGAAACAAACATTCCGACAAAGTTTCATGAAGATATGGCCAAAAATGTGGCCTCTAGAGTGTTAACAAGGTTTTTCTAAGTTGGACCTCATGACCTACTTTTTGACCCCACATGACCCAAATTGAAACTTGTCCAAGATTTTATGGAAACAAACATTCGGACCAAGTTTAGTGAAAATTGGGCCAAAAATGTGGCCTCTAGAGTGTTACCAAAGTTTTTCTAAGATTTGACTTCGTGACCTACTTTTTGACCCCATATGACCCAAATTTGAACCTGTCCAAGATTTCATCAAAACAAACATTCTGACCACGTTTCATAAGGATTGGGCCAAAAATGTGGCCTCTAGAGTGTTAAGAAGGTTTTCTAAGATTTGACCTCATGACCTACTTTTTGACCCCACATGACCCAAATTAACTGTCCAAGATTATAAACAACATTCTGACCAAGTTTCATGAAGATTGGGCCAAAAATGTGGCCTCTAGTGTGTTAACAAGGTTTTACTAAGATTTGACCTTGTGACCTACTTTTTGACCCCACATGACCCAAATTCCAACCTGTCCAAGATCTTATGGAGAGAAACATTCTGACCAAGTACACACCAAATATCTAAGCTCCAGGCCTTATGGGTTTTCACAAGAAGAATTTTGAAGGTTTTATGTAAAAAAAGTGACCCCTTGGGCAGGCCTAATTTTGACCCCAGGGCCATAATTTTAATACTCTTGGTAATGGTCCATAAGATGATGATACACGCCAAATATCTAAGCTCCAGGCCTTATACTTTCTTACAAGAAGATTTTTAAGGTTTTCTTATTATAACTCTATGTAAAATTATGTGACCCCTAGGGCGGGGCCAATTTTAACCCCAGGGTCATAATTTGAACAACCTTGGTAGAGAGTCATAAGATCATGCTACATACCAAAAACCAAAAGGCTACTAAGGCCTTTTGGTTTCTGAGAAGAAGATTTTTAAAATTTTCATTTTTAAAATCTATTTTTAGCTCCTGTGACCTAGATTTTTGACCAATCAAAATAATTTTAACAACTTTAGTAAAGGGCCCCATAATGAACATTCCTGTGGAGTTTTATCAAAATCCAGAGAGTAGTTTAGAAGGAGATGTTGTGTTAAGAAATTGTTGACGACGGACGCACGGACGACGGACAAAAAGCGATCACAAAAGATCACCATGAGCACGTTGTGCTCAGGTGAGCTAAAAACGAAAGTGCCAAAGTGGCACTAGATTCCTTGGCCTAAACAATGTTATTTCTATAAAAAAAAAACTTAAGGAAACTGACACACCTAAAGGCAAGTAAATTAGTAAACCTGTGGCACCATTATTAATTAATCAATTTTATTATTTTTACTTAAAAATTATATTTGGTAACCATGGTTCTGCATAAATCAAATTCATTTTAGCAAATTTTGTGAAGGAACACAAAAGGATCATGCATGCCAAGTTTCATCAATTCAGTCCTGTGGTTTCAGAGGAGAGGTCTACGACAGATCAAGGTGTTCATAAAAGCTCACCATGCGTGAACTATAATAAAACTGACAGAACAGGATAGTATATCAAGCCCCTGACTAAGTCTAACAAGCTATGACTTGTTCTATGTTCAATAGTTTCAGTTTACTTCATATTGCACTTTTTTTCTAATCTTCAATCTGTCACCTGGAAGCAAGGACTCAAAATTAGTAACTTTATCTTGTAGGACAATTAAGGTTTGGTCATTTCCTCATATGACTCCTGTAACTCCTCCTGATACTCTCAAAACACCTGCTAATGTTTCACTAAAGCACTAAGATCTTCTATTATTTATACATAACAAAAAGGATATAAAGATTTGCCAAAAGGATTCTTATATTGCCAAAAGGATACTTAATTCAATTTAAGAATTTAAGTAAGAGAATGAAGAAATATAAAAAAATATGAAAAACAAAAATGAAAGAGTACAAAAAGACAAGCATGAAGTTGATGATCCTTACCGAGTATCTGTCCTCTGTGGTGATGTTGGTTTCTGGAAGATCAAACACAAATTCTCCATGAGGGTTGTCACTGGCAACAAACACAATCTCTGCAGTGGTCGCCCTGGTAACCTGGGACAGGAGTGCCCCGCCTGTTGCTGAGGTTAGTTCTAGGGAGTAGACTGTTCTCAGCTCTGGAAGGGTGTCATCTAAAGCCTGCACAAGATATCAGACATACATATTCATACACATTAACCCATTACCTCATGAATATTCATGCACAAAATTTTACTTGATGAGTATTTATTAACTTTACATGGTATATATTGAAACAATGGATTTTTCTTTGCTGTGCACTGTGTAGAATCTGACCTACAATACTGTCTGAGCAAACAGAGGATGGCCCTGCTCTAATTGCCAGGCATTAAAATGCATCTATATGAGGTATAAGATAAATACCCTTTGAGGCAGACAATAACTTAAGCCAACTAACTTGATACAATCTGCAAAATACCCTATAATTATAAGTTTATCAAGAACCTATAATAAAACTCTAAGGCAAACATGAAACTTTTCTAAATCTACAATCTGGATTCAAAAAAAAATCTTAAGAATATATATCATTCCCTGATTTGATAATTTGAAATATTATTTTAAATGTTAAAATCAACAACTGGACATCAACATTCAAATTCTCATGAGGACATCATATTTGTTAGTTTAATTGTACTACCACTGAGAGTAATTTTTAACCCCATCACACATCTATCCTAGTTAGTGCTGCAACACAAAGGTAGCCATCCATTCCAATTGTTTTCAACTTTTTTTTTATTAACAGTGACCTTAACTTTGAAATCATAGGTGATTATAAAGCTCTTCCATTTTCAGTGAAGCATAATTTGGTGCATTTATGATATTACGTTAATACTGAGATACATGGAAGTACAGGAGGACAGGATGAGACAGAAATTAAAGTGGATTATTATAATTCATTATGTATATTCCCACTGTAGGTGTGCACCTCACCTGTAATGTAATGGATGCCTTCTGCTGGAGGTCCACTATCTGCACCACCCCCTCTACCTGCAGGAAGGCACTCACATCCCTGGGGGTGATGGTCCAGGAGACAGAGATGTCGCCATAGATACCATCACCCCGAGTCAGCACCACCTGCACCTGGCCGTTGTAGTTGGGTGTTGACTCCCCGGGCTCACCTGGTGACAGGTGTAAATACTTATCTTTACTGACATGCCTGCATATGGGCATTTTCAAAGCTTAAGATAATTCAAATCTTCTAAAATTGGCCCGAGTATTATGAAAATCAAATACTCAATTTTCTTACAAGTTATATATAAAAGCCAGATTCACTTGACGCTCAAATACTCCATTTCCTTTCATTTTAGACCATAGTAATTTGACAGATTATCCTGATAGCAATTACCTGCTCTAATAGATAAACAGTGTCATCTCAAATACACAGGAAAGTATATTTCATATTTCTTATTATTTAAAACTTAAAGGTAGAACACTGTGAATGCATTTTGAGGGAGACATAACATTGCACCCACCTATATAGACCGTCCTGGATTCAGGAATAATGGAGATAGTGCCACTGGCACCAATGTCAGGTAGAACAGTAATAGTGGCATCCCCCTGGCTGTGAGAAATGTCGGCATTGTTATCAGCTGTTATGAGAGAGACTCGGAACTTTTCCTCCCCTTCCAGAATTTCATCTGGTTTTGTACGGAGGGAGAGAGTCTTGGTTTTCTCACCCTGAATATTTCAAAAGAAACATCAATTATTATGTTGTCATGAGTGGGAAACATAGCTGGAGGTAAAAATATAACCAAGTGAAGAACATGTATATTCTAATTTCACAATACAATTTTATTTACATTAATTTGATGTAAAACAAATAAATGTAGTTACATTTTGAACATGAATGATTTGTACTTAAAAAAAAAAAATTAAATGTTGAATACAAAGAATTCTTTGTTAATGGAGGGAGTAGGTACAGGTAAGTTTTAATTCTAAGACATTAAATGAAACAGATTCAACTTAGCTATTTCATCTGGCATTCATATTGTAACAAACTCAATCTGGCCCAGGATCAAACCCGGTCTACCCAGCATGCGAGTCCAATGCTCGAACCACTGAGCCAAAGAGTCGACTCCCTGACGCAGTTGTCAGAGATTGTATTTATACCTGTGACAACGCATCGTCACATTACTTTTCCCCTTTAAGAAGTCTCGACCTGAGACTTTGCCTGTGAAACTTGTGGGTAAGGCAACTCCGGTCAGAGTGGCAGTTGACATTATTCCATTGCTGCCACCAATGTAACAAACTCAACCCGGCCAAGGATTGAACCCGTTCTACCGGCGTGCAAGTCCAATGCTCTAACAACTGAGCCAAAGTGTCGACTCCCTGATGCAGTTGGCACCTTTGACAATGCATTGTGACATTATGTTTGTTGGCTGGGTATTTTACAGTTCTGATTCTAAAATAGGCCAAACTACAAAATCTGTATTTTAAAACAAAAATTTTTTTTGCTGATTGCTTCTCATGAATCATAATATAGTTTAATTATAGGAATTTAATTAAATCATTAAACAACAACCAAAAAACATAACATTTCACTATGAGCAAACAATAAATATAAACTTTATTTTTCGGCAGCAACTGTATGCTTTTGCTACTGACCTAGATTTTTCACAGAATTTTGACTAATCAGAAATTTATTTCTAAGTGTAACAGCTTAAGGGCAGTGTTCTCCTTGACCGGTTTATTTACCTGTCACAAATGTACTTGAAAACTGCTCAAAATCAGAAGTAAAGACAATTTGCTTTGTAACGGTACTAGAATTAAATTCAATCCTACAGTAAAACTAGTGACTGAGCATGCTAATAACATTTTTGTTGGAAAATGCATACAATGTACCTGGGCAAACAGCATGGTTCCAGTATGTGGCTCATAGAAATCATACACAGCCTCTGCATTCAGCCGCCACTGCACGTTGACCACGCCCTCTGTCCCCTGTATACGCTCCACAATTAGTCGAACCTCCCCATCTGGGTCTGTCTCTGTTTTGGATTCTCGAACAATGGCCTGTGTTACCCATGTAATAGTGCATTTAAATAACTTAAAGTCTCTAAATTTCTTGAATGTAGGGAAATCAGTAAATAAGAAAAACCAAAAAATACTTTTTATTATTTAATTTTAAAGGATACTGAATGAAAATTATACAAATTTCAAGGTTATTTCCACAGTATGGAAAATGTGACTTGTAATAAATCATAATTACACACACTTAAGCTTAGTGCAGTGATGAAGAAACACAGTTCATTATTTCCTCTTCAACATTAAAACAATCTTCCCAACACCAGCAACCTTACCTCTGTTGTGACAAATTTGAAGAGTCCATTTGGAGAGTCATTCTTCAAGATGGCAATCCTGACAGAGCTGTAGGGACCCAGCATGGCCCCGCCCGTCACGCTGATCAGCTTGATGTCAAATGTCTGGAAAAAACAACACCTAGATCATTCGGACAAGAAATTGTATTGGTTTATAATAACTACAGTAAATTATACCAAGGAATTAACGTCACTGCTATGGCATTTATACTACTGCTGTGACCTTTGTGTCCAGTATAAGGTTTATATGTGTATGGTTGGGAAAACTTCTGGCAAGACAAGAATCTAATACATGCAATACCTGTAACATTAACACCATTTTGCAACAGACATACTATTAAGGTCATAACAATATCAAGTATAAGTTTAAAGGAAGTGATCACTATGTAATGCAAAAATTATTTAGCAATTGGAACTGGTAATTAACTTATAACTGACAATCAGTCATTCCAAATTGATTCTAGACATCAACTTTCTCTTACTACATTTGCCTATCAAACAACCTTGCCCAGCTCACCTCCATGTCTTCAGGGATATTGTCATCAATAACTGTGATATAGATGGTAGCCGTGTCCTGGGTGTCAGCCAGACTCAGAGTGCCACTAGAGGGTGCGAAGTCCAGGATAGTTGCCTCCCTCGGCTCTGCCTGCCAAGTCACCGTCACTGCCCCAAACAGACCGACTGTCCGACTTACAAGTAGTAGTATTGTTGTGTTGATTCCAAACTCCTCATACACATCAATCCGACCTTCTATGTTCTGTAAATATAAATCTCTTGTACAGCTTGTGATATCTGTCAAATAAGTTTAAAAAAGTGGAAAACATCTTTGATTTTATTGATTTTAATTTGTCAAGATGGAGGGAGGCAAAATGAAGGGCAATGTCATGACGTACATTTCAGCGTTATGCATTTTTGTCTCAATCCTAGTCAAGAACAAAAAGAAGATAAAAAAATACACACCATTTAAATAATAAATAACAGATTTTATATTCAGAATGATATCATAAAAAAAAAAGAATTGCCACATCTATTACAAAACTTACAGTTGTGACATTGAACTGAACAATTCCTCTGGCATTATCATTCTCTGAGATGGTGACAGTGACGATGCTACCAGGGTTACGGACACTGGGTTCAGAGCCAGGTTGTGGGGTCATTCCAAGAAGAGTTACACGAGTAATATTGACAAGGAACACTTCCGATGCTTCAGGCAGGGAGTCCTGTAAAAAGACAAAATAATTTGGAAAGTGGCCACTCTCCACTTCAAATGTTCAATTCATGTAGAGACATTATTTTTCTACATGTGTACATTTTCTACATTTGAAATGGGTGTGGCAAGATAATATGATATGCAGATTATAGCACTGTTTTTTGTGTCTCATACTATTCTGAGCTGCCTTGCAACTATGATAGCAATCAATCAAGGAATGATTTGTATCTTAAAACTAGGACTGTCACTGAAGGTGGTGAATACCCCCACTAAACTGCCTAGATTCAACGATGTAAAACAATATTGAACTTTTCATACACAGATCAATACATGTGATTCCTTATATTTTTAATATATTGTTTTAAGAAAAGATATTGAATGAGTGGAATACACATATTTTCCACTGAAAGTGTTTAATTTACAAATGCTGATGAGCTCTTCTAGCTTTCAATGGACAATCTATAATTTCCTGTTGTTGCTCACCTGTTTTATGGTGATTTCTACTTCTACCCTGGTGACATTCTCAAGCATGATGACCATACCCTGGCGGGAGATGTAGTCCTGACCCGACACTGCCTGCTGTGTTACAGGTAACTTCTCATTAGGGGACGTGCTGCAGGAATCAAACAGCAGTGGCCATTAGCTGACTATATATATTATCATGATATAACACATAAGCATATGAAAGTAAAATTAGAAATAATCATTAGTGTCTAATAATCATTGATTATTCATTTCTTGTTCCTATGTAAGAGTGTCAAGAAATGCAAACCCCAACTTTATATTTAACCCGACTACATATAATTTAAATCAATGTAAGACCTTCATCAAAGTAATGTCCAATGTTTTCTTCCCTGAAGTATTGAAAAAGATGTATGATGAGTCATGTTCATTTTTTCTGTCACTATACATTAAAAGTGCTCTATACTTAGTCATATGTAGATACAAATGTACACACCTGTAGGTGACCTGTAAATCCCCCATCATGCCTTGCTCCCTGACAATGTACAGAATTATAATGGAGTCTGAGCCCTCCGGTTCTACAGCGGTGTATGTCGTCTGCTCCCAGCGAACGACGCCATATGGAGAGTCATTTGCAAGAACAGTCATCTTGGCTATCCGGTTTTCACCTGCAGTTTTATGTTAAACTGTTAGGCTAATACAAACTACTTTTAGTCTAATTTAGATTACTTATACTGAATCTTGCCAATGTTATCATTTTTTTTTCTTCAGGTTTATACCAGACATAAGAAAACTAGATGTGGGTGTTCCTCGGAACACTTGTGTCGCCTGCATTTAAGCATGTTTGATGAAAGAATTGACTAGAAAATCGATCTTTTGACAAATTATTGATAAAGCATAATCTATTTTGTGAGGTACAAAATAACACACACACACACATATATATATATATATATATTTTTTTTTTTTTTGGGGGGGGGGGGGGGGAATAAAATATTCAAACAGTGCAATATGTAATAATTTTCCCGAGCACTTTCGACTATACAGTCTTCATCAGAGGAGTGTCAGAATGACTATGAATTCAAACATTAACTGTAAGAAAAATTATGACGTCATTAAGCACTTATGACGTTAATTATATATATGTTGCAAGTTTGTAGTCATCATTATCATTATTGAGTTATCATTCTTGTGTACTGCACTCAGACCAATGAGATCTATCTACTATAAATGTTTAAGGCAACACTTTACAAGTTATGCACCACACAAGAATTAAATCCAAAAAAAATAAACAAAGGGAAATTACTCCAAAAATACAACAGTTATCATTCTTGCACAATGCACTCCATGAGATCTTTCCACCTGTGAGGTTTCAAAGTAATACCTCAAATACTTTTCGTGTTATGCTCCAGACAAAAATGAAGTCTGAGTATCAACAAAGGGCAATAACTCAAGGAAAAAGAGAAACAGAGTTATCATTCATGTGCACTGCACTCAGACCATTGAGATCTATGAAGTTTCAAGTCAACACCTCAAATACGTTTCGAGTTATGCTCCTGACAAAAATAAAGACTGAGAATCAACAAAGGACAATAACTCAGGAGAAAAGAAAGTGAGAGTTATCATTTATGTGCACTGCACTCCACCTCAATGTGATCTATCCATGTTTTAAGTTTCAAGGTGATACCTCAAATACTTTTTGAGTTATGGTCCGGACAAAAATAAAATCTCAGAATCAACAAAGGGTAATAACTCAGAAAATACGAAAGTCAGAGTTATCATTCTTGTGCACTGCACTCCACCTCAATGTGATCTATCCATGTTTTAAGTTTCAAGGTGATACCTCAAATACTTTTCGAGTTATGCTCCGGACAAGAAAGTGTGACGCCGACGACGACGACGCCGACGACGACGACGACGACGGACAAAGTGATCCCTATGTGTCTGCCATGCTATGCAGGCGACACAACAACATAATGAAAAATAACCTTGATTCATAGTGTTTATCAATAACAGAAGAAAAATACATTTTTTGGTCACAAAAACCCAACTGAAAAAGTAAAATTAACAACTTAGTTTTTCATAAATGAAATATCAGCTTGAGAAAATTGGAAAATTATTATTTCAAGAATCATTAGTGTCAATACAGAGCAGGAGATTGTTATGATGGCCTCACCTATGATGGCCCCGCGGCCAGGCAGATTGGTCCCGGTCTGTATGACCTGCTGCAGCTGGATATAGGTCACTTCTGCTAGCTCGGCCAGGTCATCATCCCTGATAGTCAGACTGATAGTGGCCACAGACTGACCCGTCGCAAACTCAACCTAAATAGTATGTTGTAATTCTCACAGTGAACAACACTAAATACCACTACTAAATGTAAATTATAATGGCTTGTTTGGAAAACAATCTGTTGACAGTACTTCAGTCATTTGCAGATTATGTCTACTTGAGGCAGATAAAGTCTACATGCAATATCTCACTTAGTCATTTTATCCTGACACCAAGCAAACCAATGCTAGAACTACCCTTATATGCTGAGCCCAAAGCAAGGGAGCAGAGGAATAGATGGGCTGCTTATCTGTGTAAAATGGCAAATTCCCAATTATTTTCAAATTGATTGATGGAGTGTTGTATTCATTAAGTCAGGAGATGATCTTTATGGCTTTGGTCTGACAGGAATTGACATATCAACAGGCTAGGGCATATTCAGATAGAGCAATCTAGGACTGAGAGCTGTGGTGACAGAGAGAGAACAGCCCTTAAGGCGGTGGTACCCCATTTGCAGGAGTACAGGAACTGTGCACCCTGAAATTCCACTGCATGATGTGTAGGAGACTATTTGTGGCAGAGGAGTCGGATTATGTGACACAGAGGTTAAAATGGAGTGGTGACAAAAATGTGTCAGCTACTGCACTTACCCTTCATATAAAATTTATATATGAATAACTTTGTCAATCAGATGAGGCCCTATGTATCAGTCAAAATGAAATATCTGTTCTGTATACTTACAATGCCATCTAAAGGTGTGATGTCATTGGTCCCATCATGGTCCCCAGTGGCTACCCATTTGACCGTGACTCGCCCATAAAACCCCTGCTTTCGCAACACGTTAACCTGGACAGTGTTATCCCTGTCCACTAGCTCTTGGGCCTGGATGTCCAGTGAATCCTGCAATATGGGTAAAAGGTCATTTCATGGATACCAAGCCTGCTCTTGGTATGGTCAACAAGACATTTTCTTCATTATAAACAACAGAGTCAAAACCAACATGAAACACCATCAGCAGAAGAAATAATGTCTTCAGCCAAGAAAACCAAACATAACTGGATTTGAATTCAAGACCTTTGGAATACAAATTGGCCACTCTATCAATGCACAAAAGCTTACTCACTGGCAGTGAAATAAAGTGCCATATTACAATATATCAATAGAAATTACAAAAAATGATTAACTCTATCATCCATCCCTGACATTTTAAACTATTCACCCAGCAGATTTTTTTTTTATTACAAACCATATTTTACTCAACTAATGTTGGATCACATGTCCTTTATATATTTTGTATAAGGGCTGTTTGTTTGCCTGTATAGAATAAACTTAGAATTTTGGTTTACTTACTGGAGCTATTTCCACAATTCCATGAGCGTTGTCGTTGGACAGAATGTTGATGGTGATTCTGTTCTCAACACTGACCTCAGCCCCTCCTGTTGGGTTCCGCAGTGAGACATAGAAAGTCTCCGTGTCTTCTGGCATAGTGTCTTGCAACACTACCACAGACGTGTGTAAAAGATCCTCGCCATCCTGCATTGTCATGGTTATGGTCCTGAAATATGGGAAGATAACTTCTGTGTATAGACCATTTCACTCCAAAATAAGACGTTAACCTACGTAAAACAATGAACACACCCCATAAACCTAATCTACATGCTGGTGTAAAAATCAACACATTGTTCAGTGGGAAATAAACATACTTATAATTTTTCCCCAGTCACCGATAGGTCAGTTTAAATCAGATAATTAAACTGAGAATTACCAAACCCTTGGTAAAATGTCCTATACTGTTTGAAATATTTAGTAGTGACACTGGTGATAAAAAACCTATGCAACTTAAGTTCCATATTTAAATTCTTATTGAAATTAATGACCATAGTTTGAGTATAAGCAAATCATACTGAAATATGGTATTTATTTTTAAAAACTTAGGGCCATGTTTACACACCAGAAAATGAGGGTTTGTTTGTGATACTATTTTTGAGCATTTTAATGAGTCAAGAATGGAAAATTATCCCTTAATGATGTGTCATGTTGGATTTGAATTTTCACTGACACAACAACAACAACAGCAAAAACAAGCAAATAAAAAGAAACTGGAAAGGGAAAGGTTCAGGCTGAGCCCTTTAACCCTTTCCCTCATAGAGGACACCATGAAAAGACCTATGCGAACAGCATAAAACCAGATCAGCCTGCGAGTAACTTTTTATGCTGTTCGCTGCTCCTCAGTGGTCTGGAAATGAGGATTTTGTTATTAAATTTGGTAAAGTTTAACTGTGGTTTTCTGCAGATCAGGCTTTATGTGGTACCTATTGAGTGCGTCAAAATGAGTCTATATGAGGGAAAGGGTTAAGGGGTGTCCCCTACAAAGAGCTCAACTCCCCCTTGTCACTCTCACCTTGGTGCAAAGTCACTGTCCTTCACCTTCACCAACTGATGGATGACAGGGTTGGCTGTGATATTTTTGTCTGCTACCGCCACAAGATTGATCTCCCCTGAATCCTGTTCTATCACCATGGGAACCAGACTTCTAGCAGGTGGACCAGTCCAGACTGGTGTGAATTTGTTTGACTGGATGTCCCATGCAAACATCGCAGAATTTCCAATAGAGTTGGCAAACACAGCATACACTTAAAAGGGAAATTTGCCATTAGTCTTATTTTCAAAATAAATACTTACATTTCAAGAAGATACCCTATCTTGTTAGAAATAAAACTTTCTCTTCAAAAAGAAAATTAAAACCAAATGATTACAATGAAACAGTTATATTTTCAATATTTTCCTTCTACAAAAAAAAAAAAATGTTGGTGATTGTCTACCTATTTCTTCACTGAAGTATCATGGTAAATATAAACTTAACACATGGTTAACCAGCCCTAAAACAACTTTCTTATATAAAATATATGAAATAATCCACCATCAAGAGATCATAACAATCGTCACAGCTTACCCGTATCATCAAATGCAATAAAGATTTCCACATCCTCAACTCGACTGGTTTCCAGCCTCTCATGCAGTACAAACATCTGCGTGGCAGTGTCCCAGCGGTACACGTCTGACTGCTGGGGACTGCTGACCGTGTTATCACGGTTATTCCCGAATATCAGCAGGTCGAGGGATCGGATCCGAACATACTCCACATCAATGGCTCCTTGTGTGGGAATACTCTGATGTTGTGAGAACTGGTCATTGGTATCGAACTTGTAGATCTTGGAGCTGTCAAACATTACATGTCATATCTATAATACACATAGTAAGAACACTCACTGTCATTTGTTCTATTGGGGTTTACCGTCGCTGCAATAGTATTTCAATCATATAGCGACGTCCAGCTAATTACATGTGGAGGAAGACCCCGAGTACACAGATGTACCCGGGTAGAACCACCAACCTACCGCAAGCCAGCTGGAAGGCTTCCTCACATGAAAAATCCGAAGTCCCTACTGGGTCACTGTCATTTGTGTCTTAAAATATAAGTGAAAATAAAAAGCAAGGAATGGTTTCTTTCAGTATTTTATATGTTTGAAGTTATAAAAAAAAACAAACAAGATTTTTTGTCTACAAACATGTTATAATGTGTAAGTAATGTATGTCTTATGTGTACATAAATATTGCATCTCATGCATTTTGTTTTAAATTCATTCCACAGGTAAAACACACACACACACATACTGTACGAAAAGTTTATTGACCACTTAATTACATTATCATTTCCTTAGTTATAATCAAGTAGTCCAGAGGTAGCACATTTGACTCTGGATCAGAGGGCTGTGGGTTTGACCCCTGTTGGGGTGAAGAAACTTTCAAGACCTTCTGAGACAAAAAGTAACAGTTCAACCTAGGAACTATCGAGATAGATTAGTATAAGAACTTGTCTTGTAATTTACATATAGATAATAAATATGTAGTCAGACTTTTACAAAGGTTTCTTTATAAGATTTATAAAGTACATATTTTGTTAAAAATTAAAATAAAATACTTTTCTGTTTACAGAGTTGATTTATGTTATATTCTATGGAACACATAATTTTCCACATAATATCAACAGACTCAATATTCTATTAAAAGAACAGCTTAAATGAATCTCCAATACAACAAAACAATGTTCACAACAATTATACAGATAAATGGAAATATCACAAAAGCTTTTATCACAACTTTAAACCTATATTAAAGGCCTCTTTTATCACACATAAAGGCATAAATGGATGCTTGAATTAAAGTTTCCCAAACTTGTAAACCTACATGATTTGGTGAGCCCAACTTTCCAATAAACATTTGCAGCATAGAAGTCAAACTATCTTGTCTTGAGTGTCATTCAAAGACACCAACTAATTGAGTAATTAATGAAGTTTTCATCATGATAAACTAGGCGATGTCACAATCTAGGTAATTACTGTATAAATTGTCAGGACCAATTTGAATCTATGACTGATTGCATTTTGTATTTTTTTTATTTTCTTTTTTTTTTTTTTTTTTTTTTAGAAAAGGATGGGGCTTAGCTCCATGCACGATTAAACAAAACTTGCCATCATAGCTGGTGTAACTGAACTGCATTATTGATAAATAAATTGAAAATTATTCTTATCTTATAGTATAAAATATGATAAGCTTGAAAAACTAGATGTGGGTGTTCCTCGGAACACTTGTGTCGCCTGCATTTAAGCATGTTTGATGAAAGAATTGACTAGAAAATCGATCTTTTGACAAATTATTGATAAAGCATAATCTATTTTGTGAGGTACAAAATAACACACACACACACACATATATATACATATTTTTTTTATTTTTTTGGGGGGGGGGGGGGGGAAATAAAATATTCAAACAGTGCAATATGTAATAATTTTCCCGAGCACTTTCGACTATACAGTCTTCATCAGAGGAGTGTCAGAATGACTATGAATTCAAAACATTAACTGTAAGAAAAATTATGACGTCATTAAGCACTTATGACGTTAATTATATATATGTTGCAAGTTTGTAGTCATCATTATCATTATTGAGTTATCATTCTTGTGTACTGCACTCAGACCAATGAGATCTATCTACTATAAATGTTTAAGGCAACACTTTACAAGTTATGCACCACACAAGAATTAAATCCAAAAAAATAAACAAAGGGAAATTACTCCAAAAATACAACAGTTATCATTCTTGCACAATGCACTCCATGAGATCTTTCCACCTGTGAGGTTTCAAAGTAATACCTCAAATACTTTTCGTGTTATGCTCCTGACAAAAATAAAGACTGAGAATCAACAAAGGACAATAACTCAGGAGAAAAGAAAGTGAGAGTTATCATTTATGTGAACTGCACTCCTCTTCAATGAGATCAAATTTTAAACCTCAAATACTTTTTGAGTTATGCCCTGGACAAAAATTAAGACTGAAAATGGGAATAACTCAGAAAATATGAAAGTCAGAGTTATATTCTTGTGCACTGCACTCCACCTCAATGTGATCTATCCATGTTTTAAGTTTCAAGGTGATACCTCAAATACTTTTTGAGTTATGGTCCGGACAAAAATAAAATCTCAGAATCAACAAAGGGTAATAACTCAGAAAATACGAAAGTCAGAGTTATCATTCTTGTGCACTGCACTCCACCTCAATGTGATCTATCCATGTTTTAAGTTTCAAGGTGATACCTCAAATACTTTTTGAGTTATGGTCCGGACAAAAATAAAATCTCAGAATCAACAAAGGGGAATAACTCAAAAAATATGAAAGTCAGAGTTATCATTCTTGTGCACTGCACTCCACCTCAATGTGATCTATCCATGTTTTAAGTTTCAAGGTGATACCTCAAATACTTTTCGAGTTATGGTCCGGACAAAAAGTGTGAATCATAAGATCTCAAAACCAAAACGCCGACGACGCCGACGACGACGCCGACGACGCCGACGACGACGACGACGACGACGGACAAAGTGATCCCTATGTGTCTGCCATGCTATGCAGGCGACACAATAAATCCAGACAAAACAGAACAGTCACATTAAATTACTGAAAGAATTTTAGATATATAAGATACCAGACAAATATGTATATGCAAATATATTCAGCAGTCACAGATACTTGTAAAAACAAATTTGTTACTTAAAGCCAGGCAAGCCATTATATTACATTATTCTACACTTTTTACTTTCTCTTAAGAATGTCAAGCTACCAACAATAGCAACTATACGAAATGCATTTTGGAAAGCAAAACCTGTGATGAAAATCATCTTATTTGAACAAAAGTCATTTCAGAAATTTTAAATTTAGATCTATGATAGAAATATTTCATTTTAGTTACACTTTCATCTGTGTTTATAAAAAGCACAGGTAACTTCACACTGGTTACATATTTTGTTAATAATTTGAAATCCTTTTCATGGTTTACAGAATATGGTCCTGTTTTAATGACTCAGCATAGATTAAGCTTTAAATAACTTTTGATCAATAATTTAGAAAAAAACTAGAACTCTGCGAGTCGGATGTGTCGCCCTACGATGACCTATCTGTTGACAGTAAAGATGCCAATTTGTCACTTTCTTTTAAAGATGGGGTATTAATGCTCAATGATGTTGCCATCAAACAGAGAAAGGCTTATAAAGATCAAATAAAAAATGTATGATTCTTGTGCACTGCACTCCGCATCATTGCAAAAAACATACATATCAAGTCTCAAGTCATTTAAACTTATGGTGAAAAAGAAATGCTCCGGACAAAAAATTCTTAAAGAAAATCTATCAAAGGGGAATAGCTCAAAAAGCGCACAAGGTAGAGTTATGGTTATTGTGCAATGCACTCCGCGTCATTTCAAGAAACATACATATCAAGTCTCAAGTCATTTAAACTTATGGTGAAAAAGATATGCTCCGGACAAAAAATTCTTAAAGAAAATCTATCAAAGGGGAATAACTCAAAAAGCGCACAAGGTAGAGTTATGGTTCTTGTGCACTGCACACCGCGTCATTTCAAGAAACATACATATCAAGTTTCAAGTCATTTAAACATAAGGTGAAAAAGATATGCTCCGGACAAGAAATTCTCAAAGAAAATCTATCAAAGGGGAATAACTTAAAAAGTGCACAAGGTAGAGTTATGTTTCTTGCTCACTGAACTCTAGGTCATTTCAAGAAACATACATATCAAGTGTCAGATCATTCAAATTGATGGTGACAAAGTTATGCTCCAGACAAGCAGATGGGACGTCGCTGCCAACAAAAGTAACCCTAAAAAAAATGTTTTTAAAAGGAAACCTGCCTGGCTTTAAATGTCAATCAGAACTTGCCTCAATTCTATCAGTTATCTCCCTTAATCTGTTTTCATGTAATTATGACACACAAAATTTATTTAATCTTAAAAATGCAAATCTTAATTGCTTGACCAATTATCTTTTTTTTAAATTTATAATGAAAGATTTGATCTTTATGTTAAATAAAAACAAGCATTTATATGGCTGAAGGGAGATAACTCTGAGACAGACTGACTCAAGCTCATCTTGCCCCACTGGGCAAGGGGCACAGACTAACTCTACTCTATTTGTCACCTGTTCTTGGATGCAGTCTTAGTTAAGCTAAAACATGGACATATGGTTTACAAAAATCTTTATGATTTGAAAGTAATTTTTTCTGCAAAATAAAGACAGCTTTAAAGAGTATCTATAACAATATTAACATGAAAGTTGTTAAACAAAAGAGACAAGTGAAAGCAAGAATCAAGTGCATTTGTTTATCGGAATTTTGTACAGCTTTTCACTGGTTAAACAGATATACATGTTTACTCTGATGTGGTTTGGGGTCAAGTTAATTGCATTCCTGCAATTTTCATGTTCTTAAATATAAAACTTTCCATAAAAACACCTAGACTGTCATATATACTGACAGTCATTTATTCTCAATATCCAGCTACACTATGACACAATATCTAGCTAGAATTCTTTCAATTTAATTCTAAATCAGTAGTGTTTGCAAGAAGGTGGGAGTTCAACAGAAAGACTTACTCAATCTGATAGGACTTGGAGACAGAATCATAATTGTTTGCCACAGCCATAAACATCTTGTCCTCCATTTCAAAGACAGCCAGTGCACTTGCACCCAGTGTTGTGACAGTGGATATCCCTGTGAACCTTTGATTGGCTGCATCCCACCGCCAGATGTTGGTATTGACCACACTGCTGCCCTCGTTGTCCCGGGAGTTTGAGATGGCGAGGTATGTGACAGAAGACTGAGTAAAGGCTACAGCATCAGTTGCTCCCCTTGTATTCAGATTTTGAATCTGCATAAAAATGTTATACAGTCACAATCTATAACTGTAGCCTAATATAATTCAAAATGAAAAATTTCAGTACAGAGTATTTTTATTTCTGCAAATACTCTTAATGTTAAAATACATTTGATATCTTAAATGAGGTGTTGTTAATAACCAGCTTGAAAAAAATTCTTTGATAAAGTCTCAGAATATTTATGATTTGTATAAATTGTTAACAGAGAATCTTTTAGGTAGACATATTATACAGAGGGTGTTGTCAGGACTATAACCATGGTAACTGACCAGAGTAAGATGGCCGCCACTGTTGACCCTGTACAGCCGGGAGAAGGTCTGGTAGCGGTTAAGGTTGCCGGTGTTAGTGATCACTAGGTACGGAGTGTTGTCGATCTCAAACGCCACTGCAGATGACACGCCATCCGTCTCTATAGTCTGGTACAGATAATTTATATGAATGTCTTTCGAGTGTAGAAATAAGGGCATTATCAACAACAAGTACAGGACATGCAGTAACAGCAGAAAAAAACTATACAGCCCCATCTTTATTATGTCAAGCAGGGGTTAAAAAAATGACTTTGCAAGAAGTATGACAAACCTAACACCATGTGATCAAAACCGAGACCTACCTGTACTGGCATGAGTTGGCCCTGCCACCTGAAGAGTGTGGTGTATCGCAGAGTTGCCATGTCAACCGGCCCCATGTCCCCTGGGGAGCCCAGGTTGGTGTAGAGTTCCCCCACCACAGAGGGCTTGTACATGATCATGTAGACTGTGTCGTTCACTTGGAAACTGAACCAGCCACCCACATCGCTTGTGTTCACAGACTGTGGTTAAATATTGGTTATACATGTAATATAGGATTGATAATATAATAAATTATAAAACATATTTTTACACTGCAATTTGATTATTAAGTGATATTAATCAATAAGAAAATGTTCTGTTTTCCTTTCAATATTCAATCATCATTCTATAAATGTTTCTTTCCTTTCTTTGGTCATTCTATCAATGATGATTAAATTTAACAAGGTATTCATGAAATTAAAATAACCAAAACAGCAAATCAGATACTGTATGCGGGCTATTTCTGTGGGTAATTTATTTCTGCTATTCTGCGGAAAAACACAAATCTGTAGAAATAAAATCCGAGGAAATTAACTAACAGTAGAAAAATATATGCAGGATAAAACTCTTAAGATCCCCTCAGATCATCTGATACTGATCTTCATGAAATATGCCATGACGGTATTTCTATTATCAACAAAAGTCTGTTACCACTAGAAATTAAAACTAAGCAACCTGTCAACGTAGTTTTCACCAAATTGTTGATTGGTTTGTAATTACAGGAAATGGATGAAAAAGAACAAAGATTAAAAAGTTTGACCACATTTCACTGTAATCTTCCCTTATCAATGGCACACAATGAGTCACCTTCCAGGTCCACCTATGTACAGCGAGATTTTCTCCACCTCAGAGTCTGAATTACATGCCAGACAATGCAAACTGCATATTTTCGCACGCATACCAATGGCTTGCTCTACAATTGATTTGCCATCAAAATTTATTTAAATTTAAAGAATCCAGTTTAGAATTTGCATTTGAAAATCTATAAGCATACAATTTAAAGTCAAGTAATGGATTGACTCATGTCTGTTACTAACTTATACTAAAGTAGCTGTTAAATTGTGTACAGTATTGTTGATGGTAGAGTATGTAAGATGTAATATAGAGTAATCGCCCATAGGTGTAATACTTAAGATTTATAGATTTTTATCTGTTTGCTTTAAATAGCAAGATAAGCAAGCGCTGAAAAAAATTGTTCCTGGGTCAGAAATCGCAGAAAACTAATTCGTAGAAAAAAACTAACCAAATTTAATGGCAAAAACGCAGAATATTACACCTGCAGAAATAACTTGCCATACAGTAATTACCAAAACATCTTAAAACGCTAACTGAATAGGTAAATAGTAGATTCATTCTAGGAGCAAAAAAAAAATTAAGACTGACTTAGAAAGTATGAAGTGCATAGTTCAAGTCTTGGAACAAATCTGAGATAGGACAAAATGTCACTCACCTGTAATGGCACCAGTTTCACACTTGACACATCTGCAGTGGTTTCTGCAGTACCTGGCTCAGTTGCCACATCAACGGAGACCTGGCCCTCTTTACCTTGTGTCCGCACAATGTCAAAGTAGATCATTCCTACCCCTTCCTCGACAGATACCTCTCTTAACCTTGATAGACAACATATAAAACCAGTAAGAAACTAATATAAAAATAAAGGGTGACATGAATTAAAAAATTATATTAAAGATGATTTTCAAAAGAAATTTCAAAAATAACTCTTGTAGCATTTTTTTATTACAGAATATTTCCAGAATTGAAAGGAAAAAAATTCAAATTATTGGTGCAAAACTACTGTAACTGCTACTTTACTTTTATGTATTTACTATTTACCATGGTTTTGCACCAAGTCCATGTAAAGTCTTTCATATTAAATACTTTTTTTATGGCTTGCAGTAAAGGCATGTAACTGTAAGCATGGCACTTCCTCTATTTACACTGTTACATGGTGAACCTACCGTGTCCCTACAGCGTACAGGTTAAACAGACCATTGGGAGAGTCATTAGATGGGATGATAATAGTCCTCTGTGTTCTGGTGCCCAGCCTAGCATTGTTGTCGGGATCCAGCAGGTAGACAGTGAATCTCTCCGCATCCTCTGGGATGTCATCATCCAGAACAGACAGTGTCAAGGTTCCTCTGGGATGTCATCATCCAGAACAGACAGTGTCAAGGTGGCTGAAGTATGTAATAAAGAACAGACAGTGTCACGGTGGCTGAAGTCTGTAATATAGAACAGACAGTGTCAAAGTGGCTGAAGTATGTAATAAAGAACAGACAGTGTCAAGGTGGCTGAAGTCTGTAATATAGAACAGACAGTGTCAAGGTGGCTGTAGTCTGCAGTATAGAACAGATAGTGTCAAGGTGGCTGAAGTCTGTAGTATAGAACAGACAGTGTCAAGGTGGTTGAAGTCTGTAATATAGAACAGACAGTGTCAAGGTGGCTGAAGTCTTTAGTATAGAACAGACAGTGTCAAGGTGGCTGAAGTCTGTAATATAGAACAGACAGTGTCAAGGTGGCTGAAGTCTGTAATATAGAACAGACAGTGTCAAGGTGGCTGAAGTCTGTAGTATAGAACAGACAGTGTCAAGGTGGCTGAAGTCTGTAGTATAGAACAGACAGTGTCAAGGTGGCTGAAGTCTGTAATATAGAACAGACAGTGTCAAGGTGGCTGAAGTCTGTAGTATAGAACAGACAGTGTCAAGGTGGTGAAGTCTGAATATAAAACAACAGTGTTAGGTGGCTGAAGTCTGTAATAGAAAGACAGTGTCAAGGTGACTGAAGTCTGTAATATGAACAGACAGTGTCAAGTGGCTGAAGTCTTATAAGAACAGACAGTGTCAAGGTGGCTGAAGTCTGCAGTATAGAACAGACAGTGTCAAGTGGCTGAAGTCTGCAGTATAGAACATACAGTGTCAAGGCTGAGTCTGAGTATAGACAACAGTGTCAATGTGGCGAAGTCTGCAGTATAGAACAGACAGTGTCAAGTGCTGAATCTGCAGTATAACAGACAGTGTCATCTGAGTCTTAGTATAGAACTGACAGTGTCAATGTGGCTTAAGTCTATAATAAAGAACAGACAGTGTCAAAATGGCTGACGTCTGCAGTATAGAACAGCGTCAAGGTGGCTGAAGTCTGTAATATAGAACAGACAGTGTCAAGATGGCTGAAGTCTGTAGTATAGAACAGACAGTGTCAAGATGGCTGAAGTCTGTAGTATAGAACAGACAGTGTCAAGGTGGCTGAAGTCTGCAGTATAGAACAGACAGTGTCAAGATGGCTGAAGTCTTTAGTATAGAACAGACAGTGTCAATGTGGCTTAAGTCTATAATATAGAACAGACAGTGTCAAAGTGGCTGAAGTCGCTGAAGTCTGTAATATAGAACAGACAGTGTCAAGGTGGCTGAAGTCTGCAGTATAGAACAGACAGTGTCAAGGTGGCTGAAGTCTGCAGTATAGAACAGACAGTGTCAAGGTGGCTGAAGTCTGTAATATAGAACAGACAGTGTCAAGTTGGCTGAAGTCTGCAGTATAGAACAGACAGTGTCAAGGTGGCTGAAGTCTGCAGTATAGAACAGACAGTGTCAAGGTGGCTGAAGTCTGCAGTATAGAACAGACAGTGTCAAGGTGGCTGAAGTCTGCAGTATAGAACAGACAGTGTCAAGGTGGCTGAAGTCTGCAGTATAGAACAGACAGTGTCAAGGTGGCTGAAGTCTGTAATATAGAACAGACAGTGTCAAGGTGGCTGAAGTCTGTAGTATAGAACAGACAGTGTCAAGATGGCTGAAGTCTGCAGTATAGAACAGACAGTG
>CM037777.1:45918171-45931630 GCA_021229015.1 Solen grandis
CCGTACTTTGTATGCTCTAACGATAGTCTGTACACCATGACCAAGTCAGAGGAAACCAATGGCACGTGTGGATACGAATCTCTATCTAGCTATCCAAAATACTTTTTTTCAACCACGGACGATCCGGGCTATCCTTCAACAATGAACGGTAAGGTTTTCAAAACGTCCAAACCTTGCGCTACATTCAGTTAACAAAGTTTTAACTTTGTTATTAAATTACAAAGCAGAACTGTGCTATATGAAGAATTTTACAGAATCTTTATTTACTTAATATCCTTTAAAATAATACCAAACCTGACACTAAAGATCCGAAAATAGTGAGTGTGTTTTCTTAATTTATAGTATCGGCATTGTTACTGTTTGATGTTCGGTTTTCGTTCCATCGACAATAGTTCAGTCCTGTGGAGACCTTGTATATGTAAACATTCGGCATGATACCATACGCTGTCACATCAATAATGACTGCAAAGCACCTGCAGATGCTCAAATTTAAAGCTCGGCAAAATATTCCAAACACAATTTCCTCTATGTTGTTTTGCATTGAATTGTATTGACTAACATTGTATTACATTGCATTGTATCGCATTAAATTGGATTATAATGTGTTATATTGAGTTGTATAGTATAGTAATGTATTATATTATGTTGCATTGTATTACATTATATTGTATTGTATTGTATTGTATTGGGAGTTTTATTACTGACAAATGGTCACTTTTCTTCAGGAATGGCATTCGCAGATTACATCGCCGTATTCATTAAAGGTGCAAATTGAGGGAATGTCAGATTGGCGGCAACATGGTCTCGAAAACGGCATCATTTCAACAAATTTGTTAAAAGGCATTACCACAAAAGAGAGAGTTATTGAACTGTACTGTCAATTGTTTTCTAGGTCTTGTAAAACACATGCAGCATTCGATTATATTTCAAACATAGTGTCCAATATAACATAAGATTTAATGAATGATTTCCTTTATTCTTCTGTTGAATTTATGATTTTTTTTTTATTTTAGATGCTTGGTATTATTTTCGACCAAAGTAATTCCTGTATTTTTGGATAACTTTATGTTGCATTAAGTTTCAGCCTGCAAAGCTCTGAGGAATGATCATTCGGAAAGGCATGTTACGTATTTTACATTTTTGGTATCTCTAAATTTTTAACAGTTGTTTATGCATCTTCTTATTTAAATTATTTCATTTGCTGTTCATATAAATGATAAATTTCCGGAAAATTTTGTCCAGTAGAAATCGTTGCCTAGAGCGGAAACGGAGTCGCCTCATGGATGTGCGTATATTGCGTACATAATTTTTAATCAGGATACATCGGCGTCGCTTTATGGGTGCATATATACGTATATTGCGTACATGACTTGTAATCAGGATACATCGGCGTGGCCTTATTGGTATGAGTATATTGCGTTACATAATTTGGAATCAGGATAAATCGGCGTGGCCTTAAGGGTGTGCGATTATTGCGTACAAAATTTGTAATAGGAATGGCGTGGCCTTTGGGTGTGCGTATATTGCAATAATTTTATCAGGATAAATTGGCGTGGCTTTGGGTGTCGTATATTGTCTTATGGGTGTGCGTATATTGCATACATAATTTGTAATCAGGATACATCGCCGTGACCTTATGGATGTGCGTATATTTTGATAGCTCTGCATATGTGTACCCAAAGTATTGCCTGGCAATCTCCGGGATGTTCTTCGTAAGTTTCTGTGATTTATTACGATCCAAATATTTGTATTAAATGGTAGTATGATTTGCAATCAATGTTTCGTGCTCGGAATAACTCTGAATGACTTAAAATTCATCGGTCTTGTAATCACGAAGTGGCAGGTTCGAATCCTCATTGCCGGCAAATATTTTATTTCTGGTCAAGAATTATTTTTACTCATCATTTGTCTTTTAGATAAATGCAGTTGAGTGGATGGGGGAATAATTTGTTGAATTTCTGGTGAACTTTTAATCTACATGTATTTTCTTCTTTTAATCATATATGCAGTCGACTATTGATTCCAAGGTCAGAGATATAGGTGAAAGGTAATAATCTTTGCAGTTTCTATCCAGTGATTTCGTTTATTTATTTGGCGGGGATATTATGTAATATGTTTTGCCGCATGGGTCGTACGACCGTCTGGCTTATGCTGAATAAAACTTTGAAACTTTCAAACTTTATTAATTCAAAGAATTTGCTTGGTTTAATAAAATTACGCTGTATTTTATCATACAATTTTTTTTATTGAGTCAGCAAAATGCTAAACTGTGGTCGTCAGCTATGGAATACTGTTTATTTAAACAAATTACCTGATGCACCAACTGTAGTACATGGATAGGAATTCAGCAATCGTATTACTTCGCCGAAATCCTTCGTGCGATTTTCGTAGAGAATCGCTGATGACGTCAGAGGTCAAATTTCGAGCTGTGTCTCAAATTTGGCTGATTTGATTATCTCTTTACTAAATAACCTACTAAATATTTTGGGTATTCGATCACCACTAGGGGCGATATTATTTCAAAACCCTCAGGCGCGAGGAACGGGTAAAACCCAGGAACAATAAATGCCGAGACAAAAAAAAAGTTGCAAAAAAAACACACAAAAAAAACCAAAAAAAACGAATAAAAACAAAAACATGTTCAGACCAGGCCCAAGTCCTCGAACACAATTAACGGTACGATTTCAGGCTCAACTTCAAATATGCTCAGATCTAGATAGAATTTAGGTTTGTGCATGAAAGTAATACTTGGTCGTTTTATTTATTTATTTATTTATTTATTTATTTTCGAGAATATGAGGCGATATTGCATACCATTGTTATACAGTGAAACCTCTTTACAATGACATTCCCCTTTATAGCAGCAGTAGTCTTGAAAACTAAAGTGCAACCTGTTCTATTATTTCTTTTTAACAGCAAAATTCGCTGAAATAAACACCGCTGTTGTAAAGAGAGTTGACTGTCTTAATCTACTTCCTTTGTATTGTGTCCCTTTCCTTGTGCAGGTCTGGGGACTGTAAAATTAAATAGAGAAAGGTGTTTTACGTCAGTTTAAACTTCTATTAATGAGATGTGAACAATGTGGATGTACAGTCGGAACACTCAACCAGGTAGTGGGTTTATTAGTACTTTACATGCAGGTATGAATAAGAGACGAGTCACTGTTTTAACTCATGAATATTTATGAATGAGAAGAGAAAACTCATGAATGGGATGAAAGCAACAGAACATGTAGTTACTAGAGTCCATTTACAGCTATTATTTTGTAAAACCTTCTTGTCGGTTTGTGAAAATAAACGTAATTAGATTTAAACTATACAATTGTTTTTCATTTAAACACGCAGATCATGTATTGCATCAAAATAACTTACAAAAATTTAGTGTCGCCTACGTGTTCCCCTTCATGTATTTTTTTTTTAACTTTGGCCCCCACCCCATCCTCTCTCTCTCTCTCTCTCTCTCTCTCTCTCTAAATTCGTATGATAAGTTCCTACCTTCACATCCGATACATTGCTGATATCGGTACGGTATATAGAAGATTGACCAGGCAACAATGACAGCGTTTACTGGCTTAGGTGTTGACCACACCTCCAGCATTTGGGGTACATATACATGTACGTCTCTACTTACACCTCCTTACATAATGAACCAGGAGAGAGAAATTTCACATATTAAATTTATTCACACAAAAACACGTTAGTGACGTTCTTCTACAAAATATCCACCAAAACTGAGCCAAACGTGTTTTCCTTTGATGAAGATCACTTGTAGTTCATGAAAACAACTTTTCTTATTGGTCACTTAGGATTTTGCAAATTTCTGAAAAAGCAAGTACTCAAAATCGTTCTGGATAATGTCTCATTTGAAGAAAACGTATCATGGAGTAATTAATACAAGCGTTTTATTTAGAATAACCGTCACAAATTCACGGTAACGACTTGTAGACCGCTGCAATGATGAGTGCATATTTGAGAAATAGTAAATCCATTTATCTTATTGAATGAGCAGTATAGTAAGAATCAATCCCAGATATGGAACAGAATTAGGGCAAAAATTGCATCTCACCGTCTTACAAGTCCATGTTTACACGTGACATTCTGCCTTTGCCATACTGACAAGTGATATGCTGTATTATGTTAAGTGCGTTTATCAATGCTGTCTACTGACTAATGCTCTTGTGTATCTTGCATTAGTTTATGATTTGGCTTTCATGTGTCAAAATTTGATGCTGTTATATTTTAATGTTTTGTTGAGCAACTATCAATGTGACATTTGTTTTACGTTAAACTGTCTAAACTGCCTCATTTGGGGCAGAATAATCAAAGAGAAGTTAATTTGTAGAATCAAGATCCTGCGTTTCGTTTTTACTCAGGGGAGGAAACTGAATACTCGGAACTCTGGGAAAGTAATATGATCATAACAGGAGTTGAAATATAATAAATGTATAACAGTTTGACTTTTTAAATAGTTTTATTTTCACTTAGGGTAATTTTTAGGAGGGGGTGGGGGCATAGCCCCTTGGTTTTTAGGTGTGTGTGTGTAGTGGGGGCGGGGGAGGGCATCCCCTTGGGAAATATTTTTTTTAGGAGGACGGAGGTGCATTCTGAGGGGCATCTGAGGGAAATTTGGTAGATTTTTTTTCAGTTTTGACAAGATTCCTGTCCCACGACCCTCTTGTTATTGTAATGGGGGCGAATGACAACGCTTGGAGGTTGTTGCAGTAGGTGGGCAGTTAACCTATTATTGCTCTTAGGAAGGACCAGTACTAGACTCATATCCTCCGTAAAAATCTCGCATACAAAACCATGGTAGGTAGCCGCCAGGCTTGAACTCACAACCCGCTTATTCAATATATAGATCGTGAAAATATTTTTCTACATGATTTATAGTGACATTAATACGAACTTTATGGCACTGGCTGCAAAGCTAGGTTGCGAGTTCTAATCAAGCTTGGGGACGTTTTTGTGATATGTATTAAAAACTTGTTAATAATTTATTAAAAAAAATGAAAATAAAATGTATGTTCAGCAATACTAAAGGCGTTGGCCTGATTCAGATTAAAGCAGACACAGTTCCGTTGTTGTTGTAGTTGTATTGGGGTTGACCGTCGCTGCGATAGTATTTCAATCATATTGCGATGTCCAGCTAATTACAGGTGGAGGAAGACCCCGAGTACACAGAGGTACCCGGGTAGAACCATCGACCTACCGCAAGCCAGCTGGAAGGCTTCCTCACATGAAAAATCCGAAGTCCCTACCGGGATTCGAACCCACAGCGGTGGGGGGGGGGGGGGGCTGAGAGATTTGAAGTCCACGACTGTAACCGCTCGGCCACGGCCCGGTGACTCTGGGACTTAATTATGAAACTACGAACAGTATGTAGATCGACGAGATGTACTTGTATATAAAATTTTGCGTTAATTTTTTTAAATATTCATCTTTGTAAACCTGAGCTCATATAATTTATATCTGAAATGTTTGGCCTGCAATTAGAAAAGCAATGGAAAGTATTATGTAAAATGCAATTATGTCTTTAAGCAGTGGATCTACTTTCAATTTCAAACTATTTGTTTAAAAGAAATAACTTTTTCGAATTTGGAAACAGCCACAGTTTCGTACTTCATTTTGCCGATTCTTCCCGAACAGTAGTATAAAGTGACTTATTATAGGCACGCCACCTTTTCTGTGGAGGACGAAATTTCTGTATATACTACTCCGAACTACCGACAGCGAGTTCAGGTGACCAACTACAGTTCTACTCGAGTTATAGAGCGTCCGCCTCGGGTGCGGGTGGTCGTGGGTTCGATCCCTGGTCGCAACATACCAAAGTCGCAACCAAAAAAAACAAAAACAAAAAAAAGGTACTGTTAAAGCTCCCTTGCTTGGCGCTCACCATTTAAGGGTAGATGCAGGACTGGCTGGCCCGGTGTCAGGATAATATGACTGGGTGTGGTATAATGCCACATGTCCACGGCGTGATACGGCAATGTGGCAGCACTATATCTATTTCAAGTAAACATCGTCTCCAAATGACTTAAAAAATACTGTCGGTGGGACGTTAAACCCAACAAACACACACTACTCGAGTAAACTCGTATTGATGACGTAATAAATATACTCTAGTTAGCAACCAACTGAACGTATGAGGCTTATCCCTTGTGACTTTATATGTAAATAGACATATGATTAAAACAATAGATCTTTTATTTATGACTTTTTTCGAGCTTGGGCTTTAATAAAGTAGCTGCCAGCTTACATGCTTATTTAAAGACAGGATATCATAGATATTTATAAATTTCTATAAATTTGCCTAGATGCTTTCCGTCCGCCATATTGCTTTCTAGTCTACCCACCTACCTCTCTGGGTTGAACTCGCGTAACCCTACAGAGTTCGTATGGTAAAACCCCGCACGTTTTATTTGCAACTCTGGTAACTCTAGTTAACTCTAGTAGATAAACTGAACTCGCTCCAAGTCAAACCGACAGAGCGCCCTCCAACGTCATGATGCTAGGTGCACATTTTGACATTTGTCATTCTGCTTGCGTACATGTGTTATTTTGCTTAGCTACACGTGTCATTCATCGATTCGTTAAACCGACGAAATAAATTCCGTTTTAATACTGGACTGTCCAGCTATACACAGTGCTATACGGTGATGAAATGGAAATAAAAGCAGATGTATTTTCAGTAGTTAATTATGATGTGAATGAGTAATGAATGTTTAATGTAAAAAAAAAATAAAAAAAATAACGCAGACGACGATTACACCGTATTGTACTAGTCAAAATGATGCTAGTCACTTAGACAAATGAAGCAATAAACATGTCAAAAGGCAAAATGTATTTTTTGCCCGAATTCTGTTCCATACCCAGATGCATTGCAATACGAGTTTTGACAAGACCTTCTGCGAATGCAGGTTAAAACACATGAAATAAGGCTTGTGAAGAATTTCATCGTGCTCCGCAGGTGTTTTAAACCGCATTCTTAGAGGGCTTTGCAATCACTCGTATTGCGATGCGATGGATATGTCTCATGCTATATTGCTCATTATCTATTAAATACATCAAATTTTAAAACAGATGGATCATTCTATAACAGATATGGAAGTAGTATCTCTCAAAAATACGATTATGTTTGCAGAATTCGACTACAGCTCATTGCCTTAGAATGTGGATGGGTTAGTAGTGAATTTTGTGACTTTCGAATTAGGGGTTTGTCCTAAAATCTCTAGTCTTCTCTTGCTATAAGTCAAAATATTTACATTTACTAATTATATGCTTTCAAATGAGACAAAACCATAATGATTTTGAGTGCTTGCTGTCAGAAAAAAAAATGCAAAATCCTATGTGACTAATTAGAAAAGTTGTTCGGTGTGGGTGACGCATACGGTTAACTTTCCCACTTTGTTGGGTTAAACGTCCCACCCACAGTATTTCAGTCATTTGGAGACGATGTCTACCTCAGACATAGATAGTGCTGTCACACTGCAGTATCACGCCGTATACTTGTAGCATTATACCACACCCAGTCACATTTACCTGACACCGGGCCAATCAGGTGAAGGTAATGTCGTTCATAAAATGAAAACATGCCGTTTTCAGTTGGCAAATAAGAATCATTTTATTTCATACTCAACCATAGACTTTTGTTGGGCACTCCTCATTTAAGCCGATATAAATCTCTTTCATCTCATTTCTTATCTGCTCTGACTAAAAGATAAATAATTGAATGTTTTTCTTTCACTACTCAGATGAATATTGATTCATGTTTAATGAATTACTACTAAGCTTTTAAATTATATTTAATTATTCATGTTACAAATTGACAGTATTTCTTATCAACATATCGGTTGACTTCTTTCCTTAAATTGAAACAGGTCTAGCGCTCCTTTGTAGTTAGCCATATTTTATCCGCAAAAACTGTCAACCTAAAAGAAAAACACATTTCACAAAAGTTTTGAAATAAATTCTGGAAGGAGACATTTGGTGTTCCTAAATTTTTGTTAAGAAATATTCCTTAGTACATAAACAAAATAAAATGAAACTCGCCTTTGAGTTACTACTACACAAATCTGCACAGACTGTTTATCAAATACGCACTTCCACATATGGCGCTTTTGCAAAGGGAGGTCACTGTATGCGAATTGACGCCTGAGTGTGAAAAAGGACTGTGTCAAGTCATTACGTATACACAGTGTTCATCAAAATTCTTGAAACCAGAGCATATATATGTATATATATATATATCGTGGCCTCGAGATAGCGATATTTGTTTTGATTTTTTCGTAATTACTAACTCGTGGCCACGAGATATGTAATGATAATTTTGTCCCCTCTGTGATTCCATAATATCTAAAATATCACTCCCCCTCCCCCCCGGATTTTTTAATGCATCTCCATCTCCATCATACAGAAGCATTTTTTTATTGAGAGCATGTCCCCGGATCCCCTTAGCACTGACACCACAGTCAGATCTCCTATGTATATAGTGTCTGCAACATCAGATCAAAATCTGTATTTTCAAGATTTGATCTCCTTCTAGAGGTGTGTTTAGAAAGTTCACGGAAAGGTGTTCTCATTTCTTTATTTTAAATAGCAGATTTATGAATTTGCACAATAATGTAGGTCAATATATTGTCAATTTAATGTGCAAAATATTAGATATGTACCCTTTTCGTACAGTAAAAAATACGGTTTCCGTAGTAACATCATCGCCGTCTTCCCGGCATAAATTTTGGTCGTTTTGAAGGAAATGGTCTCAAATTATAGCGTCTCAAAGGTACAATTTTTACCGTAAGCCTTTCAAATAACAGGTACCTATCTCGCACATTTGCATTGTCGTTCATGGCTTATTTTGATTTATGATCAAACATTGCCTTATTTGCTGACAGATTCAAAGTTGAGTGTTGAGCATAAACTGTTAACAAATTTTGTGTTCGGAATGTAATTTCCAAGCTTAGAACTATTGAAATGATACGTAATGCCTTTGATAAACTTGAAGCTAGAAAACAGCGATCTTCAAATGGTACTAGCAGCGGCCTGAGAAGGACAGGGAAAACATCGGTGATGACGAGCGCAGCGGCCTGAGAAGGACAGGGAAAACATCGGTGATGACGAGCGCAGCGGTTTGAGAAGAACAGGGAAAACATCGGTGATGACGAGCGCAGCGGTTTGAGAAGGACAGGGAAAACATCGGTGATGACGAGCGCAGCGGTTTGAGAAGGACAGGGAAAACATCGGTGATGACGAACGCAGCGGTTTGAGAAGGACAGGGAAAACATCGGTGATGACGAGCGCAGCGGCCTGAGAAGGACAGGGAAAACATCGGTGATGACAAGCGCAACGGTTTGAGAAGGACAGGGAAAACATCGGTGATGACGAGCGCAGCGGCCTGAGAAGGACAGGGAAAACATCGGTGATGACGAACGCAGCGGTTTGAGAAGGACAGGGAAAACATCGGTGATGACGAACGCAGCGGTTTGAGAAGGACAGGGAAAACATCGGTGATGACGAGCGCAGCGGTTTGAGAAGGACAGGGAAAACATCGGTGATGACGAGCGCATCGGCCTGAGGAGGACAGGGAAAACATCGGTGATGACGAACGCAGCGGTTTGAGAAGGACAGGGAAACCATCGGTGATGACGAGCGCAGCGGTTTGAGAAGGGCAGTGAAAACATCGGTGATGACGAGCGCAGCGGCCTGAGAAGGACAGGGAAAACATCGGTGATGACGAACGCAGCGGTTTGAGAAGGACAGGGAAACCATCGGTGATGACGAGCGCAGCGGTTTGAGAAGGGCAGGGAAAACATCGGTGATGACGAGCGCAGCGGTTTTCCAGTAATAAAGACGTCGTCGCACGACGCCGCCATCAAAGAGTTGCTTGGCTGAGATAGGCGCATTACTATCCCCGAAATCATTAACTGAACGGACTGTAGCTATGGGATTGTCTTCAACATCATTCATGTTCATCTAAACATGCGACATGTTTGTCTCTGTTGGATACAAAAAATGTTGAGTGATGACCAAAATTTTGAAACGCGAGCAGCCACAGTCCATTTACTTCCATTCAAAGGGGTCTGGCACGACTTGACTTGACTATTTGAGTTTACCGTCGCTTCGACAGTATTTCAGTCATATAGCGACGTCCAGCTAATTACAGGTGGAGGAAGACCCCGAATGTACTTAGGCATTCAAAATTCGATCGCTTTCTCTGCAAATTTAGAATTCCTTCTTTGTATCTAGTGTCTCCAAAATGGATTTCCTTCTTTGTATACAGTGTCTGCAAAATGGATATAGCGTCTGCAAAGTCCAACCCTCTCTGCAGGGTCCTACTCTTTTCATTTTATCTGCACAAGTCGTCTGATAATTAAACGGTATCCCAGTTTGACCAGCGACCTGTATCGAGACAATATGAATCGACAAACTTGCGCGGTTACGCTGCAATTGCACGACCCTGTATATAAATAGAACATGCACAAAACATTGATTCAAATCAAGTTGCTTGGCAAGCTGCTAAAAATCAATACAAATTAGTCTTCAAAAGTGGTTGCACGTGACATTAACCAAATAAAATAATCATGAATACAATTGTATTTAATTTGGTTTAGTTACGAAATATACGCGTTAATATATAGAATCTGACATATTGTTTCGGCTTATCTTTTAAATGTTCCATTAAGTCTTTATTTCACTTTTCCTGAAAGAGATAATTATATTAAACTTTTTATGAAATGACTAGAAATGCCATATTCATCATAGTTAATGTCAAAATACATTCAAACTTCAAACAGCAAAATAGATACCTCTATATCCCTTTACAATTTTAAAATCTGCCACCTTCGTTTTTATATGCAGTAAAAAGACAGTTATGTGCACACATTCCGTTATGAGGTGTGTGTGTGTGTGTGTTTAAAACCTTTCAGAATATACGTATATTTTTCACAATTTGGAGAAAATTAACTATGGTCTAGATGTAAACATAATCCCTTTTTTTATTTTGAATAGCATGCGCATGCGTGTGTTAATGTTATCACCATTCAGTCAGTAATTTATTGCCATGCTTTATTATATGCAATGTGCTATTGCTACAACGGTAAGAATATATCTCTTATATATTACATTTATCTTTGTACTTTAAACTGTTATAACGAATTTTTTTCCCGTAATTAAATTTGGAAATGAAGGTATTGATATGTTAATATGATGCAATAATTAAGCATTTCTGCATTCCTACTTTTTTGTCTCAGCCACGTCTATCTGTCAGAGATATGTGTAATAAAAACGCCAGGGTATCATGGTATGTTTAGCGTGTCTACAATCAACACATTGCGCAAGTAATCGCTCATCGCATTAAACTGGTCACGTGGTATTTCTGTTACCCTGTCCCGGGTAGACAAAACTGATTCGAATTTCGGCTTTCTAGGAGGAAGGACCTTTATTTAGGATTTCTTAACGAAAACTATACGTTTACATTTAATACTGTATTTACTATGATTTCACGAACATTTATGTGGATAACCATCATTATTAACATTATTTAATACTTCAGTGTTTTCACGGACAATATTTATTATATGAATTTGTGGATTGCCACAAAAAAAAACAAGAAGAAAATTTATTATAAACGGACTTATTCATCGTTGTGTGCGATCTCCCTACAGTTCCTCGACTTTTAACCTTACTGGATACCGGGGCACAGTCGGACAGTCAACAGTTAACCAACAGTAAATTACTTACCAAAATTATTACTTCACCCACTTCTGTTTTATTTGACACAGTATACATTAATTTAATTCAAGAGACAAATTTTCCTGAATCTGAGTCAGTTTTGCATTAACGTTTCTACAGCAGTACGCGAGCGCGTGTTAATACGACGAGGAAATAAAAAGACTTTATTTATACAATAATCATCTTTATAACCCTTTCCCTCATATAGACTCATTTTGACGCACTCAATAGGTACCACATAAAGCCTGATCTGCAGAAAACCACAGTTAAACCTTACAAAATTAAATTACAAAATTCTCATTTCCAGACCACTGAGGAGCAGCGAACAGCATAAAACCTGATCAGCCTGCGAGTTACTCGCAGGCTGATCTGGTTTTATGCTGTTCGCATAGGTCTTTTCATGGTGTCCTCTACGAGGGAAAGGGTTAAAAGATAGGTGGCTTTTATGGGATTAACGTATTGGAGAACGGGTATATGACGTAAAAATTGTTATCTGTGAAGTATTTTGTTGTGGGAGATAAAAACTGTTGATACCAAATCGGCGAAGTAAGACTACAGTATACAGCAGGTAACTGTAACGTAACCGGTCCCGGTGACCGAGTGGTCAGAGCGTCCGCCCCGAAATCGGAGGTTGTAGGTTGATTTCCGGCCGCGACATACCAAAGTCGTAACAGATAGTACTGGTATAGCTCCCTTGCTTGGCGCTCAGCATATAAGGGTAATTCCAGGACTGATTGGCACGGTGTCAGGATAATGTGACTGGGTGTGGTACCATGCCACATGTCTACGACGTGATACTGCAGTGTGGCAGCACTATATTTGTCTCAAGTAGACATATTCTCCAAATGACTGAAATATTATCGATGGGATGTTTAACCCAAAATAAGAAACAAACAAACATTTATAAGCCCTTCTCATTGTACATCTAAGAGAAACATTTTGAACAAACGGCCATATATGAACAGACTGTGTGATTCAGTCAGTATACCTAATCAAAAATTCGTGAACAAGAAGTTGTTGCCATCTCCACAAACAATTGTGCGTTACCTTTTTCCTGTAGTATAGGCATCGCTTAAGTATCAATTTGTACTTTTCTTGCGTCATCATCCGTAAATGGGTCAAAAATGAGATTAAACAGCTACGCCGAAAAAAAATGACGACTAGTTATACTTAAATCAAAAGGTTTTAAAAAACGTTCAAAAATTGAAAGCGGATATTGTAAATTTACAAAGACAATGTCAAGTATACAATGCTTCGGTGGATCTTTTCAAGCCAACTGGTCGGACGGGCCCTTTAATTGATTATAAGTTAGGTAGTTTAAATATAATATGCTCTGATACGGTAAATTGCACGAAGATCAATAACTGACATTGGGCATTGCACGGTATGTATGTCGGGGAGAGGTGCTATTTATAGCAAAGACATTCACGGGTCTGAGTGAGGTAGCTGGCTCATTAACCGGGTATAGTGTGCATTCCGGGAACTGATAGCGAAACTAGAATAAATCGGACTTAGTGTGCAGCGCACGGATTAATATGAGGAGTTTAACAGTTCTGGCAAGAAATCCATTGGATGGTTTGTTTTACAAGGGTACGTACATACAGACGATATCCGGAACTCACATAAATGAGGGTTTTCTATGTAGATACTAACAAGGCGTTCATATAGTTTTGCTGAAAGCGTGCTGCACAACAGTAATTCAGTCCTTATTCTTTGTAGATCTTTGTTCATTT
>CM037777.1:45931730-45981730 GCA_021229015.1 Solen grandis
ATGTATACTTTCTTTTTTCATTTCAATAAAAATCACAACTTCCTGTTTAGAAAGTGGTGTCACTAAGTGGTGGTTGGCAAAGTTTTCTAGACAAACAGTGATTAAGCCTGCTGTGATATGAGAGAACTATAGGTTCCTGTCATATTTTGATACTTATGCGTCATTGTTATGCCCCCATTCAAAGAAGAGGGGACATACTGTTTTGCAAATGTTTGTCGGTTGGTCCATTGGTAGACTACTGTGTTTCTGATCAATAACTGGAGAATTCTTGGGCCCACACTCCTCAAACTTCATAGGGTGACTGGTCATGACTAGTAGATGACCCCTATAAATTTCAGGTCACTTGGTCAAAGGCCAAGGTCACAGTGACATTGAATGTGAAAATTGATTCCGATCAATAGCTGGAGAATGCTTGGATCCACATTATTCAAACTTCATAGGGTGATTGGTCATGACTAGCAAATGACCCCTATTGATTTTGGGGTCACTTGGTCAAAGGTCAAGGTCACAGTGACCTCAAGGGGAGTGGGGGAGCATAGGGGAACTTATATGTTGTTCCGACAACTCTTTGTTATCATCTTTAGCTTTTTATGTAATTTTAAATATACTACTCTAAAATCATTGAATTTTGTTGACATTAATTTTCATTGATTATGTACTTAAGGGAATTTCGTGGATACATTTATTTGAAACAAAAGTTTTCCATGGAGACAAATATTCGTAGATAAAATCCTCCAGGAAAACAACAAAAATAAATTTGATTTTACAGAAGATTGGGGTAGGTTATATTTATTTCATTGTTATGTAGACAAGATTATAGCCATTCCTCCTTTGATTTGCTTAGTGTCTGGTCACTGGAACTTGAAGGTATGTATTAAAGCATGGACACTCATGTTTCAGCATCCTTCATATTTTTCAGGCCTACAGAATAGAAATTTTTCAAAATGGAAAACAACATATCCTCAACAAAAGATACTCAGAGTTTGAGGAACTCCACAAGCAGCTGAAGAAGGTTCTCATCACTCCAGAATTTCCACCCAAGAAAGTCCTCAAGTTTCAACACAAAGTCATGGAGCAGAGGAGAGTCATCCTAGAAAACTACATGCAGGTAGGCACTGATACTACCTTACCTCTTATTCTAAATACTGAACAGCAACAATATTTTGATGTCATATAATATTTTCCCAAAAATATGTTGTAAAGGCTCCCTCCCCATCATTTTAGAAAAAAGTCTAGACTGAGAAACATAAACCTGCATGTTTTAAATTGAACTCTGATTTTTGCAGTTGGACCATTCATTAGTGCCTAGGTTTCCTTGCTTGTAGAGCTAAGTGTCAAACACTGTACTTAAAATGTTTTGAAACATTAAAACTTTTTTTCTTGTCAGAAAATAGCTTTAAGCTAATGTTTGCATTGTGCAAAAACAGCTATAAAGAAAATATCTGGTATTTTGTACATTATACAGCTGATTCAGATTGTATACATGTATGTAGTGAAATACATATAAAAGTTCAGAAAAAATGTAACTTCGAAGTCAAAAACGTTTGTGGCAGCAACTTTGCGATTATCTTATGAATGTGTCAATATATCCACCAAACATATTGAATGTTTGATTGTTCACAGGGAATTCTGGAGGGAGATTCCATTCCTCGGTCCTTCTTCAAGTTTCTCCAAGTGGAACTTCCCAGAACAGGCAGCTTTGAGTAAGTGTGTATAATGTACAAAAATCATACCCTTGCTGTACTCATTGATAGAAGGGGTTCTGTTAGCATGCATGTCATATCACTCTAATAGCATTGGTACATCTACTGATATCCATTGAAACAGAACAACAAATCTTCACTGGCACAAAAAATAGCTTTGGATTTATTTATTTTTTGGATGAGTGAGATCAAGATCTCTGTTTCTAAAATAAGAAAATTTTAAAATTAATTACTGTGATTACAGCAATATTTGTATATGGAGTAAGTGACAGGCTGTGGTATATTTTTTCTACTTCATTGATAGTTTAAATTATTTGTTACTTTCAGAGACTCAGGTTTTGTAACCATTCTTACCCTTTACCTTATAAGGACATGTTTTGTTGCCTATGTCACTAGAGTAGGCCTAGACCATGAAAGTAACTGTCTCATCAGGGACTCCTCTGTTTACTCCTACAATATTGTAGCTCAGATTTTTCTTCGTCTGCAGGGCAATGAGAAATGCATTGTTTTATATGCCATTTAAAGTTTTGTCAATGTTTTTATAATTGCATTCTGTAATAAGGGTGTTATACATGTAGCCAAGTGGCAGTGCTCAGTTCAGCTCAGCTGACTAGCATTCTCAGGCTCAAAGCACTGGTCCAATTTAGGAACCATTAAGAAGGTTTAGTATAAGTTGTATAAATTTATCACATTTCAGTTCCCTGGAAGTGGGTACATCAGGTCCAGCTGCTTCACACCAACCCATGGTGGGATTTTCCTCTGATGCCTTCCTGCAGGAAAACTACAAAAGTAGGGAATCCATCCCCCTCTGTCTCCCTCTTTCTCTCTCTAGTATTTCTATTTTTAGTAAATTTAACCTCAGTTTCTTTTCCAGAAAGATAGTGTAGGTTATATGTTTATGTATTTTAACTCATTGTCAGATTTGGAAATTATTGCTAATTTGTTAAGCAACTAGTTCATTTTTAGCTTTGACTAAATAAATATACCATACGTTTATGATGTTAAAGAAATGTGTATGTCATTTTGTTCTGTGGTTTATTTATCGATATGTTTAAGGGAGAAGAATTTCTTTATTGACCAGTCTGTAAATTGCCAACATACTTTGGTATATATTACTGATATTCACATGTGAACGCAGGTTTTTTGCCGGATATTATCTCCCAGGGGGTGACAGACGGCCTGTATGCAACCCAACCAGATGACATGTGGGGTAAGTAGTGGGCAATGTGTCCATTTCTTTACCACTCAGTTCATTCAGTTGTACTTCATGTACAACAACAGGGTAGTCAAATGAGAGTAACACTGTTTTAACATTACTTGCAGTATGATCTACCCTGTCCAAGGTATTGATAAGTAACAAAAATTGAAAACCAGACCTGTGTTTCATGAAGAATCTGAAATTGAGATTTTTATCTATCTTTTGAAGATTTATTACTTTCATGTTTTTTGACAAAGACAATTAAAGTCTCAGAGATGTTTAATTAAGTGCAGGCTTGTATACATTTTATGCCGCCAACAGAGCCATCAAGAGTTGTGATAAATGTTTTGTAATCCTGAAATAGACAAAGTTTAAATGTATACATTTTACTGATGGCCAGGGATTTTTATACACAACTTTGATTTCATGAACTCCGTAATGTAAAGTGTCATAAACATTTTCACTGTGTGAAATATTCAGTTCTTTGTGGCATTTTCTGATTGAGGCCTAGGTGGTCCTTCAGCCCTTTGGTTTTGAACTTATTTTTAACTGCTTCAATTATCATTTTTAAGAGCATACATTTCATAACCTGAAGAGTTATAAGGAGATTCATAAAATGCATTCCAGAGTTTATTTAAATATAGCTGAATGATTGAGGGGATACTCTAATATACTTGCAAACATTAATTGATGACAAATTTCTTTTCCTCCCCAGGTATAGGGCGGTGACAGAGGAAAACAATATCTCAAACACCCCGAGAACACACTACATTCCATATACTCAACATCTAGTCATTTGGGCTTTGTCATCAAATAATGTGGTAACAGTACATTTCACAATATATATCACAACTCTTGACAGACCAAGATGTTTGTGATATGAAGGACTTGAGTTATAAATGTGCAAAGTGAATATTTCTTGGCACCTGGCATGATAGTGAATTTTAAACTGGAATGAGGCAAAGCCTAGGTTGATCGGATTTCTGAAAGTTGTCCATTTTACTGTCAACCCATTTTGGACCCATTCCACTCATTAATATCTTGTGGAATTTTTCCTTTTAATGTTTGCAGTTTCACTGAAAAATTAGGCATTAATCCTAAAAACATAATAATTTAATAATTTAAAAAAATATATACAATGTATGTTTTTGTTGATATTATAGATAAGCAGAAAGTGCATAATAACTTTTATTTGACAGAGATGAAATTCATATTAATGATGAAATAGGCCCTTGTAAATGTATTTTGAAATAGGCCCTTGTAAATGCATTTTGAAATAGGCCCTTGTAAATGTATTTTGAAATAGGCCCTTGTAAATGCATTTTGAAATAGGCCCTTGTAAATGTATTTTGAAAACCTTGTTTGATGTCAATCTTTACAATTTAAATATGACAAAAAAATCTATTAGCTTGTTCAGCTATGGTTTTATAGTCGTCCATTTGAAAATTTGAAATGTCTCGCCAAAATTTTATGTCTCTTGTAGGGTTATGGGTCTCTTTTGTGAACATTCATCATGCCTAGTCTCATTTTGTATTTAATAGATTGAAGTTATATATGTGTCAGAATATAAACAGAATGGCCTCTACCCTTGAGTGTATATATCACAGGTTATTCACTGTACAAAATGACTGTTAATGTGTCTGACCTTTTTTTTTCCAAATGTGCTCTAGATTGACTGTTTATTTTTAATTTAAACTGATAATTCATTATATTTTGTAAGTTATAATTTGAGCTTGCATCCTAGGAAAAAACAACACTTGCCATAGTATATAAATCATGTGAGACTTGTTTGATTTTTTTCTCTCTATATTTCAATAGTTTATTCCAATTTAAAAAAAAAAAGTCCTTATATATTTTTGTCATATGTCATTTTTTCAATAAATATTATTAGTAGCAATAAAAAAAAATGGAATGTTCAGGATAGAGAATAGTCAGCTGTCATTATGTCTGCAAAATAATGGGTTGATTTTTGTGTAATCTATGGCTCGTTCGAAGGTACGGAATTGCCATACATACAGATTATTGTTTCTTGTCATTTGACATGATGTTAAGATGTCCGGATTCAAATAATGTTAGTTTATTTACTTGATAATTGTTGAAGGATTGAATTAGACGTTTTAATAACAGCATTCTGTATACCGCTTATACTGTTAATGGGTAGAGCAGCAAACCTCTAAGAAAGCCAAGAAACCTTTTAAGTATTCTTTCTGTGATATATAAGGTAGACTCGTGCAATTTACAAACCCTGCATTTATTTACCATAACAAAGACTTTGCTATATTGCAGTGCTCCTTTTTGTTGAATTTTAAGAGATTGTTGTTTTATTAATGTTTTATCTGAGAAAAAAAGGAAAAATAAATGTCATGTATTTTACTGTGTATAGACTAGTTCAATTTGATGTGTATATATAATAAAGATTTATTTTTAAGATATTGAGTTTTTTTTAATATTAGCTTCTTTGTTTATCATTTTCCTGCTTCACAAAGTGATGACTGTGATGGAATCCGATGCATCATCCTAGCTGTTGTATCCTGTCTGGTTTAACAAACATATGACCCTTACCTTATGAATATTTATGTAAGTTCAAATTTATTTCCTGGTGAATATCAATTCACTGAACTTTAAATGGTATATGAATCAAAGATTATTTTAGTAGTGCAGACTGTAGAATCTGAGCTGCAATATTGTATGAGCAAACAGAGGAGACCCTGATCAGACAGCTTCAGGAAGGAGTCTGATCTAGGTCTGCTCTGTTTGCCAATGCATCAAAAGGAGTCAATTTTGAGGTGAAGGGTTAAATATCCTTAAAAGTCTTGAAGTTTCAGCAATGAAACTCTGCTCACAAATTCATTGGTGCAGTTTATGGTCTTTCAACAGTAAATGACAAATTTCCCTCTATTTTTTTTTTTTTTTTTTTTTAATTTTATTTTTTTATTATTTTCACTATTCTTGAGGATTTTTTGTTGCATGACTGTCCTGATTGTGTTTTTTGGCTTGTTAAAAAAATTGGTCCAGGCTGTGATAGACTGCACTAGGCTACCTGTAACCGCTACATTGATTCTGCCATACTGATTCATCAAGGTATTTGTTTATATGCGCAATTGGCACCAGGTGGTATAGTTACTAGAATATATACAAATGAAAATATTTTTGGCGCATTCACATTATAAGCGCTGTAATTCAGTAAATGTTGTTTTTTTTTGTCTAAAAAGTACTTGTTTTGCAGAGTGCCGATATTTAACAAAAACAGGCAGAATCCAACAAACAGTTACACTTCCTTTCTTTAAAAAAAAAAAAGTAAAATAAAATAATATTGCATATTTTCCCTTTAACTTATGCATTTACGTCATATTATAAAAGGGTATTGCGCACAAAATGTGATTCAGAGTAATTCCCACCTGACTTCAAAATATCCCACCCTGTTTTTGGATGGCTTGGGGAAAAGTCCCCTATAAATTTTAAATTCTAGAATAGACACTGCTTGTTCTGTGTTTTGTTTGGTAGAGGGTACATATTTTATTATTTTGAACACAGCTTTTTGGACTATTATGTTGATTCTTTTATGTTTCGTCCAAATTGATGTTGCATACTGATGACATGTACATTACATCGATGAATCGATTATTTCCTATTATTTCTATATACATTGTTTACAGTATGCACCATAATTTGTTCCACTCAAACCAGTCATTGATAACCTTCAAAAAATTAAAATGCGCCAATAATGAGAAATATATATACATTTGTACATGTTTATTGAAGAACAGTGATTATAAATTTAATAAAAAATATATACAATTATATCATACAGTAAAATAGCAGATATTCTGCATGAGAAGTCGTATATACAGAAAATCAATTTAAGAAGATGATGAAAATGCCAGTGAATCGCAAGTTGAGTTTCTTGTTTGCAATCACCTTCCATGTTAAAAAAAAAGCTTTTGTTGCTGCAAATAATAACTAGGTCATGTGATTATCATTATGTCAGCGGACTGATTGGATACAATTTCTATTTCAAAATTAATCCAGTGGGCAAAATATCATATTTCTCTAGGATTTCTAACTTACTAAGGAGACCAGATATTAGCAAGAATGCATCCTTGCTCGGATATTATTTTTATCAGAGCAATACTGGTCCTCGTCAGAGAGACGTTTGGTTGTTCCCAGATACTTCATTAAATTTTATTAAAACTTGAACAACATTCGTTCATCGTTATACACAGAGGGATTGAAGGCTGGATGATTAAGTGTGCCAGAATATCAAATTATATTAAAACTTACACAACATTCGTTCATTGTTATACAAACAAACGTTTACAGTTACAACTTCGTGGTGTACGTTGCATTTATTCTATTGTGAACGGTAGTGCACCGTAAAGCTATATTAGATGGGGGAAAAAAAACCACACTAGCCGATCTCCGAATAACATCTATTGATAAAGTGTGCCAGAATATCAAATTTTTTTTCTCAGGCCCGGATTCACCGGGGGGGGGGGGGCCGAGGGGGCCTTGCCCCCCCCCCCCCCCCCCCCCCCCCCCCAGCTGCCCTGGTTATACATTTTTTTTCTAGGCTATAAAATCCATTGATTACATAATGTCTGAGCTGTCTAGAGGAAATCCCCATCGTTGGTCCCCATACTGAACCAACCGCATAACCACCTGACCAGCCAGACTCCTATTGTCTTATGGCCCCCTGCTGGTAATGTGTAGGTAATCCGAATCGGCAGTCATCCATGACTGAGTGATAAGCATGTGTTTAGGGTACTGTGTATGCAAATTGATTGATACGTTCACTGATTCACAGGCTATTGTCGAGTGATACATAAGGACATCTCGTCTGCCGAGCGATCTAATGATTGAAGAAAAATAGGCAATTACAAAAACTTTATATCAGTAAAACTATTCTAGACAGGTGATGTTTAGGAAATAGCATAAAAATCGATTAGTATAAAATTAGCCACTAAAATCAACAACTAAGTTGGACATTAAAATGTAATTGCTATCGTTTTCCCAAAAAGTTATTGATTTAACAAATAACTTTTGACTAAATCTAATCAACGAAATTTTAAATTCACTTTTCTCTACATCTATAAAATTTTAAATCTTGAATTAAAAGCGGGCAATTTAACTGCCAGGTTGATGAACTTTCAGGTATGAAAAAATGTTTTGGAAAAAAAATTAAAAAGCTATTCTGCGGGGAAGATGCATACCTATCGCTAGCCATGTAAATTAAACTTTATCAGAAATGGGTTGTGTTTCTAAATGTCATCAGCTATACTATTTTTACATAACTTGTAAGTATTATTTAAACGAAGCAGTTAAATTCTTCTTAACTCTCTCAATATATAAATACAAAAAGTAGGTCTATACATCATCATGTCCACTTTTCTTATTATTTACGAATAAAATAATAATAATTATTATAAAATATGTGTATTTTAGATTTATGAATATAATTAAGAAATGAAAGAATTTGAAAATTGTTAACTGCCATATTTTGGGACAATGTATGTGTAGATTATGATTACTAATTCAAATCAAATCCAGGTAATCAGTTATTGTTCAATGTTACTGATAAGTCAATGAATACTAATGCACAGAATACACAATTTATGTGCAAAATAAAACGGATATTAAAGATTTTATATTAAATATCAACATCTATTGTTTGTTTTGTCACTGATTAAACACTTAGAAAAACCAAAATGTTTCAACTAAAAATGTACAAAGAAAAAAAGATAACAAAAGGGGCCCACACCTACCCTATAACGTGCGCCTGATTTTTTTTTCTGAGAATTTCTGTGTGAAGACTGCTTCCAGATCGACAATTTGACAGCCAATGTCATTAAGGTCGAACCTTTTTCTCAGTCTTTGACAAAACTGTCTTTTACACTGTTGAGTCAAAAACTAATGATCACAAGTCACTTTTTGTGGGGGTTCAGGAAACCCTTATTAAATATTTTATGCCAGTTTGTGAATGAAAATACAAGATAAGCCCGTATTTCTTACCCGGAAGAAGTAATGCCCTTTCAGTAATATCAGTGTCCCCCCCCCCCCCATCTCCCCCACCGTTATTTTTATTTTATTTATTTTTGATCGGGGCCTGTAAATGCAATTGTAATCAAATTAATACGATTGCACAGCAGTTATTCAATAACATGACTTTTCGCCGGTAAAAGATAACATTATATCGCTCAATGCTTAAGGCGCGGTCCCACTTTTTTTTTCTTTTTTTTTTTTTTATTTGCCTCGGGGATGGGATGCATACGCACTCCCGATGGAAATAGTGTCGCGATTCATGTGGAGTCATCGGGAGGCCTCGGGTGTACTGCAAAAAGAATTCATTGAAATTTTCCCGATGTGTTCTCGAAGTTTTATCGGGAAACGAGCTGGGGAAATATCCACAGAGAAGCTCCGGTCAGCATTCACGGAGCTTCCGCGATTTTTTTCCTCCGATGAATCCCCGATGCGTCTGTGATGTCTCGCCGAAGTATCAGGGGGGAGGGGGCATTCGGGGATATTAGGCGGCCTTTCTGTGACACATTCCCGATCTTAAAAAAAAAAAAAAAAAAAAATGGCAAGGATTGAAAAGCGCACCCAGAAATTAGTTTCTGTTTTGGCCAGTCTTAGACTGAGACGGTCAAAAAGGCCATTGGACATTGCTTAGGGCATCCCCTTAAACCCCCCCCCCCCCAAGTCTTCTCTTGACTTTGTCGCTTAATTCCACCATAAAATTTTCATACTCTCAATAATCTTCCCCGAGACACGTAGGATGGTTCGCAAGATCCCATTATCTACGGGGATATTCCCCCGATGATGTTACAAACTCATTGAAACTCCGGGGCACCTTCGCCGATCATCGGAGGAGGTCCCCCGGTGCTTTTCCGAACATCGGGACTCAAGGCTATTGTGTCATAGCCGAAACAACAGTGAATGTTCAACGGACCAATCACGAAGCCTAATAATTGTCATTTTTCAACGGACTGCTCAGTCTTTTTTTGGCTCAAACATCGGGAGCCATCGGTAGAAAAAAAATGTTTATTTCCACATCACCGATTATTTTTTTTCCCAGTGGGACCTAGGCCTTCAAGTTTCAAATATATCGGATTTAAAAACAACAACAACAACAACAACAACAACAAAAACCTTCACGATTATCCCCAGATACCCTTCAGAATGCATCTCCATCACACTAAAAACTTTTTTTTTTCCGGGGGAGCATGCCCCCGAACCCCCCTACCACATTCGGATTTTGGCCCCCCCAGCAGAAAATTTCTGGATCCGGGCCTGATTCACTATGAAGAAAACTTCGCTACTTTTCTATGGAACCGATGATGGTCTTAATAGCGAAGTATTATTGTATAGCTATGGGAATGTCTAGAGATCCTAAATATTCTCCCCTTTTTTATGAATGATGAGATGATGATGATGATGAAGTATGTAATTTTTTTTTTCTATTTTGTGTAACATATGTATTTTCTATTGTGTTTCCATTTTGTGTCTGAACGATTCTGAAATTATTTCCAAAATGGCGTCTGGAGTTCTCGACAATGACCAGAAAATGAGTCTGCCATGATTATGGTTCACATATAGAGACAGTCCCGGATCCAGATTTTTTCCGCTGGGCGGCCAAAATTTGAATGTGATGTGAGTGCTAGTGGGTCCGGCATGCTCCCCCGGAAAAAAATGTATTGATCTAAATGGATCAAAATCGCCAGGCGAGATTTCGGGGCGAAATGACGAAAACACGAAAAGTCGAAAATTCGGGGCGAAATGTCGAAATAATATGTTTCGTGTGGCGGGGCGAGATTTCGTGTTTTCGCTGCGAAATCTCGCCCCGAAACTTCGACTTTTCGTGTTTTCGACTTTTCGCCCCGAGATTTTGACATTTCGCTGCGAAATCTCGCCCCGAAACCCGCCACACGAAATGGCAGAAATCAGCCACCATACGAAACACCTATATTTTTTTACCCTATCCCCATTTACCGGAGTAAATGCCCTTTCAGTAATATCAGTGTCCCAGTCTTTCCTCCGAGGAATCCCCTAGGATTCGGTGATGTCTCGAAGGTTTGGCGACCTTTCTGTGACACATTCCAGATCTGTGATAGAATCTCAGAATATTCGCAAAAATTCGGCAAACACACTATAAAATTTGTTGCTTTTTTGGTCAGCCTTAGACTGAGATGATCATAAAGACCACGGGGCATTACTGGGGGCATCCTCATAAACCCCAAAAGTCTACCATTGATTTTGTCTCTTAATTCAATCACCAAATTCTCATAATCTCCATGATCTTCCCCGAGGTACCTAGGATGGTTCGACACAACGATACATCCCCTAATCTACGGGATATTCCCCCGATGATGTTTCAAGTTCGGTGAAGCTCTGGGGCACCTACCCCGATCATCGGAGAAATGTCCCGAGCATCGGGAGCCATCCATGATAATACAAGGCCATTGTCCCATAGCCGAAACATCAGTGAACGTTTCAACGGAACAATCCCGAAGCTTCTCATGGGACTGCTCCGTCTTTTTGGCTCAAACATCTGATCCCATCGGGAGAAAATTTGTGTATTTCCACATTCTCCAGTGGGACCTACGCATTAGATCCATGGTCTTCAAGTTTTTTTTTAAAAATAAATCCTTCATTTTTATCCCCAGATACCCTTCAGAATGCATCCCCGTCACACTAAATACATTTTTTTCCGGGGGAGCATGCCGGACGAAAACACGAAATCTCGCCCCGCCACACGAAACATATTATTTCGATTTTTCGCCCCGAATTTTCGACTTTTCGTCATTTCGCCCCGAAATCTCGCCCTGCCACACGAGAAATCAATATTTCGTCTTTTTGACTTTTCGCTTGGCGCCCCGCCAACCCGCCAGGCGAGAATCCAATATTTCGCATTTCGCTGCGAAATCTCGCCCCGCAACACGAAAAATCAATATTTCGACTTTTCGCTTTGCGCCCCGCCAACCCGCCAGGCGAGAATTCAATATTTCGCATTTCGCCTTCCGATACGCATGCGCCGATAGCACATGTTAGAGAAACAAATCAAAGAAATGTTTTCTTCTGTAAATGGAAATGTTCATGGTGAAAGTATCCTTTATAAAACAGTTCAAATTACTACATCTTGTGTCCAAAGCTATATATAAATGAACTATTAGATCTTGAGGTTGGGATGTGCACGAAGAACTAGTGAGAGTTGCATTCATAACCTGATTGCGTTTCTCATCAATATAGAAAACCAAGCCATTGAGAAACGAAATGATTAAAACATTATTGAATCAAAGGGACTTACTGTAAAGATTTTATATATTTATTATTATATATATATATATATATATATATTTTTTTTTTTTTTTGAAGATTTTAGTTTATACTGATTGCATACGTTGCACGTATTGCACGTTATATGTACATGTGACAGTGTTACGAAATGATTTTTGTGTCATGTCGACTCCAACCATACGTCACACGCAGATGTAAATATCAAACATGTTTTCTGATTCTCTCTCCCTCTCTCTCCGCTCTTTCTTTCTTTCTTTCCTCTCTTTTTTTCACCCCCTCCCCCCTCTTCTCTCTCTCTCTCTCTCTCTTTCGCTCGCTCTCACTCTCTTACATACCCTCATGTTCTTTTCTTTCAAGTCGTTATATACTCATGTACTACATATTAAACTACGTTTCACAGATTAGACCGTTTGAAAAATTGTAAGCGAAAAGAGGGTTTATGGTGTTAGAAGTATTGGTATACCCAATATGATTTATATAATATGTAGGCATGGAAAAAATACTTTACATATATGTATGCCTTAACGGTTGACAGAAAGTGATTTAATTCGTGAATACTTCTTTGCTGTTTTTTCATACACGGAGATTCTCGGAATATTGAATGGCGTTCATGGTGTTGAAATCAGGTAACTATCCCTTGTGAGTTTTCTTGGCATTTGTTTATAAAATTCGTGCAAAAAATAAATGGAATCATATTATTAATGCGCATTTATTAATTTTCTTCTTCTCATCTTAAAATTATATATATAAATTAAAGTAAGGATATAAAACAGAGTGGATTTGTATATTGAATATGTATGTAGATTATAAGTATAACATTTTAATTTACGGCAGTTGCACAGAGAGTTACGTAAACTCAACCTATTTCGTCATGCCACAGCGCAATTGAGGTCTGTTTTCGTTAATCTATCAACGCATTGGTTGCCTGCAAGAACAGTTGTAGTTTTTTTTCTTCAGATAAATCAAGCGCATTTGTATTTAATATTACAGTAAATGTAATAACAATTTATCTACTTAATTTCCATAATGCATATATTTAGTAAGAATCACCAATCATGTATCACTGTGTGCATGATGGCATAATATTTGACTCGTAATGTATTAAATGTTATTTTCGAGTGAATAATTATTTATAAAAGAATTATTTAGGGGGTTAATTGGTACGTAAACAGTTTTTTTTTTTCATATTTATGTTGCATTTCCTAATTAAATCTTAGAGGGGCGCAGTTTGGGCACTCGAGGATACATCTTGTCTGGCGTCAGATATTTTTGCATTTTGAATTCAATATTAACAATAGGGGCTAAAATTAAATGGTCCTTTACGATGTCAACATAAAAGTTCGAGTAATGTTGACCTTTTAGATCTATCTAGCACCTTGATTACAAGAAATAACCCATAAAAAAACGCTTACCGTGCAGTAGTTTCAATATTAGAATTAACTGGACATTGGAAAGCGTCTGCGCCTGCACAAGGTGTCTGCGCATGCGTACCGGAAGGCGAAATGCGAAATATTGAATTCTCGCCTGGCGGGTTGGCGGGGCGCCAAGCGAAATGACGAAAAGACAAAATATTGATATTTCGTGTTGCGGGGCGAGATTTCGCAGCGAAATGCGAAATATCGGATTCTCGCCTGGCGGGTTGGCGGGGCGCCAAGCGAAATGTCAAAAAGACGGGGCGAGATTTCGCCGGAAAGTCGAAATCTCGGGGCGAGATTTCGGGGCGAAATGACGAAAAGTCGAAATTTCGGGGCGAAAAGTCGAAATATTATGTTTCGCGTGGCGGGGCGAGATTTCGTGTTTTCGCTGCGAAATCTCGCCCCGAAACTTCGACTTTTCGTGTTTTCGACTTTTCGCCCCGAAGTCTCGCCCCGAAATTTCGACATTTCGCTGCGAAATCTCGCCCCGAACCCGTCACACGAAATGGCAGAAATTAGCCACCATAGTTTTGTGCATTTTCAACTGCAAACTGGCATAAAAAAATAATATGTGTTTTTTAATCCCCCCCCCCCCCCAAAAAAAAAGTGACTTGTGTACACTATCAATTAGGGAATGCTATGCATAATCATAATCATCAGTTTTAGACTTAACAGTGTAAAAGACAGTTTTGTTTAAGTCTGAGGAAAAAAATCACTTTAAACATGTTTTGTCAAATATGTGGAAGGGAATGCCGGATCTATGCTATATTAGGTTCAAACTTGGTAGTCTTGACTTTCTAAGCAGCCTTCACACACAGACTTACAAGAAAAAAATCAGGCGCACGTTTTAGGGTCGGATAGGGCGGATCGACACAGCTAGAGCGACGCATTGACCTTTGACATGTCACGTGATGTAATTCACGCCGGGAACAGGTGGATAAGGCGGAGTCACAAAAATCAATACAAAATGAAAACACAAAATGTTTTATTATTAATTTTATTATTTTGACAGTTACAGTGATGACAGTTCTATCTTATCGGTATTCACGTAATCAAAACAATCAATATTCATCCGCAAAAAAACAGCACAGAAAAATAATTTCTTTGATGTTTTCATCTCACAAACGATTGTGTAGCTTGTACGCATTTATTCTTGACACAACGTTAACTTTTAAACATTTTTGCTCTATCTTAGCATACATATGTGGTAGAGTTGCATACAATCGTTCGATCTTATTGATCCTACTGAGGAGTTATTCGGTTTTAAATGTAGAAAACGGGGTTCCAGAAATGTAGGTACTATAGTTGGTGTGACTGACGTCACACACCACTAAAATTGGTTTGAATTTGATGATTGCAAACACGTGAGACGACACAACGTAATCTACAGATATATTTGAATCGGATAATATAAAGTTACTTCCCTTGCATTGAACACCGCCATTTATGCTTGTGAAATGATAGAGCTTTCAGTGACTGTTTTCAGTTTTAGCGGGATTATGTTGAATACGATCGTAGTTTGAATGAAACTGACATTCAATGGTTACATGTTATGATTATTCCAAACATTTTAATTTGTAATCAGAAACTAAGTAAAGCGAGATTATGGCAGATTGTGAAACCCCCGAGTCTTCTACACCTGAGGCTGAGAATGAAGCAGACGTGACTGAAGGTAATTTCGAGCTGTCCGCTGCTCACAGGGCCCGGATTGAGAGGAATCGTCAGAGGGCACTTCTTCTGCGACAGAGCCGGTTACAGGCCCATCCATATGCGACTGACGCTCTTGGGTTAGTTGTTAGTGCTGTATGTGTTTACAATGAAGCCAAAATATTCATTACTGCAGTAGAATAAGCTAGAGGTATGGCATATTCATAGAACTGATTTTTGTACGTATGAAACCATTCTGTAAGAAGCAATACAAAGTTAATACGTCTTAACCAAGTTTGATAGTATCCTCCAGTAGACACATTTCTGACGCACCTAAGAAAAAATCATGGTCTTTTTAATTTGAAATGAACAAAAAAAATGATAAAATAAAATTTGGCATTAATTTGGTAAAATTAAGTCATTTCTTCATGGTATTACATTTTTTTTCAAGTGGCTGACATCATTTTTTCAATGAAAAAATACTATTGTGCATGACTGTATAATTCAGTGAGGCTGACTTGATCTTAATTTTTATTTATATTTTTATATGTAGTCATTATATGTAGTCATTGTAGCATGTAAATAAAAATTGAATTTTTGTGTCAGAAATTATGTTCAAGGGAATGTTGGTAATCAGAGTTTTTTTTTCACTGTGGGGGGAAAGGGGTATGGTCCCATAGGAGGGAAAAAAGTGTGCGAATGAGCTAAAAGGGGAATTTTTCTGCTATGTATAATGTAAGCTGTTTACTGTATTATACTACTTAAAGGCTATAGAGACTGAAACAATCTTTAGAAACAAACTCAAGACTCACTTATTTAATAAATTTTATAGTGACTAGTAATTAATTATTCCAAAAGACTTGAAGCTTTGTGTATATTGTATATAGTGCAAGGACTGTTTTCTGTGAAGCGCAATTGCATATTTATACTTTTTGCGCTATACAAATATATTTGTATTTGTATTTACACCCCTGAAAAAGTACTTATTGAAAAGGAGGTTTTGCAGGTTTGTTGTATAAAGTACATCAAATAATAGCCCTGCATCAATAACTTGCCACAATTTGGCTAACACTAAAAGGGGTGATGACAAACAAAACCTGTAAGAGTGATGTCACATGGAATCCATTTAATAAAAAACAAGGTAAAAACAAAAAGGGCATGGGAATAGTGATGCGTCGAAATAGAGTACTGTATGATTTCATCCATTTGATACCATGCATGGATAGCTATAACATTTCTTGACCAACTTTGCAAATTGATATGAATTTGCTCACAGGGAGTACACAGAGGACAAAATTGCAATATCCATCATCTTTATATTTGTAATGTCATATTAATTAATGAGAAAACATCTAGGGTAAGTATTTATATGTATCATAACAAATGAAAGGAGCTATGGTATCACACCTGGACTCCCTTGTATCTTAACCACTGTCTCTTCAGATACTGACTCACATCTGTTTCTTCAGCAAAAAAGCAGGAACCCACACGTGGGTTGTCCTTGACCGCAAGGTCATAATAATATGACCATGATAATCAGAAAATAAATGCTGGTCAATACAATAGAAGAAGAAGAAGTTTCACAACTTTATACAAATGATCACCATTCCAGGATTTTATTTTACCTAACTGGAATATTTTGTGATAAATTTTCATAATTGAGTGGATAATTATGTATTCCAAAATTGGCTAGAGTCATTTATATTTTTATGATATTTGATTTTATATGAATGTCTTCAGGAATCGAGTGAAAGGTCCCCCAAGAGAGGTGGACACTGGAGCAGGGTTTTTCCTGGAAGAGGCAGAAGAAAAAGAAATTATAAAACATAATATAGTCCATCCAGAAGGTAATAACTTTATTGTTTATCATCACTATTTCTTTTAAAATACACACCCATTATTTTATATATTGTTGGTATTTTATAGGCAAGCTTTTGTAAATTAAAAAAAAAAAAAAAGTAGATAAAAGTTGATCAAGGTTTGAAGAAGAATGTTAGATAATATTTTTATATATTTCATTAATTTGATTCTATTATATAAGATGTAACTTATATGTCATACAATCAGTGAAAGTGGCTGTAATTTCAATTCATCAATTTTTGATCCACAAAAAAAAAATAAAAATAAAAAAAAATAATAATAACAAAAAAAATCCATGTAGCATACTGAGTTCTTGAAGTATTAATGATGTTAGAAATGCATGTATATGTAGTAGTACCATTTGTAAAAAAACAAAAACAAAAAAAAACATGTATTCCCAACTCTTGCAGTGAAGAGAGTTTAATCATATTTAATTATATATCATAAAAAATAATATGTACTGATGTTGAAATTTTCAGAGATACTGCATGACACTAGTGATTTTTCTTCAGTTCAAACTTATTTCTTAACTATGGATTATGAAACAAATTTTTACCTTTTATTAAGTTTCCCAGATTAAACATATATAAATTACTGCTTTTACATTGAATTTGGAGAGTGTTTTTATGCCCTCACCATGCAATGGCTATGGGCATGTAGTGTTAACCTGTCCATGAGTGTGTGTGCTAGTGTGTGCAAGAATTCGTGTCCCAGCTGTAACTTTGTTATGTATGGTCACTTTTTAAAATAACTTGGCACAAGTGATCCTAAGGACAAGATGATGTGTCACAAACAAGAACCTGGTCGCTAACTTGAAGGTCAATGTCACAGCACTCAGTTGATCTTAAAATCTTGTCCCAGCTGTAATTTTGGTCTTGATTGGTTGTTTTTCGATTAACTTGGCACAAGCAATCCTTAGGACAAGATGATGTGTCGCCAACAATAATCAGGTTGCTAGGTTTAAGGTCAAGGTCACAGCACTCATTTGACTTTTAAATCTTGTCCCAGCTGTAACTTTGTTATGTAAGGTGGTGTTTTGAAATAACTTGGCACAAGTGATCCGACAAGATGATGTTATCAAAGAAGAACCTATAAATAGGAGTCAATCTGTCGGTCTCTCCGTCCATCCCAAAATCTTGTGATACAAACTACTTTTACATTTCTTACCCGAATTGGTTCAAATTTTGTGTGCAATGAAAATCAGGTGGAATGGTGCGTGACATAAAATTCACGTGAGTTATCTCAAGGATTACATATTTATTGCTTCTGATTCAACTTTAAATATCTTGTAATGCGAACGTCTTCTACATTTCTTAACTGTCTCGGTTCAAATTTTGTGTGTGCATTGATAATCAGGTGGAGAGGTGTGTGACATAAATTTCACTTGAGTTGTCTCAAGGATTGCAGAGTTATTGCCCCTGATTTGGCTCTAAATAATTTTGACGTGAACTACTTCTACATTTCTTTACCTATTTGGTTCAAATTTTGTGTATGCATTGATAATCAGATGGAGAGGTTTGTGGCATAACTCACTTGAATTGTCTCAAGGATGACAGAGTTATTGCCCCTGATTTTGCTCTAAATATCTTGTTGTGCAAACTTTTTCTACATTCTTAACTGATTCGGTTTAAATTTTGTGTGTGCACTGATAATCAGATGGTGTCATAAATTTCACTTGAGTTGTCTCAAGGATGGCAGAGTTATTGCCCTGGTCTCATTTTTGCATTATCTCCCTTGGGTTAATTCTGTTTTTCTTGTCTGGAAAATTAATCGAATATTATACAAGTTATTAACTTGAAACTTAAAATATAGACCGATGGCGATAAGGAGAAGTGTAGTGTCCAAGAATTGTAACTCTACCTGGTCTAATTATGGAATTATTTCCCTTTGTTTAATTATATTTTTTCTTGTCTGAAACATAAGTTGAAAATTATGCAAGGTATTGACTTTAAACTTAAATTTTAAACAGATGGAGACCAGTAAAAAGCAGTGTCCAAGAACTGTAATTTACCTGGTTCCATTTTTAATTATCTCCCTTTGTTAAATTGCTTTTTTTCTTGTCCTGAACGTAACTCAAATATTATACATGGTATTTACATGAAACTTAAAATGTAAACAGATGGCGACTAGGAGAAGTGCATTGTCCAAGAACTGTAACTCTACACTTTTAAACTACTTTACCAACAATCATAACTGACTCTCTATCAATTTTAAATAAAGACTTTACTTACTTATTACTTACTATCAAAACCAGTATACTATGTATACAAATTCTTATCTATGCTCCACCTGGAGTCTGACTTCTCCTGTATCAAAGAAATTTGTGGGGTAACTCTAGTTGTGTATAGTCATGTTTTGAAAGGCCAAAGTCACATCACTTGGTTTAGGTCAGGGTCACAGCACTCATTTGATCTTAAAATCATCTTTTATATTTCCAATTTTTTCATCATATTCACTGACAAAAATAACATCTAATAAACAAAATGGCTGGGGCATCCATGTCCTATGGACACATTTCTAGTTGAAATTTATGCTTACCCCTCTCAACATATTTTTGGTTGGACCAGTACTTTGAATTTGTTAACCTTTTAAAAAATTCTTGCTCCAAGTGGGAATCAAACTCTGAACCTTTAGATCTCTGCTGGTATTTATTGAAGACATCCACTTGAACATGATACCTAGTATGGCATTCCTTGGTTGAAACAGTAATTCTCACTTGAGGTATCATGGAAAGTCGGGCTCTTATTGGGACTACAGCTACTTGACAACCATTTGACCTTGAAGCCAAGATACTTTCTTTGTTTCTAGGCCCAGTAGTCGAGTTGGACAACTTGCTATGTCAGGAGTGTGACACAGAGTTCATGGATTCCTTCCTGTACTCAAAATTTGAAGAATGTATTTGTGATGTGTGCAGGTGAGTTCTTAACATGAAAATAGATCAAATTCAAACACCGGGGTCTGATACATGTATTGAATATACATGATCTTAAAAGATGTGAATCATTTTGTGAAAAAGTAGTCAGATCTTCTTGCCAATTTTGATGTAAAAATGTCTTTCAAATAGACCATGCATATGCTATTGTAGCAAAACTTAGTACATTGGTGGCTTTTGTAGAAAGAGAGGTTGGGATTGCATGGTCTAGGATATTGTTAGAAAAAAACTTCTTCCCAATAACATTTTTGTCACAAATCAAATATTGTGATTTAATTTGTAGAAAAGCTGTTTTTTCTTATTTATCAAGTGCCAAGTGGTGTTATAAAATTAAGGGAGATAGATCTTTTAAAAATAGGCTTACCTATGGAAAAATGTTTATTAGTTTGGCAGGACAAGGGATGGTTGGGAAGATGTATGTAGATTTTCTTTGTCAGGTCTGAAACCTCATGCATTGAGATGTTTTGAAATAATAATTGCTCATTATGATTAGTCATTGTGTAGGTATATGGTTCATACTGGTTCATACTTAGAGGTTGAAGGTCATAAATAGTTATCGGAAACCTTATCTGGGCAGTAACTTTGTCATGCATTGAAGAAAAACCAAAGAACTTGGTACAATGAATAGCATGATATCAGATGTTGTACAGACCAAGGTATTGTTAATAGAAAACCTGTTGTTGTTGTTGTTTTTTTGTTTTATATCCGCTCTTAATGTTCTGTTTTACATTATAAATGACAAAATATTTCCCGCAATCATATAATTCCAGAAAAAATGAAGACAAATTCCCATTAATCACTAAAACAGAGGCCAAGAAGAAATACCTGTTGAAGGATCCAGATTTTGACAGGAGAGAGCCTTCACTGAAGTTCATCCTGAAAAAAAATCCCCATAATCAACATGGGGGGATATGAAATTATTCTTAGAATCTCAGGTACTCAAATGTTTTTCATAATCCCCCGCTGAAGGCGGTGAGGGTATGGTAATAGTCTCCGTCCGTTTGTCCATCCTTTCGCCCCACACTTTTGTCTGGAGCATAACTTGAAAAGTATTTGAGTTATTAACCTGATACTTCATGGTGGATAGATCTCATTGAGGATGAGCGCAGTGCACAAGAATGATAACTCCACATTTCATAATTTTTAAGTTATTACCCTTTGTTATTTTCAAACTTAATTTTTGTCCGGAGCAGAAGTCAGAAATATTTAAGATAGCAACATGATACTTCATAAGTGGATAGATCTTATAGAGGAGAAGTGCAGTGCACAAGAATAATAACTCAACCTTTCATTATTTGAATGTGCTCAGGATGAGCTTTTAGGATCGATGAATGTCCGTCGTCCGTCCGTCGTCCACAATTTGTTCGTTTGCACTCTAGCATCTTCATTTTATGAGCAATTATCTTCAAACTTTAAAACAATGTTTATAACCATAAAATCTCGGCCAAGTTCGATTATGGCTGATATCGGAACATTAGGTCAGGAATTATGCCCCTTTTAAAATTCAAAAAAGCCAGATTTCACATTGTTTGCACTCTAGCATCTTCATTTCATGAGCAATTATCTTCAAACTTTATATCAATGTTTATAACCATAAAATCACGTCCAAGTTCGATTATGGCTGATATCGTACCATTAGGTCAGGAGTTATGCCCCTTTTAATATTAAAAAAATGCCATATTTCAAGTTGTTTACACTCTAGCATCTTCATCTTTTGAGCAATCCTCTTCAAACTTTATGGCAATGCTTATGACCATAAGGTCTCGATTGAGTTCGATTGTGGCTGAGATTCATCAATTAGGTCAGGAGTTATGCCCCTTTAAATATTCAAAAAATGCCATATTTCACTTTGTTTACACTCCAGCATCTTCATCTTTTTAGCAATCCTCTTCAAACTTTATGGCAATGCTTATGACCATAAGGTCTCGATTGAGTTGATTTGCTGAGATCATTATTAGGTCAGGAGTTATCCCCTTTTAATATAAAAAAATGCCAATTTCACTTGTTTACACTCTAGCATCTTCATCTTTTGAGCAATCATCTTCTTTTAAAAAATGCCAGATTGTTTACACTCTAGCATCTTCATCTTTTGAGCAATTCTTCAAACTTTATACAATGTTATGACCATAAGGTCCGATTGAGTTCATTAGCTGAGATCCGTCAATTAGTCAGAGTTATGCCCCTTTTAATATAAAAAAAAGCCATATTTCACGTTGTTTACACTCTAGCGTCTTCCTTTTTTTAGGAATCATCTTCAAACTTTATGCCCCACAAAAAATGCAAGATTTCACTTTGTTTATTCTCTACCAACTTCATTTTTTTTAACAATCATTTTTAAACTTTAAGACAATGTTTATGCCCATAATCTCACAATCGGGTTCAATTATAACTGATATTGACTTGTAAATTTAGGAGTTATGCCCATTTCACCATTAAAAAAAGCCAGATTTCTCTTTTACACTCAAGCATCTTTATTTCTTAAGCAATCATATTTCTCAGGTGAGCGACCAAGGGCCATCTTGGCCCTCTTGTTTAATTATTGCCCTTTGTTATATTTCAGACTTAATTTTTGTCCGAAGCATAACTCAAAATGTATTTGAGATGTCAAATTGAAACTTCATAGGTTGATAGATCTCATGGAGAAATTCTGAGGAGAAGTGCAGTGCATAAGATTGATAGCTCTACCCTTCATAATTTTTTAGTTATGGCCTTTTGTTATTTTTCAAGCTTAATTTTTGTCACAGTGACCTTGACTACCTGGAGACTTCAAAATAGGGAAATTAGTAGGTCTTCACACAGGTTTCATATCTATAATCACTTCAAACATCAGTCTTCATTACCAAAAATTTTCTTTTAAAAATGAAATATTCTACTCTCCAACACATCGTCTTTCGAGCAAGCATTTGGCGTGGGAATGTCCATGTCAACATGGCTCTTGTTATATGTAAAAAAAGAACCAGTACTGCTGATCATTGGCAGGGTGTTACTTTGTAGCCAGTCAGGAAACAAATAAGGATTACTTTTGTACGTTTTGTACATTTTGGAGGCATGTCTGGTGGTATTAGCTAAAATTTCCATAATCTTTCAGTCAAATGTGGTAATCAGATGGGCTGCTTCAGCTAAATCAATGTTATGCATATTGCTTGGTTAAAATTTAGGTGAACTGTTGTTAAAGTAAGTAATTATTTATTAAAGTAAAACTTATTGAACCAGCATTTGGAGAACAAAATATAGGTATCACAATGGCACAAATGATTTTTACTGTTGGTCAAACATTTTAAAAAAAACAACATTAACATAGATTTATTTAAAATGCTAAGCATGTATATGTTGATGAAACCACTGGAGGGTTTATTCATTGTGCATTTAACATATTATCAGGTTAAACAGCGAGCATTAGATGTTTGGGGAAGTGAAGAAAAGATGGAGGAAGCGAAGAACAGAGGGAGAAAACAGAGACAAGCTAAACAAAAGAAATTTGATAAGAAAGTCAAGGGTAGGTCTTGCTTATTTATATGATAGATTAAGAAGGATATGACAATACTCTTGTATTAATTAACCCTTTCCCTCATATAGACTCATTTTGACGCAATCAGTAGGTACCACATACAGCCTGATCTGCAGAAAACCACAGTTAAACCTTACCAAATTTAATTACAAAATCTCATTACCAGACTACTGAGGAGCAGCGAACAGCATAAAACCTGATCAGCATGCGAGTTTCTCGCAGGCTGATCTGGTTTTATGCTGTTCGCATAGGTCTTTTCATGGTATGAGGGAAAGGGTTAAAACATTTTCTGAATTCTAGATTATCTTTAAACCCTTTTTAGACAAGATTAACCCTATTACGGTAATTCTTATCTAGTGAACATGATGTTCATGCAATGTTAATGAAAAGCATGTAACACAAGAGTAATTCTAGTATTGTCTTTGTAGACCTTTATTAATTTCTAACGGTAAACATGAAAAAGAAACACTTTTAGATATTCCGAAATAAGTATATTGATCTAAGTATGACATGTATGTGTTTTACACTTCGGTCTAGTTCAGTTAAGGTCAGGTCTAGTAGGTTTTCTAACTTACTGGACCACTGGTCCAGCTCTCAAAAAAGTTAATGTCGAACCCTGCAGAGTAGCATCACTCTTGTAGATGCAGTCTGAGAAAAGATGAAACTATTCTTGATTGGATATTAAACCTGACAAACTGTCTCAAAATTTATTAAGATAGTCTGTAGAATAAACACTTATAAAAAAGATTGACAATATAACTACAATATTACATGAAGTTCTGTCTTCTGTTGGCATACTCGTAGATGCTAACAATGAACTCCTTTCCTAAATCTTGACAGTATTTTTTTCCACTTATTAAATCTGCAGTCCATTGTTTAATCTTCTTATGTATAAAGACTTTATTTCATGTAATGTAATGTGCAGTCATTAGCAATGTTGGCAGAGAATCTCTTTATTTCGATACCAGTGTCAGTGGTAGAGTGGTCAGTGTGTCAGCTTGATGACTGGGAGGGCAGGAGTTTGATCCCCAGCCACAATATACCAGTATCATTAAAATCGTACCCTTATATCTCAGCACATGAAAGTAGTTTCAGGACAGGTTGGCCCAGTGTCATGATATCGTGACTGGGTGTGGCATCATGCCATTGTCTGTGGCATGATAGTCCAGTAATGCATCCCTATTTCTGTCTTATCTAAAGAAAAGATACCAAAGTGTTAGTTGGATTTTAAACTCGAGCAAACATACAAACAAATATCTCAACTTCATGAATATATGGTAATAAAACTGGTTTTTGTAGTGCATGCAACTTGTGTAATCTGTGCATTATTGATAAATTTGTATTTTTTGTTTGTTTCAAGAATTTTCAAGTTTATTGGTCTTTACTACCCATAATTAATTTGGAAGAAACCAGGTACTGAAGTAGCAAATAGTAGAATCAAAGCCTTTCGTACAAATTTAAAACATCCAGATGATGATATCATAGAAAGTTGATCATTAAATCACACAACAAGATATTCATACCAGTTTTACTTTTTACAGATCTTCGCCTGGCTGTTCGCAGCAGCTTGATTAAGAAAGACACAGGAAGTCACGTGCATGACTATGGTCCAGAGAAGTATGATGAAGAAGAAGATATGTACTTCAAAGTGTGTTTGTCTTGTAAACATAAACTTCAGTATGAGAAAATGTGACTTACTTTCATTTCCTACATTATTTTTTGATAACAATCTTAGACTACTATTTATGTGAACTAAAAAATAATTCTGGAGTAAATATATTTTCTGTCAGGATTTGAAAAAAATCAACATAGAATATGTTTACTTTTACTTTTGAAATGAATTTGTATAAAACATGTAATAATTTAATAAGGTCAGTTAAGAATCTACATTTCTAACTTTTTGATTTCCCTGTAATATAGGTAATTATAATTATTTTAAAATTAAGTCTTAAGGTTTTCTCTGGTGGTTACAAATGTATTCAAATTGACATACATGCTAGCCAAAAGCGATACTGGGATATAGGGAGTCAATTGTTAACCTGGTTAACACAAAGGAACACATAGTTTTGATTGTAATACTGTTTGTTAGCAGTTAACCTAGGTATGAATGGAAAAAGAACATGAATTGTAAATTGTACAATAGCCATGATAAAGTAACTCAGTGGTGATATGAATTATTTGTAAATATTTGTATGGACCGTCTAAAATCATATATTTTCATTAAGAAATTTTGACTTAACAGTTGATGATATTATTCCTATACCCTTTATCTCATGAATATTCATGTACAAATTTTTATGATGAATATTGATTTACTGAAATTTATATAGTATACGTATGTATTAACCAATAGATTTTTGTTGCCATGGAGACTGTAGAACCTGGGTACAGGTATATTATGTAAACAGACAGAAGAAACTCTTATCTGTTTACCAAGGCATCACTGGAGTATTATTTGAAGTAAAGGGCGAATGTAAATGAGGCAGCAGTCATGTGACTGTCATTTAACACTGAACATTAAATTAGAAAAGAAAATGTTTATTCAAGTTGGAATATTTTTTTTAAGATTTTTCCTGTGTGTACTTTGATTATAATACAGAATGTTAATATAGAATGAAATGAAAAATAAATCTGTGATAATCATGATAAAATAAAGGACTATATGTTGTAAGGGATATTGCTTTACTCATGTTTCTTTGTTGTACATTTTGTAAAATACAATGTAAAGATTGATGTGTAATAAATGTATCATGATATTACATAATAATGTATAAATGTAGAAGAAAACCATTTTAAGTTGTTGTCAGAATTAAATATAAAAGTTGGATCTCACTGGATTTCATTATGTTACTGGATATCACTAGATTTCATTGTTACATTTAAACAGAGTTGAGGAGTCTGCTTGCCCACATTTAGAACAACTGCTAGTCAATTTTTATAGGTACCAGAACCTTTTTAATTTTTGTTCATTGAGAGACTGGAGCAAGGCTGTAGTAACTACATATTTTTAAAGAATCGGTAACAATTATTATTAACTATGACCATACAGTGGTAATGAAAATATGGGTGTCAAAGCACAATGTAATATTTTTATTCATTTACTTTCATTTTTGTAACAAGTAATAAACAATATGTTGTATTTTTCATATGTACTGCTTTCCTGTATGTTTTTTTATTAAATGAAGAAATTCATACATCATTCATTAGTTTTCAGGACAATGACATACATGGTTTATGGCCAAACTTTTGACAAAGGCACCAGTAATAAAAATGATATATTTGATGAAGATCTGATAAATAATTGTTGTTGATTTATTCCTAGAAAGTATATCAGTAAATCTTTTGAAAGGAATCACTGAAGTAATATGCACTAACCTACCATTATCCATTCAATTTATGGGGGTCAAATGCAAAGCAAGTGTTTACACTCTTAAGTCTAAATTGATTGCACATAAGGTTCCTGAATTTGATAAACACCTTGTGCCTGGTATGGACTTAAAAATATGCCAAGCAAAAATCAAATTTGTGTGATAAAATGGAAGGTTGTTTTATATGTTACCTACCAGTACTTTGAATAAAGACCTAATTTACAAAAGCATGAGCATACACAAACTTTGGCCATAAAATGGTCCACATCTTGGTGAGACGAAATGTTGTGGGAGTGCACAACTTGCCATGAGGGTATTTGCACAGTTTTGTGCTATTTGACATGCATTAGATACATCCAGATTCTCATCTGCCTTAAACACACTTATGTCTTCAGCTTTTCTCCAGAGTCCTGTATTGGATATTCTCATATATATAATCAAAATGAAAAAAATAAATGTAACCATACTGATTCCTTCTAAGTTTAAAATCATTGTTTATTTAGACATCAGTGTTTAAGACCTATATACAAGGAAATGTCAAATGGAGCTGATGGTTGCAGCAATAATGATAACAGAAATCGGTCGAGGTCATACATTTTATTTGACTTGATTATTTTAGTTTACCGTCACTTCAACAGTATTTCAGTCATATAGCAATGTCCAGCTAATTACAGGTGGAGGAAGACCCTGAATGCACGGAGGCATCTGGGTAGAACCACCAACCTACCGCAAGCAAGCTGGAAGGTTTGCTCACATCAAAATCTGAATGACCCTGTCGGGAAGCCACATGGTTAGGGGCTGAGTACCATTGCTACAACTGATTACAAGGTTTTTAAACAGACAAGAATTCTGATATAACTCAATCTTAAACATTTTAGCCCTGACAATACTACACACCAAATATATAAGCACTGGGCCTTATGGTTTCAGAGGAGAAGACTTAGTGCGGGGTCATTTATCTCCAAAGGGCCACCATTTTGAAAATCTTGATAATGAACCATTAGATGATGCTACATACCAAATATCTAAGCTCTAGGCCTAATGGATTCATAGAAGAAGATTTTTAAAGATTTTCCTATATAACTCTATGTTAAAGAAGACTTAGTGCGGGGTCATTTATCTCCAAAGGGCCACCATTTTGAAAATCTTGATAATGAACCATTAGATGATGCTTCATACCAAATATCTAATCTCTAGGCCTTATGGATTCATAGAAGAAGATTTTTAAACATTTTCCTATATAACTCTATGTAAAACAAGTGACCCCTTTTATCACCTAGGGCTATGATTTGTACAATCTTGGTAATGAACCATAAGATGATGCTACATACCAAATATCTAACTCTAGGCCTTATGGATTCATAGAAGAAGATTTTTAAACATTTTCCTATATAACTCTATGTAAAACAAGTGACCCCTGGTGCGGGGTCATTTATCACTAGGGCTATGATTTGTACAATCTTGGTAATGCCCATAAGATGATGCTACATACCAAATATCTAAGCTCTAGGCCTAATGGATTCATAGAAGAAGATTTTTAAAGTTTTTTCTATATAACTCTATGTAAAACAAGTGACCCATGGTGCGGGGTCATTTATCACCATAGGGTCATGATTTGTACAATCTTGGTAATGAACCATAAGATTATGCTTCATACCAAATATCTAATCTCTAGGCCTTATGGATTCATAGAAGAAGATTTTTAAAGTTTTTCCTATATAAATCTATGTTAAACAAGTGACCCCTGGTGCGGGGGCATTTATCACCATGGGGCTATGATTTGAACAATCTTGGTAATGAACCATAAGATGATGCTTCATACCAAATATCTAAGCTCTAGGCCTAATGGATTCATAGAAGAAGATTTTTAAAGTTTTTCCTATATAACTCTATGTAAAACAAGTGACCCATGGTGCGGGGTCATTTATCACCATAGGGTCATGATTTGTACAATCTTGGTAATGAACCATAAGATGATGCTTCATACCAAATATCTAATCTCTAGGCCTTATGGATTCATAGAAGAAGATTTTTAAAGATTTTCCTATATAACTCTATGTAAAACAAGTGACCCCTGGTGCGGGGTCATTTATCACCGTAGGGCTATGATTTGTACAATCTTGGTAATGGCCCATAAGATGATGCTACATACCAAATATCTAAGCTCTAGGCCTTGCAGTTTTGCAGAAGAAGATTTTCAAAGTTTGCATTTTTAAAATCTATTTTTAGCTCCTGTGACCTACTTTTTTAACCAATCTCAATAATTTGTACAACTTTGATAGAGGGCATCATAAGGATGATTCCTGTGAAGTTTGGTCAAAATCCCTTCAGCGGTTCATGAGGAGATGTTGTTTAAAGCAAATTGTTGACGACGGACGGACGCACGCACGCACGGACGACGGACGACGGACGACGGACAAAAGGCGATCACAATAGCTCACCATGAGCACGTTGTGCTCAGGTGAGCTAAAAACAAGTTGATTTGGACAACATCTCACTTCACAAACTGTAGTGCTATTAGCACACATTTTTATTATTAACAGACATTAAGTACTTATTAACAATGTCTTTTCAAAAACATGAGGTTGAGAAACTAAAAACAACCCATTTAGTTGTATGAACAAAATTATTCCCTCCCCAGGGTGTTTGATGTTTCAAGGATTTACTATATAAATAACTCTTAAACAGGCATAAACTTAAGGTCACATTTGAGAAGTAAAACATATTGAGCCAGTCAGATTGGATAGTGAAGGGGTTAATGCACAGAATTTTCGCCCATACAACCCTGGTTTTATCTCAGGTCTGTCTGACAAATGTGAAAGGGTATTCGGTCGCCTATTTTGAGACGTGGCTTTTTTTCTGGGATGTCCTGTTTCCTCATGCAGAAGCCACCAGCAGACAACGATAGGATTTTCATAAGTAATGTTGCTTTCTGTCCAAATCATTGTAGAATATGTGAAGTTTAAAACCTTTGAGCATTTAAATGAATACATAATACAGCAGATTATTCTTTGCACTGTATTTTAAAGGTTGAATGATGACTAGCTAGCTTAATATACTAACCCTTATGTGATGCACTTGTGATCCTTCCAAATTTGGAGAATAATTTGATATTAATCTTAATGTCCAGAATAGACTTGTATACTTACATGATATGTCTTAATATGGAGAATCCAGAGAATTGTCCATGTATAGGTTCAAATTTATGGAAAAGTAAATAAAGTTGTTTTTTTTTCCAGGGATTTTCAGATTAAAAAAACCCAAAGCACCTGGCTCCAAATCCTCCAACATTTCTATGTCAGACTTAAATGCTTGGGACGTATTTTATCATTCTTGTTTTCGTAATGAAATCCTTACACATTCCTTTTTTTTCTTCACATATTGTATGTCGGTATGACATGACTATATTGACATAATAGTTTCCATACTAATAATAATACATATAGATTTTGAAAGAGATAGATTAGTTTAACAGTGAGCCTATGCAAATGACGCTATATATTTATGGGGTCCATAGATCAACCGCAATAAATTGGTCAACGCGGAATAGCAGTCCGCGATATAGCAGTGTTGTACTGTACTTAGATAGTGAGTAAGACAAGAACAGTGGAATGTGTTTCTACATTTTTAAGATTTCAGTAAGTATGGTTGATGGCTTAAATTAACCCTTTACCTCATTTAGCAATGTTATGACCACTGGCAAACAGAGACTAAAATCAGAAGCAGCTGTCTGATCAGGGTCACCCCTGTTTGCTCATACAATATTGTTGCTCAGATTATAATGAGTCTGCATGAAACAAGAAAAATCCATTGTAAAATAGAACATTTTCAGCTTAGAATATTAAAATTAATCAAGTCATAAATTTGTATACGAATATTCATGAGGTAATGGGTTAATTGGCACTACCAGAGACAATATATGTACAGCATTTATAACTTGTGTGGATGGTCCTTGTATCTATAAATAGCACCCCGTGACTGCTCTATGGTTACCACGGCACCGTTGTTGTCCTCCTTCTCCACTAGTTCCACAAATGAATCCACCACCTTATCCACCCTGCAACAACACCACCAGATTACGGTTGTATTGTAATGCAATAAAACTACCATCTAACTGTTGTAATGTAATCACATCACCAGCTAACTGCTGTATTGTAATACAATAATAACACCAGATTACTGTTGTATTGAAATGCAATAAAACTTCCATCTAACTGTTGTAATGCAATCACATCACCAGCTAACTGCTGTATTGTAATACAATAACACCACCAGATTACTGTTGTATTGTAATGCAATAAAACTTCCATCTAACTGTTGTAATGCAATCACATCACCAGCTAACTGCTGTATTGTAATACAATAACACCACCAGATTACTGTTGCATTGTAATGCAATAAAACTTCCATCTAACTGTTGTAATGCAATCACATCACCAGCTAACTGCTGTATTGTAATACAATAACACCACCAGATTACTGTTGTATTGTAATACAATTAAACCACCAATGAATGTTGTGTTGTAATACAATAACACCACCAGCTGACAGTTGTATTGTAATGCAATAACACCACTGGCTGGCTGTTGTTTTGTAATACAATAATACCACTAATAGCTGAATGTTTTAATACAATAATGTCACCACCAGCTGATTGTTGTATTGTAATAGAAAAACACCATAAACTGATATTTGTATGGTAATACAATATATCACCAGCTGACTTGATTTGTATTTCAATATCACCACCAGCTTTTGTGTTGTAATACATTAACACCATCAGCTGACTATTGTAATGCAAAAACACCACTGGCTGGCTGTTGTTTTGTAGTACAATAATACCACTACCAGCTGAATGTTACATTGTAATACAATAATGTCACCATCTGACCATTGTATTGTAATACAATAATACTACTGGCTGACTGTTGTATTGTAATACTATGATTTTTAATCAAAATCTGCAAAATCATTCTTCATTTTAATTTTTCATTTCATAGAATAACAGTACATTATAGTTTCATATTGACCTATGCACTCTAGTTATGTTTCTGATTTGACAACACACTCAGTTATTCTTCTTTTATTTTTCTTTCAACATCGAGAATGACTCATCTGGCCTACGGACATGCAGCGTCATTAGATTAAGTGCTTGTATAAAGTATACTTAAAGATTCTAGTTCAGGCTGTCTATCATGTCTGAATCTCTTGGTTGCTATGAGTGAATTCTAATCAAATTAGAAGTACATGCATATGTTTTCTTCTTTTGAAATATAACCAAATATCATTTGCCATTCTTAAGCCTTTGACTGCTTTAGCCTCTTTTTACCATTATTATATCTTCACATTTAATTGTTTGTTGGGTTTAACATCCCACCGACAGTATTTCAGTCATTTTGAGACTATATCTACTTGAAACTGCAGTATCACGCCGAGGACAAGTGGCATGATTACACAGTCATATTATCCACTGGGCCAACCAGTCCTGGAACTACCCTTTTATGCTGAGAGCCAAGCAATAGAGCTATATCAGTACCATTTATTATTAGTTAATTGTAAAACCTGTGCAAAGTATTAGCAACAAAAAAAGTCAGCATGATTTATTCTTCAAAAGTGAACAATTGTGTAAACAAGAGGGCCAAGATGGCCCTGTGTCGCTCACCTGAGTAAGATGGCTGTGTTAGGCATAATGACAAAAAATCTGGCATCTTAAAAGTGTTTTTCTAACATTTGACTAAGTGACCTACATATTGATCCTACCTGAATTTGCACTCAACTGGGAATTCATGCAGTCATCATTCATATTAAGTTTAATGAAGACTGGGACAAAAATGTAGGCCTCTAGAGTGTTCACAAGGTTTTTCTTAGATTTGACCTGGTGACCTAGTTTTTGATCTCATGTGACTCATTTTCAAACTCATCCAATATATCAATTAGACAAACATCCTGCCAAATCATTGATGGCTAAACTTGCCTTAGAAGTTCCAAGTTTTAATTGACCTGTGACTAGTTTTGACCACTACCATTCAAACTCATGCAAGATACGTAACAACACCTGATCAATTAGAAATACAAACTTGCCGTAGTGTTCACAAGGTTTTTCTTAAGATTTGACCTGGTGACCTAGTTTTTGACCCTACATGACCCAATTTCGAACTCATCTGAGATATCATGTAGACAAACATCCTGACCAAGTTTCATGAAGATTGGGCCAAAATTGTGGCCTGTAGAGTGTTCACAAGGTTTTTCTAAGATTTGACCTGGTGACCTAGTTTTTGACCCTACATGACCCAATTTCGAACTCATCCGAGATATCATGTAGACAAACATCCTGACCAAGTTTCATGAAGATTGGGCCAAAACTGTGGCCTCTAGAGTGTTCACAAGCAATTGTTGACGACGCACGACGCACGACGGACAAAAGGCGATCACAAAAGCTCACCCGAGCACAAGTGCTCAGGTGAGCTAAAAAAGAAATGGAATAAGATCACCCGGTAAAGATAACATACGTGTTGACGCCAATGCCATATATGATTTGGTCCACCTGCTCCTTGTTTTCTGGATAGGAGACCAGCGGGGGGTCCTCTACTCCAACCGTGTCCGATAACATGTTTGTGTTACTGAAGGCTGGACACAGACATGCAAAACTCATCCCATACACTGACGCCGTAGACGGGTTAAACTGGAAAGAAATATTTCAAAGTGCGCATAAATTAATGTTAATGCCCTGAAAATAGCTGATATTTACTTTATGCTAGAATGAAATTTTATTTCATTGTGCTCAAAAAGGAGCTACTTAAATGACAGAATTTTTTTTTTTACAGAATAAAAAGAGTGATGCAACAAAGATATAGTTATGATCTTGACTTAGGCCCTAAATAAAGCATTATACATAATGGAGCTGACATGTCCTGTAACAGTGTCACATACAATGGTTCATCTAAGAATGCGAATATATACCATAATTACGTTTTTGGACCACATGTACTAGTACATGTCCTGGAGGACTTACCGCCCAGCTGCGGGTGTAGCCGACGACGCCATATTTTGAGGCAGCATATGCCGGCATGAAGAAGACCGGGAAAAGACCTATTGAAACAGTAGAAACACACACTATATATCCAACTAGTATATACTGTACCACACAGTGTCTTAAATATTGTTGGGCTGACATTCAGGCTTAATTTTTTTACACCATATGACGTTTTTTGACTGTAGAGGTGTCAATAAAACAATATTCTATTCTATTCTGATTTATGTTGGGGTGGGGGGGGGGGGAAGAAAACAAAAAGAAGATAAAAAAGAAACATACCTTGCATATTAATGAAAGGTTCTATCATATAAAATTAGAATAACACTCAGTATGCATTTGAATTATTCTTATAATAATAATGTGAATTATAATAATAATGTGAAGTTTCAGCATCCATAAAAAAGCACTAACAAAGAATGATAAAAATTAATCCTTTCTCTCATAGAGGAAACCATGAAAAGACCTATGCGAACAGCATAAAACCAAATCAGCCTGCGAGTCACTCGCAGGCTGATCAGGTTTTATGCTGTTCGCTGCTCCTCAGTGGGGTGGAAATGAGGATTTTGTAATTAAATTTGGTAAGGTTTAACTGTGGTTTTCTACAGATCAGGCTTTATGTGATACCTATTGAGTGCGTCAAAATGAGTAAATATGAGGGAAAGGGTTAAGGAATATATTTCTATTATTATAAAACAAGGTAAGACACCTGCTGTAGAGGCCACGTTAACGACCAGCCCCCCATCTCCACCCTTGTCTTTCCTCATGTGTTGTATGGCACTCTGTGTCCCTCGCATGGCGCCAATCTGAAACGTGCACTCAAAATAACAAAGCAGTCTTTGATTTGACCTAGCATATATAAATAGGACAACAACAAAACATTGTTTTACGCTGCTGTCAATGTCAAAAGGAGAGTAGGAATCAAACCTTTTTATCTTGCAAGTAGCTTCTTCAACAAAAAGCTGGGTTACATTTGTATGGTGTAATTTCATTTACTGACTTAAGAGTGGTAAAAAACTAATTATCTCACATGCCAGTATACTTGTATTGCATTAGAGCTTGTTTTCTTTGAAAACGTTCATGTGTTACATATATGAGAAACAAGTGTGGAATTGATCACTGCACGGTGTGATGTAAACATATAAAAAGGTACATAATCCTAAGTATTTGTTCCCTTAATCTGATAATCCAGATGTTGAAATTGTTTTAAAAATGTGATTTATGAGGAAGATGTTTCTTGAATGCCACCCAAGGTATGTTATTGAGCTGATGGGATTAAGAAACAAGGGGCCATTGTGGCCCTAGAACACTCACCATTGTACCATAAGCCTAACTAAAACATCCATCTTGAGCCCTTTTTTTTTTTCAAGGGAACAACCATGAGTCTATAGTGCCAAACAAAATTTAATTCTGAACATTGGTTTCAAAGAAGAAATATGTTAAAATTATCTTTACAGAGCACATGTATATCAGGAACTAGCTGACCCTCCTCGGGACCTGGGATAAAATTTATTTTAGAAATTACAGGGATCATCTTTGGTTTTAGTAATTATGGTAGAGAGCTAGGAGGTGACCATTTGTGCTAATGAAATTGAATTCTGACCAAATCAAGAAGATTTTTTTCTTTTAAGATAAAATACTGTTGTTTGCCATGGCAACCAGAGTTCTGCATGCATCAAGTTTATTTTAGCAACTTTTGTATGGCCATTCATGTCAAGTTTTCATCATGTCATTGAGACAGACAACACACGAAGACGACGGACACAGGTCATCTTGAGCACGTTGTGCATGGGTGAGCTAAAATACAATGTGTACCAGGTTTATCTCCAACATCTTTTCCCAGGATCTTTCGTTCAGGATACCTGCATTGTTTACCATCAGATTAACAGATTGGTTGAACTTGGTCTTTGCCACAGAGAACAGGTCTGAAACAATTCACATGATGTACTAATTTTTACCTGGTTACGTTTTCCCGGTTTTTGGAACCTTTCATTTCTTAAAAATTTTGCAGTCTAGAGGAAACCTGCCCCCCCCCCCCCCCCCCCCACAGCCGCCCTGGTCATACATTTTTCTAGGCTATAAAATCCTTTAATTACATCACAGTAGTGTTGTCTAGAGGAAATCCCCATCGTGGACCCCCACACTGAACCACCCGCATAACCACCTGACCAGCCAGACTCCTATTGTCTTATGGCCCCCTGCTGTTAATGTGTAGGAAATCCGAATCGGCAGTCGTCCATGACTGTGTGATAAGCATGTATTTAGGGTACTGCGTAAGCAAAATCAGTGACATGTTGACTGATTGAGAGACATTTACATGTCGTCTGCCGAGCGATCTAACAATTGGGGGAAAAAAAGGCAATTACCAAATTGCTGTAGCAAAAAAAATCTTAGTATTCTGCAGAGTAGGTGCTTACCTATCGCTAGCCATGCAAATTAAACTTAATCAGAAATAGGTTGTGTTTCTAAATGTCATCAGCTTTACTATTTTTACATACTTTTTTAAGTATTATTTTTTATGAAACTAACTCCTCTAAATATTTTTCCTGAAAGGAATAAATACAAATAGTAGGCCATGTAGATACATCACCATGTTCACTTCTTTAATATTTACGAATATAATAATCTACATGCATGTGTATTCATGGTCTCTTAATATCGACACCCTGGTGTATTCTAAATTTATTAAAAATGAATAAGTAATGAGAGAATTTGAAATTTCAATCTGCCATATTTTGGGACAATCCATATTTTGGGACAATGTATATGTAGATTATGCATGATCACTAATTCAAATCAAATCCAGGTAATCAGTCATTGAGCGATGTAACTGATAAGTCGATGAATACGAAATACTAATGCACAGAAAACACAATTTATGTGCAAAATAAAACGGATATTAAAGAATTTATTTTAAATATCAACATCTTTTATTACTGAATATTTTTGTTTTGTCACTGATTTAACATTTACAAAAAAAAAAAAAAAATGTACAAAAAATCGAAACTCAGAAGGGGCCCACACCTTCTGCAACCGTCCGTAAAATTATATCTCTCAAGGCTCAGTCCCACTTGACATTTTTTTTTTGTCTCGGGGCTGTACTCCCAATAGAAATTGATAAGCCTCGGGAAGAGGTTCCCCTGTGTCCTGCGGAAGCTTCGAAAGAGTTGCTAGCCATGTGGAGTCATCGGGAGGCCTCGACAGAAATCCATTGTTTACATTGAAAATTTTCCTATATTTTATCGGGGAAAAACAGGCCAGGGAGATATACGCATAGCTTCCTGGGTGCTCCTGGGAATTATTTACGGAGCCTCCGCGTTTTTTTTTCCTCCGAGGAATCCACTAGGCTTCAATTGATGTCTCGAAGGTTCGGTCACCTTTCTGTGACACATTCCAGATCTTATGACAGAATCTCAGAATATTCGCAAAAAATTGGCGAGCGCACTCTAAAATTCTTTGCTTTTTTGGTCACCCTTAGACTGAGACGTTCAAAAAAGCCATTGGACATTGCTGGGAGCATCCTCATAAACCCCCGAAAGTCTACCCTTGATTTTGTCTCTTAATTCCATCACCAAATTCTCATAATCTCCACAATCTTCCCCGAGGCACCTAGGATGGTTCAATACAACGATACATCCCCAAATCTACGGGGATATTCCCCCGATGATGTTTCAAATTCGGTGAAGCTCCGGGGCACCTTCCCTGATCATCGGAGAAATTTCACGGACATTGGGAGCCCCCCCCCCCCCCCCCCTAATATAAGGCTATTGTACCATAGCCGAATCATCAGTGAACGTTTCAACGGACCAATCCCGAAGCTTCTCATGGGACTGCTCCGTCTTTTTGGCTCAAACATCTGATGCCATCGGGAGAAATTCCACAACGCCGATGATTTTTCTCCAGAGGGACCTAGGCATTAGATCTATGATCTTCAACGAAAAAATAATAAAAAAAACACATTTTTTCCGGGGGAGCATGCTCCCGGAACCCCCTAGCACTCACATCACATTCAGATTTTGCACCCCCACCCCCAGCGGAAAAATTCTGGATCCGGGCCTGATGAACGTCTTCAGTAGAAAGGAAGCTGCTAAATTACTGTTTCCTTCCTCGAACTCGAGGGTTTCATACCGAAATAATAATTTATGACATCAACGTACGATAATATTCTTTTCTTTCACTTAGATTGTTTGTCATCGGAAATTAACATGGTGTCTCCTTTTATACATACTAGCGAACTCCTCCTCTTTCGTGACGTCACATTTTGTGAATACTGCCTTGGATGGCCCGAAAGTATCGTTGAACTGCTGAGCAGTCTTTGTCCCCTCCTCCTCATTAATATCGGCGAAACACACCTGAAAATGGTATACGTGGTTTTGTTTATTTCCATATAACAGAATTTCACGTTTGATGATAGAAAAATATTTTCACAAATGAAGATACGGGTGACGTTTCAATTAAAAAAACAACAACAACAACAAAAACACAATATACACACATTACGAAGATAAAACCTATTACGAGGGTATTTGTCATTGCCAGATACAACATGTTTAGTCTCATTAATTTAAAAACAAGTATGTTCTTTGGAACACGTCTCACCTGCTGAAGCGTGACGGAATAAATGTGACGGACAGACAGACGGACAGACGACGGAAAAGTGATCCCTATGTGTCTCCTTTGCTTACAGCAGGTGACACAAAACGGCCTATATCATTATTCTGATTATGACATAACTACGCAAAACATGTATACTTCAATGTAGAATCAGTATATCAATTGTCTTTAATATAAGAAGTAATTTTGGAATTTAACGCAACATCGAGCAAATTTAGTACTGGTATTTGACAATAAACATGTATTTTATCAGTTTTTTTATCAGTTTAAGCTATTTTCTAGCTATTTTTATGTTTAAGCCCTACGTTGCCCACCTGACTGATTTCTGATGATCTTAAAGGCACTATGCTGTAATTATTCTAACGGTACTTTTGATGAAAATTGGGCGAACTGTGGCATCTTCCATGTTTAATAGCTTTTTTTTCTGTGAGTTGTCCTGGTTACATACATTTACACTCCACATAACCCAGATTTATACATGCCGACTAAAAGTTAGATTAAGATTTGGCGCGAAATATGTGGCACCTAGAATGTACACACTTTTTTTTAATATATTTTCCGTGTCGGAAAAAGACCTATCACAAAAGCTCATCCTGAGCACAAGCGCTCAGGTAAAAATGAATAAAATGCAGTTAAGTTCTATCGTAACAAAACAGATACAATCTTTGATCTTTTATGTTGTATATTATTTATCATAAGCATAGGATGTACAACTACATATAAATGCTTCGCTACCCTTGAAAACATCTGTTTCCTAAGGCTACTAGTACTTGTGAAATAAATAGAGGATACTTTGTTAGTTTTGAGTGTATATAGAGTATATCTCATCGAGATGTGATATAATTTTAATATTTTCACGAGCGCGTAGCACGAGTGAAAATTGTATCACTTCGAGAGTAGTTCCGACAGATCTATATTACTCACACTGTTGGATATGAATTTTATCTCAATGACAGAAAACAGTATTTCATCAGTTATCATTTAAAAAAGTGATGATATTACAGGAAACGTCTGCATAATTGTGTTACTTGGCAATGTTCAATTAATAAATAAGGGCATTAAAAATAAAAGAATACTAAGTTCTTGTTAAGGTATTGGGAAGGTTTACGAATTGGAAAAAAAATGCTGTGCTAAAAATGAACTACATACATTGACAGACTTAAATCCGTTATCCCATACTTAAGTTATTACTTCGTGGACGAATACTTTGGTGACCTAAAAATAAAGCAGAGGCCCATATCATATTTCATTTTCGCTATTCCCCGTTTCTGCGAGTATGCAACTTTTAGTTTGACAGGTTTGACAAATAACTTACTCTAGCGCCACGTTGCAGTAAGGCCTCTGTAAACGCCTTGCCAAATCCCCGGGCCCCTCCAGTAACTATGGCAACGGAACCTGCTATTCTCATCCTCGATATCGTCTTACCAAGTTCTTAACTGTAAAAAGTAACATTTATGTACCGGACATAGTACTTTCATGGCCAGAAATTGAAATTTATATTCATATTTCGCGAATTATCTTAATGGCGGTCAAGTAAAGGACTTAAGATCTTAATGTTGCGTTTAGCACAAACTGGAACAGTAAAGAAGAAAGTCAAGTGGCTTGGAATTTGAACCGTATTATTGATTTTTCACATCAAATGGATCCTTTTGCTGTGTGGGCCGAACATATTTCAATGAACGACATAAATTTTACAGCCATATACCTGTTAGATTTACCAAGGACATATTATACAAGCCAGATGTACATGAACTGCTGCAGTCCATGTAGAGCACGCCACTGGCTTACGTCGCACAGTTTCATAGTATTTTCACTGATAGTTTTTCCCCGTTTTCTTACGCATCGTTGCAGAGCTATCGTTCGTTGTGTGCTGAACAAATTCTATAATAAAATAATAAATTAATCATACAGAAGATTGTTGCGCATTTTACTCATGTAAGACATAAAAAATGTACCACGTCTAAATAGGAGCTCGTCATGCAAGCATATTTATCTCTTGTAAAACGATGGTTCGAGCAAACAGGTGCATGCATATCTTGTCCGCTTGGGGCATTGAACTTGGATATCCGGTATTGACATTCTCACGATCAGTTGTAATAGGTTGTGTTGTAAACAGCACAGCATAAAAAAAGTATAGGTGCATTGATCAGTTATTGTTTTCTTGCGCCAGTTATACTGGGATAATCGAACCAACTACCACTCGTTAAGAGGGTTGGACATTGTTTTAATCACCCAGCCACTAAATCGCGGTAGTTATAGTAGTAGTAGTAGTAGTAGCAGTAGTAGAACTTACTTGAGATGAATAATAGTCCAAGGTCAACAAAAATGGAATACAGAACCTGTATTAATGGGGGGTGGGGGGGGGGGGGGGGTATTGACTCTCCTTTGTAACGATAAAAAAATAGGTAAGTATGTCCTAGGTTGTGCGAAATTGATGTTGACATAAAACTGACGAGTATTGGCTCTAATCTTGATTCAAATACACTTTACTTTTGAAACACGAATTCGTTTCCGAAAAGCACTACCGCACACTTGTAATCCTATTGTCTGAGTAAAATAATCATTTCCTACTGGAGACGGGGTTTAGCATTTTTTGTTTGGGTTCTAAGTCCTACCGACATTTGAGGACTATTTACACGACATATATAAAACCTACCTCACAACGATGTCACGCCTTACCCAGTCCAGGGCTCGAGCCCATCACTCTCCCAAGTCTAAATTTTATACTTAACTCCAAAACTTCAATTTTTCTGAGTAAGGTTTTACTTTAAATCGATCAGTTTTCCACTGACCTAAAATACATTTCCGTATGTTACCAGTTATAGGATGTGCGTTATTTGGTATTAAAATAAAAGAAATTGAATATTTCATATTTCACGGAATTCTGTCTCATTCTAAACTATAGACTACAGAACTATCTGTATTTGCCGAGTGCCAAGCAAGGGACCTATACCAGAACCCTAATTAACGACACCGATTGTCACGGCCAGGGATCGAACGCACGTCATTTTATGGGGAAGACGCTCTAAGCACCCAGTCACCAACACCGGTCAGATAACATGTAAAATGACCCATCGTGATATTAAATGTGTATGATATCACATTATTATGCTATTACATGTGCTTCAAAACTGCTGTGCAGAGAGACCCCCCCCCCCCCCCCCCTGCACCAACAAAACCCAAAGTAGGGGCATATTAAGAAATTTACATGAGTATCAGCCCATTTATCGGTATCACCTTGAAAAATATACCTAAAAGAATACGTGCGATGTTCATATTATGGACGTAATCAAAGATATAATTCGCTAAAACCTGTTGAAAGTACCGAGGTCGTTTTCCATGTTGGTACATCACTAAACTGATTGTCCGAGTTTCAGAGAGCAGTCGCTGATAATTAAAAAAGTTTACACGCATAAACATCGTTAATATATTCTAATATTCCGTGCACTACTTAATATTGAGCAACTCAGCTGGTTAATTTTGATAATCAAATAAATACGCTTGACCTTTATTGTCCAGTCTGCCGAAGACGTTGTGAGATAATGTATTATCACAGATCAGCTTAACCTAGATCAAACAAAATTAACAAAGCATCGATCAAATGTATAATACAAGACACAGACAAGTTTTTGTTCAGAAGTGTTCACTGGCTGAAATGTCAAAAATTAGCACGACGAAAAATACATTACCGTACTGACTTACAAAGCGGTTTATTTACGTTAATTAAATGAATGTACTGTATAAATGTACATACTTAACTACGATCATCAGTAGATCCTCCTCCGTTTCAGTGTGTAATTGAAATACTTTAAACGTCCATGTATATACTAGGAATAGTATGGTCTGTGTAGCAACCGATTAAGATGATCAGTGAAAAGGGGAGAGAACAAACTTATATAAAGTTAGCTTACGTCCTCCCCAAACTCAAGGGGATAAGAGAAGTAAGAAACAGTCGTTTGTTTTGTAAAAGTTCTTTCCCTTGGAACATTATTTGGTTTAATAATCAAAGCGCTGAGAGAACAGGGTGATGATGTGATGAGCTCACATTTCTTTTGTTTATCAAAGTAAATTTATTCAAAGAGGATCAAACTTTCAAGCAATTCAAAATAATCAATGTTATAAACCCACATGAACACTGTCGTTACAAGAAAAGATAGCAATAAGCACATTGCCACTCTTACTTCTCTTGCCTACATTAATATGTGTATCTAAATCAAGACAGAACAAGTCATAGACAACATATTTTCACTATTTTATGTTTTATTTTATTTCATTTTATTCTATAAACACATGCACTTAATATAGATAAATTGATGATAACCAATATTATAAAAAAGATGGCCAAGATGGCCCTGTGCCGCTCAGCTGAGTAAGATTGCTGTGTTAGGCAAGATTACCAAAAATGTGGCATCTAAAGTGTTTGCAATGTTTTCCTAACATTTGACTAAGTGACCTAGATTTTGACCCCACTTAATTTGCACTCAGCTGTGATTTCATGCAGACAACATTCTTATCAAGTTTTATTAAAGACTGGGACAAAAATTAAGTCTCTACAGTGTTAACAAGGTTTTTTCTATTTGACCTGGTGACATACTTTTTTACCCAATGTGACTCAGTTTTGAACTCATCCATATATAGTGAAGGCAAACATTTTCCATTTTCAAACTCATCCAAGATTTCATGAAGATAAACATTCTGACCAAGTTCTATTAAGGTTGGGTAAAAAATGTGGCCTCTAGTGTGTTCACAAAGTTTTTCTAATATTTTTGAAGAATTGACCTGGTGACCTAGTTTTTGACCCCAAATGACCCAATTTCAAACTCATCTGAAATATCACGTAGACAAAAATCCTGACTGAATTTTATAAAGATAGGGCTAAAACTGTGATCTCTTGAGTATTTACAAAGTTTTACTAAGATTTAATCTGGTGACCTGGTTTTTGACCCCACGTGACCCAATTTTGAACTCCTCTAAGATATTATTAGACAAACATTCTGACCTAAATTTATTAAGATTGGGCAAAAACTATTGCCTCTAGAGTGTTCACAAGGTTTTTCTAAGATTTGACCTGTTGACCGAGTTTTTGACCCCACTTGACCAAACTCATCCAAGATTCCATGTAGATAATATTCTGATCAATTTCTATGAAGGTTGGGCCAAAACTAAGTATAGAAAACAATGTTTGGAACTAATTTATATCTGCGTAGTTAAACTTAAATACAAACAATATAATTATACAGCGTATTTACAAACAATCTTTTATTGACTATAAGGTGGGTTTTGATATTGGGCTAAAATGGTTAGTGGCCCATTATTTTTTTAAAAAAAGTAGTGTAATACTTCAAACAGAAAAGCATGATGTGTGTTAATATATGCAATTTGTATATACCCACTAACTGTATATACCCACTAACGACAACATTGCTACAATGCATAACTAAGAAAGAATATTTTACTGAAGATCATGCATTTGTTTAGAAAAATCACTGATTTGCATATTCCACAAATCTTTGTTATTTTTATGATGACCTTCCATATGTCCCATATGTTAACAAATCCCGAGTACATAAGTTGGTGACATAGCAGCTAAACATATTGTGATTTCGGCGATTTTTCATACTCCAGGGGTCTACACTAACAGCCTCCCAGAATCCCAAGGACACTGTAAATTGGGAAGGGACTCCAGAATTGACATGCCAAGAATTCCATTGGGACACCTGCTTTTCCAATTAAAAATAATTTGACTTGACTATTTGAGTTTACCGTAGCTTCAACAGTATTTCAGTCATATAGCGACGTCCAGCTAATGGCAGGTGGAGGAAGACCTCGAATGCATGGAGACATCTTGGTAAAACCACCGACCTACCGCAAGCCAGCTGGAAGGCTTCCTCACATGAAAATTCCAACAACCCTGCCGGGATTCAAACCCATGTGGTGAGGGGCTGTATGAGTGTTTAAGTCAGCGACTTTATCCTCTCGGCCATAGAGGCCCAAAAAATAATTTGAACAGCAACATCTGTTGACAAACTACGTTATCATCTTCATAAAACTTTCTTTTTAGTAACATTCTTTGAAGAATCATAACTTTTCAACCAATTGTTATGCGAATAAAACCATCATAATTATGTCTGAATGACATGACTTGGACTCCTAATTTCAAAGCAGGTGTTCCGTTGGGATACCTGGCTAAAAAGTTAGTGTCAAATGCTGTTCTCAAATTAAACAATTAGTGTATTTCGACATCCATACAAAATACTAAAATGAGCAATTAATTAAATATTTTCAATGTTTTTAACTATAATCTCATTAAAATCAGATCCAGTATATTTGCTCATAGAAACGCAAATTAGGAAATGATTTAATTATTTTTTAAAGCAGATATTAGCATATCATGTACAATTTGTGTTAGTCTGCCATATGTATTTCATATTTTCTTTTTCATGAAATTGTATCTATTAAATCATTGTAAATGTATTTTTTGAGCATGAGGATTATTTAAATATACTACTGCGAAAACTAAGATATAATGTTAATATATAAAATAAAGACTTTCTGACCAGTATTTGAAATAGCAAACAAGAGATATGGTCAAAATAGAGTTCCAAGAAATGAATGTTACCATCAGTGCTAAAAGTCATTGGATATAAAAAATGATATCATTTTATAATTGAATGACTGTGTTTTGAAAATACAAATGTATAAGAAAAAGCTTATATCAATTAACATTTCTATATTAGATCTAGTTCATACAAGTTTTTGACTTTATATCAGTCAAAAAATAAAACTACTCTCATTATATTGGCAATAATTACATTGTAAGAAAGCCATGAAAGCAAGAAATGATTTCTTAAATCATTTTTTTTAATGAATTATAAATATCTTTCAGAGATCCATGATAAATATAATTTATGAACTTTTTATTGGACAACTCCAATTATACACACATAATAATATATGTGTTTTGTTTGATTTAAACTTGTTTTATGTTTATTGGAAAACAAGTTTTTATACTACTTATAATAATCCCTCTTTACAGTGCATGGGTTGGATTAGTACTTGGCAACTGGGAAGGCCATACAGAATTCTAACCCCTAATGAGGTTCAAACCCAGGACCTTTGGATCTAAAGTCATGTATGTTACTACTGGAATGATTAAAAGTACTTATTTTCATAATTTCACTTTTTCATTAAGGAAAGCTGAAGGAGAAAAAACAGTATATAATATCCATTTATTTATGTTGGATTTTGTAAATGCAGTAGAATTACTTGCTGCGAATGAAACCTTGCACTTGTCCCTCCACAATCACCTGTTATTTGATATGTGCTCAGCCATTGGTTGCAAGTATGATCTGGGCATTAAAAAACATTCAAAAACATTTGTATCAAAATAAAGTTAAATTTTGAACATTTTGCTACATAAAACTTCTTAGGTTAAGTCAGTACTTTACACTGAACTTATTTGAAACCATATGGCACTAATAAGAAAATTAAAGGCATCATTTACATAAATTGTAATTAAAATGGTACACATATGGTAATTTTTTTTCCATTGAAGTTCCTTTAACTGCGATAAGTGTACATATGGTAAATAAAGCATCTCTAAAACAATACATTTTAAACACGATCAACTTGTTTTCTGCAGATTTTTATGTTGCTCCAGTGCCTTTTCAAGGACTTCAAGATCCACCCTGTGTTTGAACAGGAAGTCCTCATACATGTGGAACACTGGGATATCATACTTGTAGAGGTTGTACCAGTCTTCATTCTCTGGCAGAGTTATGTCCACTTCCTCTAGAGTGAACTGAAATATACAGAATGTTTTGTTTTGAAAGTTCTTGACATGTAGACCATTTCACCAGAGGATTGGCAATACCCATTATAATTTGCTGATATAAATTGACCAATCAGTGACTGGGAAAATTCTCAAATGTATGTTTATTTCCCATTGAACAATGTGTGGAATTATACACCAGCATGTAGATTAGGTGTTCAGGAAATGTTTGTTGATTTTTCGTAGGTTTACATCTCATGTCGAAGTGAACTATACAAGCTATAATTATACATGAAGAGTTCAGTGTAAATATGAACATTTACTTTATCAATTTCCATAAGCACAGAAATTAAGAAAAGACTGACTTGAAAAAATACTCAGGTCAAGATGATTTTATAAATTTTAACTTATTTTTTTTTTATGTTGAATGGAAAACCATGATATTTTTTTTTTTTTTTTTTTTTTTTTACATCTTTATTTTTGCTGACTGGGAAACAAGTTCTTATAGCTTATACTTATCCCTCTTGATGGTTCCTGGGTTGGACCAGTACTTTGCACCCCGAAAGGACATTAAAAATCCTTGCCCCAAACAAGTTATAAACCTTACACCTTCAGATCAGCAGTTGGGTAAGTTACCATTGTTTTAGGATAAACAAAAGAAACAACAATTTATTTGTGAGACAAAAAATCATACTTCAAATTACAACAAAAATTGATTTTACATTTTTTTCAGGTAAACACATTTTCAAATCCTACATATAGTAAGACATTAAAATGGTTACAAGAACAGAGTTGTGGCTTAATTGCATTCATAAAATTAATGTGTCATTAAAATTGGTAATGTTTACTATAGCAATCACCATATGAGGGTGGTTCTTGATTAGTTTGACCAATGTTAAAGTAATGTGGCATTTGGTTATAGTTGTGATGCACTTCTGGAACACAGCACTTTATCTGTAAAATGTAGGCAGAGTTTCAAAATTACTAAAATATTGTCAGTATGTCACCAAACATACATCATATATTTATAACAAATTGCATTTTTCTTCAAGCCAAACAGCAAATTATTGTTATAATGGTGTTATTTATTAACACTACAATTTAAAAAAAAGTGTAAATATATACCCTGTGCATATAGGGCTTCAACACAGCCTTGGCCTCATCACACAGGGTGCAGCTGTCCTTTGTAAACAGGTAGATTATGGGTAGGTTCTTGTCACGGGTGGTAACAGTTCTATGAGCTAGACATTCCATCCTAGACGCTGATAACAGTGGTAATAAAGACTTATTACAAGAATGTATGCTATATGAAGTCAGAGCTTTATCTGTAACACATTTCGATGATGAGTAGAGACACAGCTGACTGAACGTCCTGGTCTGTAACAAGCATAACTGTCTTCCCTCCATCCTGATTTTGTTCCAGTAACATTTATTTATTTCCTTGAGCACAGGTAAACCTCCTTTACATACCTGTGATAACATTTTAAATTCCTGGAATATTTTCTGATCTACTGATCAGGTTGCTGCGCTGAAAACAAAATATACATTTCATAAGGATTGCAATGAGTATGATTATTGAGAACTCACTCTAAGTCCAAGTATGGATACTTGAAATAAATTAATATGCGAGTAAATGACTAAAAATAAGTTATTTATTAAATATTACTTACATCGTTTTTAATTCATACATAGAATAAGCAAAATTAATTTAAATAATACACTTAGTTGTAATAATCATGTTATCTACAAAATTTATCTTGACAAATCTCTCCCTAGTCTGTGATGTTGTCTTTTTTAATTTCAGACTTTTGACAAAGAGTGGAGACATCATATTCTTACATTCAATCAGGGCTCTTATAATTATTATGAGCATTAAATACGACAGGAAATTAAACATACACTACTAACTCTCCTGTTTTTGTCAATTCTTAAAGCAAAATGAAAGTAGCAGGTGCTTGTTTTAAGAGTTACTTCCCTTGGTAATATAATCGCAGCAACCAGTGGACCAATGAGATTTGGAGAAAATTGTTCTTCCTGTCAACAGAAGAAGCAAATATTAATACGCCCAAAGATTGTCATTGATAGAAAAATAGTTTTATACTATTATAAATTATTCTTTGCAAATCAAATTAGTAGGAAATTCATCATACATATCACGAATCAATTTCATTATATGTGTTATCAAGAATTTTGCTTATAGATAGATCTACTTTCTTACCTTTCTTATATCGGTAATTTGGTTTAACGCATGTTTAAACAATATGGTGGACACCAAATGTCATTTTCTGGATAGTTGAAATGTTTAATGGATATTTTAGGTTTGTAACTTATTCGTATTATATTTTCCATTGGTAAAATACCCTTCATTTCTTAATTCAGCTTCCCTTTGAATGTCATGTCACATTTTTTCTTTATAATATCATTTGAATCATAATGAAAGTGAAATGCTTCGACATGTTCGATAGAAGTGAAATAGGCCTACATCTAAGTAATTATTTTGTCTGGAAAGTACCCAAAACATGCAAGTCATACCATTTGGATTTATGAATGGGTGAGGAGGAGTGAATATCAGCTAAGTGTTCAGAGCCTAAAGTCATGGGTTGATGGTACTGTAAGAATGCAGTAGAATCGTGTATATTTCTTCTCTTAACTTCAGAAGACTTTACCCGTTTGTGCCTATTATCGGGGGCTTTACACAATGAAGACAGTTAAGCAGTATTATATAAAAGGTTTAAACATAACTGGTTTGCCACGAATACATTAAAATATTATTCATCACAATAAAACCTTTTTCTAAATAATCATTTGACTTCAAAACCCTGAAATATTTTTTACTTAAACATTATAGGGCAACAATCTGACTCGATTGATGCTTTCTCATACTTTCAGGGATATTGATTTCCTGCGCTGCACAGTTATATACTGTACTTGTATCAGAAACTAAAGGTTTTGCATGGGGAAGCACTTGTATCCATTTCAACTGTCATGTCTGTGGGCAAACTATATTTTGATTATATTTTTTCTGCAAAAGTAAACTTGTCAGGATGACATTTTTATGAAAAATACGAATTTTAATATTTTCTGCTTTAAACATTACTGCATCCTAAAAATAGATTGCAATTTTCATAAAATTTGATGACCGCAATATTATGTCCATTTTAGATAACTTGCCGTACAGCTTCTTTTCTTAAGAAGATTGTATGACGTCATAATAATTAATATTGGAACCCTTGATAATATGAGAATTGGGGATAATAGCTCCAATATATTAAGAAAAATTTTATGAATCCTTTATATACTAACATGGTAGAGGGCTACCATGGCTATGTGGTTATGCTTAATAGGCACTGACTTATTTAACATCAATTATATAGCTTTTAAAAACTCACTACTGTGCATATATGGTTTTTGTCATGGTCATGGTCTTATCACTCAGATATTCATGTGAGTTGTTCCAGTAAACTTGCAGGAGGTTAGTGGTTTTAGTTGGATGTCTCTTGTGTTCTTAGGTTTCTTTCTACCTGTAATCATCAAGGCTCACTCTGCCAATGACTGTAACTGACTGAAAGTGGTCAGCACTCATTTTCAAATATAACTATATAACTAGTGCATGAAAATTTATTATAAAAACATTGATTGGTGTCAAGATTCTGAATGCACATG
>CM037777.1:45991591-46041591 GCA_021229015.1 Solen grandis
TACTCATCTCTACATATTTCAAATGACGCGACAGTGTCTATTTGAAAGTATATCGTAAAATAACTGCCATTTTTTACGTTTTTACAAATTGGCATATATTTCATAACAACAATATTTGTCTATGTAACAAAGAATTATAAAAAACTTAAAAAGTTGGAGAAATGCATTATGTGTATAAAAATTTTGTTTCCAAGAAAAACAGATGTCATTAATGCCATGTTTTACATCGCCGGGTATAGATCATTTTATCGCTCTCTATAAAAGCCGCTCGGTATTGAGAAAGATGGTCACGTCATTTACTTGTACATCTATATTAACTTTTCTGAACATCCATTTCACTGGTAAATAAAAATGTAATTGGTTCATTGTGTTATTTGTCTTTGACAATTGTGCACGTAGGTTTAATGCATTGGGCAGTGTGCATCGTATGAAATTAACCCCAATGACATTGCCTGACAATATCACTACGCTGGATGTAGTAATGGCACCATTTCAGACGCTACTTTATGGCTCCGGAAATATCCTTCTTGCACGAAGATACATTTTATGCCCAATAATGATAATAAATTCGTTTTTTTTTTCTTCTGAAAATCTATTTTCCATGTAGATTTTTTTTTATCTATCTTCAGAAAAATGGGAAGTAGGCTTTTTGGAGACACAGAAAGAAAAAGAATCTCATTTGTAACATATTCTTTTACAAGCTGGGCAAGCATATTTGATTTAGTTTTGAATGGCTACTTTTATTAGTTTTAAGTAAGTCTGCATACCTAGTTATGAAACATATATTAATCTTAAGAATTGGCGTGATTATGACATATAAGAAATACTTTACCAAGGATATACATTAAGTACCATTTTCCTCATTGCAGAAACAAAGTTTCTTACGTAAGTCTAACTAAAAACTTTAAGTCCTCCTTTCTTCAACACATGCAGAGCTCCCTCTAATTTGTAACGATAATGATCCATAAAATTGGAACTACAACTTCCTCATTTTCTTAATACCCCAGAAGCCGAAGGAATGGCGTTACTTTCATGCTGTGTTTCTTTTGCAATTAGCAAAAAATGTGTTTTCTTTGCATTAGGCGAACTGGCTTTTAATGTTTCTCGTTAGAACTGACACGAAGGATCAAGGGAACGCTCTTGAGATTTATTATCTTTTAAATTCTTAAAATTTGTATATACAGATAAAGCTTTGATGTTGCAAGCTTAAGCATTTTACTTCGCCATCATAACCGAGAAGAAATTGCTGATTAATCATTGCACTAATTTTGGTCGATGATTTAAAGTATAAAATAAGTTAGGTTTAAGACATCAAATGAAACAATTAATGAAACTGTTCATAGGGTTACACTGTCTACTAAAAACGAACGATTTAAAATGATTTACAATAGATTGGGCATATCTTCTGTGCGCTGATTTTAAATTAATGAAGAAACATTCTTAGACTATATGAAAAGTATGGAACGAGACCTGAACAACAAACATGTTGAATATGGACCTATTTCAAAAGTGTGCTGGTAACTGAATGTTTAAAATAATGGTCCGTATTCAGAAATATTTATACATGTGTGTGTGTGTGTGTGTTTAATTTAAAGAAATTGTTGCATTAGACCACAATAATATCAAAGAGTTTAGAAATTGTGCGGTAAAAATGCCAAATGCTACTAAAACGGAGAAAGAGTGCTTCTTAGTTTTTTTTTTATTGCTTCTTGAAATTACACACATTACACAAACAATCATACCTGCATACATCTATACACATATATATTGTTTCCAGAAAAAAATATTGAGAGATAGAAAAATAGATAGAAAGTAGTATTTCCTCGCATAGACATTGTACAACCTCAACGAAAATCGATGTATATGTTGCGTTAATGGTTTCATATCTTAAAAAAAAGAATGAAATAATTTGGTAAAGGCATTATTGAACTATAAGCTGTTTCAAGTATTTCTGTTAATAAAGGGCATAAGGACTCACATGTGTCATTGTACTGGGTATTTTGTACACAAACTGATGTTCTGATTCAAAACTGCAATACGATGAACATCAGTGGTACTTTTGAGGACCAATTTACCTCTGTAAGTATACAGGAAAAAAAACACAACAAGCACCGCTCCAACTGTTCCTGTGAGATTATTCATGCAGTATTTCAATTTTGGATTCCTTTTAAGTGGAGCATATATATATAATTTTTATTTAGGTGAGACATCAAGTAGATGGAATAAAAAGGAAAGCTTTCGTTAAATTCCAACTGAAGTATCATTCAGATGAAAAAAGGGATATTCGTCTTGATATTTATATTCCTTTTTTGACTATGATGTTAAGAAACCAATTTATATAGTGGCCGTGCGTATGTACACTTCTTTTATTTAAATGATTGTCAAACTATGATAATCTCACAGTCTTTCTTTTGTTTAAACTCTTGTCTGTCTCTGTCTCATCTTCATGTAAAAATATAAAACAAAAGACGGGGAAGGGAGGTGGGTGGGGGGGGGGGGGGGCGAAAACGGAAATATTTTTTTAGAAAATCTATAATTAAAGAAGGCATATATAGGGCAGTTATTAAGTATTAGAGCGAACTGTCTATACATATAAGGTTAACATCGTTCTCTTCTAATTACGCTACCAAAGCGCCGGCGGCGGACTCAAAGTGTTCGCGGAAGCAACCAAGTGAGTTGATGATGATGTAACATCGATCAAGGTCCACTAAGACAGTGTAGCGGAAATTAAAGACTGAACAACAAGATTCTATTTAACAGATCAATATGTCTGAGCACGGCAGCCTGGCTTAGTTATCAGGTGATGGGAAGATAAGCCGTGGTCTGAAGGAAACCAGGACCTTAATGAAACCGTAGAAATCGTGGTTGCAAAACAAGAAATAATAAGATAAGATAAAATGATTTTACGTCGTTTAAGAGGTAGAGCAGTGCTCACCTCTATCCATGATGCATGCCAGACTGTGACGATTTTTGACAGACACCTGTAATTTATAGTATATCATTAGATGTACAATCTTCGATTGAGGCCATGACTTTACAAAGATATTCGTAAGGCACAAAATGCATGTCAAGTCTATACCAAGCCTTAGCAAACCGTAGCAAATCTTTAGTGAAACGCTATTTGAAACATATAGCCACGTAGCTGTGGCAGTGGCTTTTAATTTTATTTTTACCAACCTCTCTTTCTTGTGGCTACAATATTGTTCATATTGTTGTTTATTTTTATGACATTTTACATCGTTTCAGGGTCGAACTCTATCCATGCGAAATGCCGTTGATGGCTACTAATACCTGAACTTTCATTTAACGATTAGATGATTGTGCACCAAATAATTAGCTAAATGAATGAATTAATTATGTTAATGAATAGAGAGGGAAAACAGCGCAAAATAAAGTTGTACGGCATAAAAAAAACATATTTATGTGCAAAATTCAATGAGAAGGACACGATTTAGATAAAAAAAACGTCCCTATGATTTATCAATTATTTCAAACACATATAACAGTTTAAGTTATCAATGAGTACTTTCAAACTTATCCAATCCAATACTACCATATGCTGGGTAATGGAATCTTAATACGCGACTTAGATTGGTGTGACAATTACGAAATCAGGCACTGGCATTAACGCACGGGGTGCAATTTCCTGCATTCCATCTTGTGCGGTCTGTAAAAAAAATTTCCGGAATCATAATCTGGCCATTAATGAGAAATTAAGTGGCCATTTTCACGTATATGGTATTGTTTTTTGTGTCGGGAATCTGCTTTACATCACGCATTAAAGCAAGTTTGCGTTTACTACGGGTCTGGTACTAATAATGCAGAAGGTCGGGCTTACGTAATGAGGGTGAGGTGTTCAGTACGAACTATAGCAAAAGCGTTGAGCGTATTGATGTAAAGGCTGGAATGCCAATTTCCTTTTTTTTTTATAAGGATGTTAATTGACGCCTTCAGTATTAGGACCAGTATTGGTCTCTCATACAGTATTTTCTCCTGCTAAATTGAATATTTACTTTTTTTATTATGGCGGATAAACTATTAGCTATTGCTATTCAAATCTTTGTCTTAACTTAACTGGCATGAGGCAAACATTCAATAATAACCTAAATCTTTTTTTTATATAATAACGCATTCAAACCAAGATTCATACACTCATATGGTTATTGTCTCAATCATGCTTTACAGAACACTGATACAATTGATTTTAATGAATATATACATCGTTAAAATAGTTATTTACCAAACGTGGATCCAAACTCAAACGCAACTTCGGCATAATTGCATCAACACAATAGTTTAAAGTTTCAAAAGACTATTTTTTACAATCCAATCTTCATCACATGCTATCTCAACATGACTTATTTGATGACAGTGAGCGTGCAAGACGTATCAATGTGAAGCAATTTGGTGCCACAATCACATTCCAGAAAGACTACACTTTTGCATACTGTAAAGTAACGGCAACTCTGGAGAGAGTTTTTAATGTTTTTCCTCATCTAAGTAGTTCTTCTTTGCTTGTTATTGTGGAAGTTACGTACTGGGATGAACATAGATTCTTAATATAGTACAAGAAATTACTCCGGAAGTTGCTTAAGAAAATTTCAGCCGGTATAATTTAATGAAACGTTGTTTTGAATGTACTGAACACATTAACATATACGTGTTTTCCTGGTTCCAATGATCGATCAGTTAGACTGGTTAAGGAATGTTATAGTTACAATTTCTGTCCTCATACCAAGGTTGTAAAAATTTCTCAGTATATATGGGTAGTTCCATAACTGGTTGTCCCAAAGTCAGGGTAACATGACTAGTTGTTGATCATGTAATTTGTCAACGGCATTATATCTCAGTTTTCAGTTATCCTAATGATTGAAATACGACGTATATGGTGTTAAGCAAAGAAAGCAAACAACATTTCAGCATTTATTCTGAAAAACAAGTTCTGGATTCTTTTTTCGGTAAAACAATTTAGAATTGCACGGAGGTAAATCATTATGGAAATATAGGTAAATTTCTAACCTAGGTTAAAAATCAATTATGTTTAGGCTACATGTATTAAATAAGCAACTGTTTTTCACCTGGATGGTAACGCAATTCACTTCGTCCTCCATGCATGTAGGTTTCTTCTCATAATAATGACCACGTTCGTAAACAATCTCACGCAAAGAGTTGTAATCTATATATCTTAGATAATCAAGCATTTTTCAATAGGCAACCTTTTTCATTAACTTTAAATTCATTGGCAATATTCTGTAGTGAGTCGAAATATTTATATTGAAACATATAAATATCAATCACGACGAGTTGACTAATTTTAAATATATTATCCCAAAAGTCCAAGTTATGCTAGAAATTGCCTTGCCATATGTTTTCTATACCAAATTTGTAAATTCGCACCTGACTTCTATCTTTAGTAAGATTGTGTTACTAACTTGAATTTATATGCAGTGTAATTAAATTGCCTTTTTATACAACTGCTAAGAAAATAAAAGATAGAAAATATCGCTTGTGGTTGCTATTTTTAATATTATATTCCTCTTCAGCACAATGAATGACATATATAATTGAATAATGAAAAAAAATCCCTAATTTTTGGTTGAATGAGGGCCTCGATTGATGCTCTATAAAATATCTCTATAAACTATAAAATTTATCATAACAATATTAATTCACAGAAAAAAAAAAGTTTTCAGAGGACAAAATAAATGTAAAGCTGCTGCAAATAGATGCCAGTAAAAATATTCAGAACTTGCTATATCTCACTGTATAATATTCGATGAGAGAGATATGTCAGTTCTTAAGTATACATTTACGTTTAAAGTGTTGAAAATACAAAATGTAACAAATATATATAACTCCAAAGTTAAAACTTATACATTTTGAGTCATTTTTTCTCCGACTTATGTTTGGCAACATTACAGCATTGGTGACTAAAAACACTGACTGTTTATTATTCACTCGGCTCACTTACCCTTATTTCTTGTCTTATATAACTAACAAGTTAACTGTATCCGTTCATTTGTATTATGTATTGTAGTTTGAGAGCCACACATTATGATTGAAATAATGGGGTACATTGACGATGTATGGGAGACAAACATTTTTTCACAGACCAGGCAGTTGTCGTATATTGATACACGTCAATATATTTAATACTGATTGCATTTACTAGATTAATAAATAATACAAATCAGACGTTTGACAGTTAGATGGTTTATTGCCCATATCTCATTCTGGTGTCACATAATATATTTATGTAATCTCAAGGCATGTTCGTGATTTACTGAAATATTTTTATAAAATCATTTATTATTTATTGCCATTGTGACGAATGTGTTAGACTCATGTTTTCGTGATATACACAAGGGTATAAACCTTTCCCAACCTGTCTGGCGAGGAAACCATATCGTGTTACGGAAATTAATATTTATATCTTTTTACAAGTAAAATGTGATAAAACGTGCACAAATGAATAAATAAATATTGTCTGAGCAAGTATGAGACGGTCGGACGGATGAGGGAACCGACATGAAGACGGAGAAACACTTGAAGAACAACAAAAAGGTTATCAGCTGAATGTGTTCTACGTGCTTAATTTGAATTTCCATAGCTTTATTGATTGATAAAACTCGTTTGACGTCCATCGTCGAGACGGTACAATATTATTATACTTTCTTTTTATCAGCAGACTTTCCCTCGAAACATGATAAGAAAATGACATTTTTCAAATAAATAATTTCACAAGACAGATGTCAGAGGAATTGCATTAACCAGTAGAGGCATCCGCACATGCCAAAACCTAATTGGATGCAATAGCAGATATGGTTTGCCTTTGTTTATTTACATAGATTGCGCAATTCACACAAATTATACAAATCACTTACTGGCACAAGAACCATATTGTTTAGTCGTGTAGGGAGGAATTTCATCGAAATACGCTTAGTCAAACATTTAATAATCACAATCTAAATCTAATTTTTAAGCTTTTGTATTCTACCATATGATAAATAAAGCTGGAGGCAAAAAAACAGCATAATTCCAAGATATCTTAATTAAGATTTGTGAGTAAGGCATAATCGTTCTACATGGCAAAATCATGCAGTTGTAGCGTCTGTGAAATCTCTCTCGGTAGATCACTAGGCGGCAGTTTGTCAGTAATTTTATTCATCCAGAGCAACCGACAGACAGCTGACCACAGCACACGTCACAGTCCAAACCCTTGTAAGAAGCTTTGCCGACATGAAAGGTAACAGCGAGTGAAACTCATTACTGCTTCCATATATTGTTATATAGTGGCAGGATAACGTTCAAAGTTAAGATATCTTTACATCTTAGCTAGTCTCAGAATCACCCGACAAGCGAAGGTACAATACTCTGTTATTCCGCGACCGGGCTTCGAAGAGAGAGAGAGAGAGAGAGAGAGAGAGAGAGAGAGAGAGACTTGACTTGACTTGACTTGACTATTTGAGTTTACCGTCGCCTCGTCAGTATTTCAGTCATATAGCGACGTCCAGCTAATTACAGGTGGAGGAAGACCCTGAATGTACGGAGGCATCCGGGTAGAACCACCGACCTACCGCAAGCCAGCTGGAAGGCTTCCTCACATGAAAATCCGAATGACCCTGTCGGGATTCGAACCCACAGAGAGAGAGAGAGAGAGAGAGAGAGAGAGATCATATACTGACGATAGGAGTGATTGATGTGTTGGATGCGGGCAAGATATAGAGCTGCTTGCTTTCCCGATAATGTGATGAATATCACTGAAAGTGCCTTTACATCGGTTCATCTATTTTATCAAGAAAATTGTAAAATAAATTTTGCTTCGTTTGATCTGTAAATAAATAAAAAACAACAACAGCATGATCAAATTGTAGTAAAAATCACATTTTTATATGTAAAACAAGTACATTTACATCTGAGAATAATATTCAAGTGGGTTTGAAGTTATCGGAATAGAAAATCGAGAAAGCTGTAATATCTTCACAAATGTAATTACATGTATTTGTATTGGTTTAATAAAAACTCGGCGCCGAATCCATAAATAATATACGCGGACTTCACACTGTCTTATATTTTATGGTAATGTGAAATAAACTGCCACATTTTACTTACAACATTTCGGCTTCGATGAATTTTCGTTGTACTTGATCAAGCATAAAAGAGTTTAACTTGATTTATCTGTTTTTTATGATAAATATATATTTCGTTTTCCACAGGATTGCCCTTGAATCATCTATTTAATCTATAAAGCCGTAATCCAAGTCGGAAATACTGAACTAATTTTTGGATCTTATCAAAAATTCGTATACATCAGTATTTATGATATATGTGAGAAATAATTGAAATAAAAAATGATGGAGTAGAAAGGCTTAAGAGACCATATATTGCTTTGCCGACAAATTATATTTGAAATTCATTTCTGTTATGCCAAGTAAATGTCTTACTTTCTATATACGTTTTTGTTTGCTGTTTCAAATCATAATGTCAGATATTAAATCGCTGCGTAAAATTCAATTTAAATTATATATCTATTTAAGTCTTACCATATATTACCATTTAAAACCAAGATCATATCGACAACAAAGCACAATTCACATCTCGAAGTAGGACCTCCACGTGTTTTTTTTTATTTCACCCCCTTATCACTATGCGCTAAAAATAACCACAACATGTTTTCTATCCCCACCATACTTGATGTTACTTTTTCAGTCAGAGCGAGTTCGAATCCCATTTTTTGGTAAAATGTTTAATGACCTTCCCTGGCGCAAAATACTATCTAATAAAGGAACAAATGAGAATAGATAGAATCAGTCAAATCCACGTAAAATAAAAAAAAGTTTAAACCTTAGTGTTCTCACTAGAATCATGTAACCCGAGTCCTTGAGAAAAAAAGCAAAGTCTTGAGTACTCCAATAATGTCTGTATAAGGGTTTTTAGGGAACAGGAGTTCATTTCTCAAAACGCAGAGGCCAGGACACCAATCTGGAGTGAGTGAGAACCGCGATCGTAATCATATGAAATCAAATATTTGTGATATACTCAAAATATGTGGCGCCATATAAGTTAATAAAGCATAAAGCTCTCTATAGAACATACAAGGTGGGTTAATGTGTCAATATCCCTTCTCGTTATTCTGCCTTAATATAGATTTTCAACAATATTTTAACATATTTTACTTCAAGTTTTAATCCAGTGTTCTTAAAACGTCAATACTGTCCCCGGTGGTCGAGTGGTTAGAGCGTCCGCCTCGGGAGCGGGAGGTTGTGGGTTCGATCATCGGCCGCGACATACCAAAGTCGTAAAAAAAAATGGAACTGTTATAGCTCCCTTGCTTGGCGCTCAGCATATAAGGGTGGTTGCAGGACTGTTTGGCCCGGTCTCAGGATAATGTGACTGGGTGTGGTATCATACCACATGTCTACGGCGCAATACTACAGTGTGACAGCACTATATCTGTCTCATGTAGACATCGTCTACAAATGACTGAAATACTGTCGTCAGTTGGACGTTAAACCCAACAAACAAACAAACAAACAAACATTTAACGTCAATGGTAGCAATGTTTTATCAAGGTATTAGCAACTCGACTGAAAAGTTTTTAACCTGAAATCCAATAAAATCATCTAAGTAATATATTTCATAATGTATGACTTAGATTGCTGTCCAGAGTAAAAGTCTGAATGTATTAAACTCTTTTTTAATCACTTAATCGCACGTGGTTATATACTCTATATATACGCTGCCGGCGCAAAGGTTTTCGTCAACTGAACTAGTTCTTTCTAAAATACAAACAGTTTGGTCTTGATTTCAATAAATCACAATATCTTTTCATGGTACAGCATTATCTTCAATGCTTCTCCCTTAAGCCTTTGTTGATCTTTATACTCAACGATCATTATCAAATCTAAATTGAAAAATGTGTCAAAACATAATTCGATTAAGTAGAACCACTACATTACGAAATTATATAGCGTTCTGATTGACTTTCAAAAATAATTATATCTGTGTCATTTATTTTAATTGAGACTCATACAAATATCTGAAAAATAAGCTCATTATTCTATCTGAAGGCATGAACTCTGTTATAACTTGATTAATCGATTTTAATTAAGGAAAACATTTTCAAAAGATATGAGATTTATACGTGGTTTGCGTAGAAATTAATATTCCTGAGCTTGTTGAAATTTTCTCTTAATCCTTTCACATTATAGGTTATTGTAGAAAAGGCCAAAATAAATGTAAAGCTTAAAGTGTGACAAAATGTTTGCCTCATCTCAAATGTACTAAGTGGCAGCAATCAGTAACTTAGTCAGGTTGATAATCACACGCTGTCTGTTTCCATGATAAATTGTGTGTGGTAAGGTTTAAACCTCTGATATAAATAATAAATTAGAATGTAATACTCTCTATCATGGCCTCTTTCTCCCACACTCCACAAACAGAAGGCATAAAAGAACATAGTAATTAAAACCACATCTAAAACCGACGCAAAAGTTGTGTCGGCGATCCTTTTTCCCGGAAGACAAAGACTGATCACATAATTTACAGACAGTATGATTTTTCGACTTCTTGTTCACATTATGAATGTATTTGCGTACTGTGTTCAGTCACCACTATAAACCTGTTCTTAAAACCTTGAATATTTTACTTCACATAGACAAATTTACCATCTTACTTTCAGATTTATTTACTTTATGGAAAAGCCCAACAAAACGGAATACCGAATGCTCGAATTGCATGCGGTTTATATTTGGGGGCAATAAATATGCCACAATGGACAATTTGTTCATGATTATGGTGGTATTCAAATGAAAGCAACACTGTAAATTTGTTCAATGCCGATCAACTGTCAGGAAACATATTCATATTGTCTCGAGGCATTTTCAGAAAATGTCAAATTTGAGCACTTACTCTACAAGACTGCATCAATACGTCCCAGCATCTGAACTTAGCCCTGGTCACCAGAGTCTGATAATAAAAGTGACCTGACTATATTTGATACTTTAACGGAGTTCGGAGTGCGGGGTATGGAATCGGCCATCAGACTTAGGATGAGGGATGTTCCAAAAATATTTATATTCCAACCTTGAATTTTGCATGTCTTACATTTAATTGTATGATTTTACCTTAGCCAGGGTAAAATTGCTTCGTGATTTACATTGTTACAAGCAAGTAGTAGGTTTTTTGTTTATTTAGTGTACTCTCTCTCTCTCTCTCTCTCTCTCTCTCTGTATGTTGTTGCTCTTTGTGTGTGTGTGTGTGTGTGTGTGTGTGTGTGATTAATAAAATATACTTTTACGACTTATTTCAAACCACTTTCGTTTTCTGTTTCTATCATTGGTGCCCCCTCCTCACAACCCCCCTCTCTCTCTTGCTTGTCTGGTTATGTTTAACGTCCTACCAATAGTCTTTCAGTCATTCGCGGACTTGTGTCTATATGAGACAGATATTGTTTTTTTTTTCATTCTACGACATCAAGCCATATACAAAAGAAATGCTATCATATCAATGGCATTATCCTGGCACCGGGCCAACCAGTCATGGAACTTTCTTTTAATACTTAGCGTCATGCAAGGGAATTATCGCAATATTACTTTAACGACTTTGGTATTTCGTAGCCGGGGAATATAAAATACAGATTCACACACACACACACACACACACACACACACACACGTGAGCGCACGTGCACGCACACAGACACAAACGTACTATGGATTACACACACTGAATTAGATTCCGATGGCTGCGAAGGTACTTTAGAAATATAGCGTTTGCACTGATAAACCCTTTTTTCCACAAAGTATCATTTTTTCGTTTTAATTCTAGCAAGGATGAAATAATGAATTTAATTTTCAAATCATGTATTCTTTCTTATAATCCTTTTCATTTTAAATATGAAATTCACACTTATTAGAATTGTATTTTTTCGTTTTAATTCTAGCAATGATGAAATAATTAATGAATTTGAACAAATGTCATGCAATCTGTCTGAAGAACCGACAATAAAACACACTTCCTTCTGAGTTGCAATTGCCTGTGGTAATTTGTTCTCTCCTTTGGCACGTATATCCATATTCTAAAATATGGACCTGTCTGATTCAGCCACTTTATGTTTGCTTACCCTTTGATGAGTGACGTCCACCGTGTGCATGGTAATGTGTTTTTTCCCCTATATATTCTGGTTATATCATGTTGTATTTTCGTATGAATAATACAGTTACATCATGCGCATATTTGGCTTGATGATGAAATCAGTTTTATCTGCGTGATATAAATGATGATCCCGCTATGGTGTAATTGCAGGTACTTTTGGATCACCCCTCGTATTTATGTTGGTTGGTCGAGCTATTTTTTTTCCATTTATCTTAGGTGGCCAAAGAAATAAAGAAAAAAAAATGCACACAGGTTTTTCATCATATTCTATTTTTGAATTAATTGATTTTGGTCATAATGTTCATTATGCTTGTATAAATATTTGATTATTGTATTATGGTGTGTATTTTAAAACAAATATCTCAGGGGGCTACTTCCAGCTCGAATAAAATATATTCCTTCATATCCAAATTATTTATTCCCTTTTGGAATAAAATATGAATAAAATAAATCATTTTAACTATTTTAGGGGTTTAGAGCACTTTTTAAATTGACATGCTATTGAATTATGTCTCTTACGTCATCCTTGTTAATAAATTATATTAACTTAATATCAGATGAAATTGCAAAATATAACTTTATATACAATACATAATTATGAGAGTGATGATTACGTTATCACGATAAATTTTCACTTAACACTAGAAATGTATTGAAACAAAATTAACAACCTTAATAGTATCCATAGAAACGTTCAATATACGCGTTGAAATTTATAATGACATCTATTAATGCAGCCGTATGAATGATTAATCGCTTACAATACGAGTAAATGTTCCATGCAGAGTAGGCGAAATTAATTAAAAATTTAGCTAATAGCAACGCAGAATAAAAAATTAAAATTTACTCTCATCACATTATATGAATTATATTGCCAAGGTATTAAATACATATCTGATAAGAAAGTCCAGGTGGCTAAGGATTTTAAATGTTCTTTTCGGGAGCGGGAGGTTGTGAGTTCAATCATAGACTGCAGCATACTAAGTCGTTCAAATGGTATTATTAACTCCCCTTGCTTCTTGGAGAATACACATAATGCAGAAGATTGGAATCATGATAAGATGGCTGTTGCATAGTGACAATGTACGGGTATATACCCCAGTTGCTTGACATACGTCGGTCGGACGTAATACTTTATTTACAAACCAACAAACCAGCAAATTCGAGACAGATAAGTATAAATGAAGCCAAAAAAGGAATTAAAACAGAAAAGAAAAACTATCTCATTAATAACTTATATCTAACCCTCTTAAATCACTTCATAATGTAACGCGCATTGGTGCAGGAGACACTAATAAATCAGCATCTGTCCTAGAAGTAAATCCTCACGAACACTTTGTGATCTCCTGTGATAATTGATAATGCAGCGGCAGACATCGGCTTGGCAACACTGTGACGGAAAGAAATGGGTGTTCCCCAAGCATATCTTCCGGCACCCGTGTGTGCTCTCCAGATGTTGGTTAATATGTCTTACTCAAGATACAGGTCCATTATGTAGATACACTTTGCGCTGCGCGAGACTTTCGCAATTGCAAAAAAGATGGTTGTTTTTAATTCTTAACTTATTTTCGTACACATAGTATTGTATGAATCTTACTTGCACAATGCATAAATGTTTATTATATATACACGTACCGGGACCACCTGCGTATGTGAGGGACCACAACTCGGTCATAAACGAGATACGTTTGTTAATACCGCATAATACATGATTGGTGTCTTTATTGCTAATTGTTGTAGCGGTAAATATTCTGGTGAACAATTAACGCAACAACACTATATTTTATTTTATCCTCTCTCTCTACTTCTTAATCACTACAGAATAGGTTTACACAACACTTGTATTTAATCAGTTCCTACAATGATAATGATTTTGTGATAGTGATAAAGTAAGAAACTGGTCACCTCTTATTTCATTCATTGAGATAACTTAATTCTATATAATAAATCATTCTCTCCCCCCCTCTCTCTCTCTTTTGTGTAGCTTAATAAGATGCTACTGAAATAAAAGTTTAATAATTATAAGGGTATTTGGCATTTTCATTTAAGTATAGTATCACAGTATTGACATTGTCGTATTTAACTTCATATTTTCGTTATCAATTTTTCACAATTGATGCGGGTTCAATTCATACTCTCCAACATTTGTATCATTCATTGACTATGTTTTCTGGATATGTAAAGGTCAGTCATTTTTTTTCATGATTTTAAGCATGCATCATCTGTCTCGTGTCAGGACAGAAAGGTTTATTGTGACATATTTAATGGTTTCACTGGCCAGTGTAACTTGAATAAGACTGTATCCGTTCTCTATAACAAGGCCTTTTACAGGCTTCTGCCAGCTATACTGCACCCTGTAGTGTGATTTGTGGTTGGCATGTTTGCTCATTCCATCCTCTGTTTCAATTTGATTTTGCTATTCAAGATATTCTAGTTCTAACTTACGTCCTTTACAGAAGTTTGTCAGGAAAGTCTCTAGATATTTGAAGTTTATCATCTATAGTCAATTCATACAGAATACTGTATTGTTGCTTTTGTTTTTATTTGGGTATCAGTGTCGAAATAAATATCTTAATTAAGAATGGAATTGTGTGTAATACACCCTTTATAAAGTAACCACGGAAACGTATTTTGGATCATCAGAATTTACATAAACTATTTTCACCATAGGCAACATAGTCTTATTTTTTCATATTATTTGCAGGACACAAACCACACTATGAGCACATGTACCTTGAACTATTCCTATTTATCTGTGTAGCAATTTACAATGAATGCCTTAGATTAGTTAATACTGTTGTTATGTCACAGCACATAGGCTATTTAGAACAGAATGTGCTAGGTGAACATTTCTTGCATGGAAAAAGAGGTTAAGATTTTTAAAGGAAAACATGTTTGAAAGCTATTTTTATACTGCATACTCATATATCAGACGTAGAAAAGAATACAGATGTTTTGAAATACAAATGAACTATGGATAAAAATGTTTCATTGGAATAATGTTTACAGTATGCAAGTAAATTGTGGCATTATTGAAAGAGGAAATAACAAAAACAACGAAGTTAACAATCATCAATCTACCCTATATAAAGTTTTCTACAAAATTTAAATGACATTTACGGAATTCCTCAAAATCGACAAAAACGTGAGTCTAGTAAGTTACTTAAAATAATCAAATAACATTTAAACTAACCTTTTTGTTTTTCTTGAATTTTATCTTTAAGTTCACATTCATATACATGTATTTAGTATTTAATTTCCGAAAAATAAAAATGCCTATAGTAGGTGCGTACTATGTGTTTTCTTAATATATTTCTGTGGACGATAAAGTACAATATGAAAATGATGAATTGCATATTAAAATTTGCCGAATGATTTGAGGATGAATGTGTTGAAGCCCGATACATATATATATATAGTTATATCTAGAAAGTTTACGGTGTTTCAATGCAGATAGAAATATAGATAAAGATCTACTTTTTGCTTTAACAAATATATATATATATATATATATATATATATATATATATATATATATTATTTGTGTAAAAAAGAATACGCATTATCGGCTTAAGATGAACGAGAGTGAACAGTTAAAGAAATCCAAACCAAAAGACTTTTGGAATTATTTTAAGAAAAAAAATCGCCGCGTCACGAAAATAATATATCGCTTAACGAATTTTGCAGTGTTTTTGAAGGTGTCAGCAAAGATTTATTAAATTGTAATAATGTTGAAGCTGAAACATATTGTAATAATCATGATTTTAACATGTCAAATTATTCATTTTCAGAATAAGATCAGCCAGTTATAGTTACTGGGGTTGAAAATGTTATTAAACTATTGAAGCGTAATAAATCGTGCGGGCATGATTGTTTACTTCATGAATATTTCACTGAATGTGCAGTTATTCTGTCGTCACATATTTGCGACATTTTTAATCTTATAATTGGATAAAGGAGTTTTTCCGGATAAATGGACTGAAGGGTTATTGTACCTTTACACAAGAAAGGGCCAGTTAATGATGTTAATAATTACAGGAGTATTACTTTGGTAAGTTGTTTTTCGAAATTGTTTACTATCATAATAAATAAGTGTATAGAAAAATATTGTGAAGAGGAAACTGTTAAATCGGATGCGCAGTTTAGATTTCGAAAGGGACGGTCAACAGTGGATGCAACTTTCATTCTTATATCAGTTAGTCAAAAGTTTTTTTAAATGAAAATAAAGAATTTTTATCTTCGTCGATATGTAAAAGTGTTTTGATACTATTTATAGAAATGTGTTATAGTTAAAAATGTGTAAGTGTGGCAATGGTGGAAAAATACTTAGGATTGTTAAAACATGTACCAGAATGTTTAATCTTGTATAAGATGTTATTCTTCTTATTCATTTTTTTCCTATATGCTGTTGGCTTGAGGAAAAAGGAGGTACTTTCATTTAGGATTTAGAGTTATTCCTAAAAAACGACATAAATTGTGGTATTAAGATAAACGATGTTGTTTTAATTTTACTTCCTTTTGCAGATGATATGGCCATTTTTGATAAATCACCCTAGTAATAAAAAGCTACCTTGATCTTTTATATGAATATGCAATAATTGTGGTTTGAAGGTCAATACATGCCAAAGAAATAGTTATGTCACAATAATTAATTATAGTATCATCTGAACGTAAACAGTTCTCATATTGACATAATTTGAGAAACATATTCAATAAAAAAGTTCTGCGATACGTCCCTGCATCTCAAACAGAGTCCCATTTTTTGTTATTGCTGTCAGAAAACTGCTGCTTTGGGAACACAAGTGCCAATAATCTGCCTATTTTTTATGACTGATGACGGTGTAATAAAAGCATATCAGTTTTCATACCGATACCAACGATTTAGACAAAAGCAACCTGTGCCAAGAAAACGTTGAATTTGTCTAGTTAGATTTTTATCATTTTTGTCTATATTTTCTTATTGTTTGAAATGTGTAATTGATAGTACATTAATATAAATTTTATTAGGTTTTCGCCTCTGCAGAACGAAAACCTATTGTTCTTTTTCTGTTGATTTTTTAGGTTTTCGCCCTCTGCAGGGCGAAAACCTATTGTTCTTATTTTTTTTTTTTTTTTTTTTTTTTTTTTTTTTTTTTTCGAACCTTGTAAAAGAGTGGACAAATGAGGGTAGGTCTACGAAAAACCTACTCACTTTTGTTAGAGATCAGATAGAAGAATTCTGTTTGCTGCATACGATTTGAAAGACATATACACACAAAATATATGGGGTGGCGAATTTAGAAAATGCGTGGTTTGTCCTCTAGAAACGGTCAAACTTCACTAAATTTTAGGAAAAATTAAAATTTCAAAAACATATTTTTGTCGCTCCTGACTTATTTTCTGGTCATTCTTCATCAAATTTTCACACGTTATGTATTGTTATGTTTGAAAGGGCCTCATAATTAAAAAGTTAAAAAAAATGAAAAGGTCAAGGTCATATTACGATAATTGTGTTTTTATTCGGCCACAAATAGCTCCAAAGCTAAAAATATTTCATTGAGAGTATATGAAAAAAAGTTTTAGTTCTTAAAGAGCTCTTTCCAGTGATATTTAGTTTTTGAAGATCGGACTTTATTTAGTTATTATACGGCAGTCCAAGGTTTGATCCTTTTTTGGAATAATTGTAAATCAGGTTTTATGCTTCAAATTCTGATATTTAAGAATAAAAAGTTTGACTTGTGCGACTAGTATACTTGATTGAACTATTTGCTGCATTGCTAGGTACCTAATGGTAGAATTTTAATCAATTTCCTTTCTCATTTTGCCGCTAGGGGGCGCTTTTCTTGAAATCATTCTTTTGCTTATAACTCAAAAAGTTTAAGCCCGATTCGAATACGTTTTTCTTTGCATTCTGTTCCCTGTTGATAGCCTAATAACATATGATAGGATTCGAGGGTCCGTGTGGCTGGAAGCTTTTGAGCTACGGTAGGTTGAATGTTCGAACCTCGCAAAAAACTGTTCAAATGAGGGTAGGTCTACGAAAAACCTATCCGTTTTTGTTAGAGATCAGATAGAAGAATTCCTTCTCCTGCATACGATTTGAAAGACATATACACACAAAATATATAGGGTGGCAAGAAGAAGCATTAAGAAATGTGTGGTTTGTCCTATAGAAACGGTCAAACTTCACTAAAATTTAGGAAAAATTAAAATTCCAAAAACATGTTTTTTGTCGCTCTTGACTTTAATTTTTGTTTATTCGTCATGAAATTTTATGCTTTGTTAAGTTTGAAAGGGCCTCACAATTAAAAAGTTAAAAAAAACAACATTGAAAAGGTCAAGGTCATATTACGATAATGTATTTTTATTCGGCCCCAAAGTGCTCCAAAACTAAAAATATTTCATTGAGAGTATATGAACGAAAGTTTTTGTTCATGAAAAGCTCTTTCCAGTGATGTTCAGTTTTTGAAGATCGGACTTATTTGGTCATTTTATGGCAGTCCAAGGTTTGATCCTTTTTAGAAAAGTTGTAAATCAGTTTTTATGCTTCAAATTGTAATATTAAGAAATAGAATGTTTGACTAGTGCGACTTGTATACTTGATTGAACTATTTGCTGCATTGCTACGTACCTAACAGTAAAATTTTAATCAATTTTGTTTCTCATTTGGCCGCTAGAGGGCGCTTGGCTTGAAATCACTGTTTGTAACTAAAAAAAAATGAAGTCTGATTTTTATGCGATTTTTTGCATTCTGTTCCTTGGTTACATCTTTTTGAAACGACACTCCAAAATTAATGCGATATTTCATGACAATGATAGTTATTCAATGCAACATTAGTTCGTAATAATGTTGAGTGTCATGTCGTATTGTCGTGTGTCATTTTATACTATTGTGTGTCGTTTGCAATTGTTGTTTATCAATTATAATTGTCGTTTGTCACCATCATAAAGCAACACACACATCTAATGTGGCACTAACCGAATTCCGTAAAAAAGTTTTCAAGTTGCGACTACATTACTGACAGGTAATACTCAAAAATATTCTTTTGGGTAAAAGGTCTGCTTAAACATTGCGACAAAAATGTTTGAAATGTTTGTTAACAGTATTCAACAAGCCATTGAACAAAGAAATATGTTTTTCGAATCATGAGACTCGTGAACTGAATGGCATTGCTTTCGCAAAAACCGATGATATCGCGATAGCGATTCTAGTCTTTATCGTTCTTGTAAGTAGGAGATATTTGCTGAATTTGAACCGATGTATGTTTTGGGCTTAAAAAAAACCAGCGTTTTACCCTTCCTTTGTAAACAAAAGCCACCATCTTTGAAAGTAAAATGTATGTTTTTGGCCATCACTGATTCTTTTGGAAATGTAATTCATGAGACATTCGATTGGATGGAGCGAAGCACTGCCGAGTACGGAAAATTAAAACCTACTTGAAATTCGTTATTTTCAATATCAGTATCATTTTCAATACTCAATTTGATATCAATAAAAGTGTATGTTCTATTCACCCAGAGACTAAAATTTGTTAGGGCAATAAACAGTCCTAGGCAAATACAAATTCAGGTTTCAATTGGATTGTTGTATATTATTTATCAGACAAAATAAAGAGATAGAAATATCTTGGGATAAGAAATCAAATCAGTCATGATATATGATTCAGAATGATACCAGGAAGTAAGACATGTTGGAAACTGTCGATAGTTAGCGTCTTGTTACGCAATGGGTAAACATTTCTAAGACAAATAAAAACACTTTATATCACTTCAGCTACTATATATGATGGACTTGCTTTCAAAGTGATTTCTAATAAATGCACACTTTTTAAACATTTTCGTCCAATGTCCAGAATTGACATCACTAGATTCATTGAATTATTTTCTTGTTTTACTTTTCTGTATACAACAGAAAATTTAGTTAAACTATAAGGTAAAATGAAATGGGACTCCTTTCTGCATCGATAGTGCTTTGCTTTGAAACATTTTGGTGAAAAACTATCAACTATCATGTCAAAATCATTCTCAATTTCATGAAATAACTTTCTTTTTACATGGGGTCTTTTGTCTTTTTACTTCTTAATTATATTACATATGTACAGTTAAAGACATTTTATGACGAGCGGTAAACGAAATGTCACGTTTTATAGACATAAACAAAATGTTGCCAAGGTTACAAACTTGCGCATGACCTGCTGGTTCCAGACGACAATTGGTTTGCGTCCTAAATCTCACTAAATATCATGTACCAGAAGACACCGTAGACTATTGAGATTGATGTGGATTTGTTTCTAGCTCTATATGTGACCGCCGGATTTTCTTCTCCGTCTGGTATGTATCACCACAGCCACATGACCAGATTTTAATGGTAAATAAATCAAAAGGTGCAATATTAAATGTCATGAAACTCATATAAGATAAAAGTAATGACATTCTAGTACATACATTTAAGATCAAGTTTGCGCTAAAATTTTAAAACATTTTTTCATACATACATGATGTTACTAGAATCAAAACTCGTTTGGAATTTTACAACAACTAGTGATTATTAAAGTTAAAGAGAGCATATTAATTTTTATTTCGCTGTTTTATATGCATTTCTGATTCTTCCGTTAAACATATTTGTATAGTTTGATGGATTTTCATTCTTTCACGACCTTGACATTGATATATTGTTTCCAGGACTTTCATTTATGAAACCTCGAATAAGAAGAGAAGAAAAGTATATGATATCATCAATAACGAATTATCCAAGCTAACGGCTCCCTTGAAATCAAACCACATAGCCCATAGCTAAAGAAACTGACAGGTTGCCTGCTAATGCGTAATTCATTTTTTATAATGGTGGCAGAGTACAATCCGCTCTTCCTCCAAATATAGGACTCTTAGTCGATACTTCGTCTAGGCATTCTAATCATTTGTGCATTTTTCTTTTATTAGCACTGATCAATAGATCCAAGACTTTGTATTTAGTTTCGCCATTCATTGGTGTTAAATTGAAATACATCGCCTGATAACAACTCTCATAGTCTTGAGCATGATTCTTTTCTGGTATTAACATGGTTTTCTGTTATGGAATTCCAACGGTAACTGGATACATGTATATAAAGAGGGATATGTCAGTTGGGGTAATAAAGGCGCTTGATTACTTATGGTACAACAAAGTGTCTTATAAGTGTAATAAGCAAAGTTGTAGACTAGTAACAGAGTCTGTCTTAAGATCGTTTCCCGGCCTCAACATACCAAAGTCTGTAAAATGGAACTGCACCGTGATTGTCACTCAGTATAAAAGGGAAATTCCAATACCGGTTGACAAGATAATTCTATAATGGGCGTGATATGATGCCATATGACTACCGCGTAATATAGCAACATCTGTGAGATGCTTTGATTATGTTAATGATGCAGTGAATATTAGTTTTATTGACATTGTTTCATGACGACATATTTTAGTCGCACTTGTACTTGTTATGCTAAGCGTTGTTTCTTATAAAGGTATTTGCTCCCGAAGGCAATTTTCAGTTTATTTTTGCCCCCTTAGCCGTTCGATGTGCTTCCGTGCAATAGGACTTAACGTATAGAGCGAATGGCAGAGCTATATGCACCAGGACACTACGCAAAAAGCCTCATGCTGTGCTCCAGTCTTAGGGATATTTGAACGAGTCGATTATGACACAATTCGAAGAAAAAATCCGCCAATAAGTGATTGAAAACCGACACCGAAGAAATGGGCCTGGGTTAATACCCAGGATTATCCATCTCTAATAAAGAAATGAAACTTTAATTAGCCTCTAACTGGATGTTGATGACACATTTAAATACTGGCTGAACTCCTCTCCAGAATTAAATGAAATCAATATTGTTGTCTTCTGAATATCAGTACTACATAATGCTGCTCTCACACCGCATGTAAACACATCCATTTCAAGAGTTTCACATGCATGTTGCGAGTGGCCATGCGAGTATTGCGAGCGCTTTCAAACCTTATGAATGAAGCGATTGAGAATTCGATTGCTTTTGCTACTGTTTCTCTTCATCGCTTTATATCTCCAGCCACCGAAAGTACACATCTATATGCGCAACAATAAAACTATGGTAGGGAGTGGTTAAGAACATCTACGAATGTCTTGCGACTACGAATAATTGGTTAATGATATTCGCCAGAAATTGGAAAAAGATTATTACTGTTTCTCATAAAGGAAGACAGTAATGTGCTTCTCATACGCTGATCCAAATATCCTTGCGGTTATGAATAAATTGTAAAAAGTGAAAAATATGTCCTCCTTACAATCCGGGACTGTGTGAGAGCAGCATAAATGAATAGGATATTTTTGTACACGGACAAGTTTTTATGCGCCTGAATAAATTATTCATACTGAAAAATGTACAAAAAGGAAACAAATAAAGAGACGAAACACCAAATAAGATAGACATGGGATGAAATTAAGAATAACGGATGTATGAGAGACTTGACTTGACTATTTGAGTTTACCGTCACTTCGACAGTATTTCAGTTATATAGCGACGTCCACCTAATAACAGGTGGAGGAAGACCCTGAATGCACGGAGGCATCCGGGTAGATCCACCGACCTACAGCAAGCCAGCTGGAAGGCTTCTTTACTTGAAAATCCGAATTACCCTACCGGGATTCGAACCCACGCGGTGAAGGGCTAAGTGAGGGATGTATGAGAGAGAGAGAGAGAGAGAGAGAGAGAGAGAGAGCTGTTATAACAAAACAAGAAAAAACTTTACAGTAGAGATGATCGGTTATAATGTTGTGAAAGGGACCATAATGGAGTGGCTAACGTTATAAAAAGCTGAACCTTTTGAATATATTTGAGAGAAACCCTGTCATTTTCGAGTACATTCTTGTTTTACAATAACTATTACGGGATATATCTTGCAAACGATTGTAATTACATTTCAGTGATTAAATTCAATTATTTAGAGCAGAACGTAACTGACTTTATCAGTCTGATAAAATTTTATGTATATTTCTTTTTCACTAGGACCATAGTAGATAAGAAAAATGAGCAAATCATACTTTATGTCACGGGAAATTGGAAAACATTGGTAACTTCAAATCATACTTTATGTCACGGGGAATTGGAAAACATTGGTAACTTCAAATCATACTTTATGTCACTGGAAATTGGAAAACATTGGTAACTTTAAAACATACAGCACGTGATAATGATCATAGTTTAATGAATGAAAGACCAGCAGTTGAATGGCATTTAAATTGTTATGTCTATGCAAAGAAGTCATTGGTTTTAGTTTGCATTCTGTTTCTCATTTATATAGAATATTGATATGTGCTATAAAATAAAGATAGAAGCGAGACACATACCCGTACGAAGTTCATCTTAGGAATGACTTGAATTCGCGCGGTCATAGTGGTGTAATCGACCCCTTGTGCACATAGAATACGTACGAATTATTTTCTGATAAAAAACCCCTATGAATTACAGACTAATACATCAAAATATATTGGATAGAATTACTACAGACGTGTAACAAAACTGACCAACCAATTATTCATATAATTTAGAATATTACCCATTTAACTATTAAAACGATCTTTGAATGCATTTACACCTGAAAAGAAATACAAGAACAAATTTAAACATTTTGTCTTTTTTATTTGTAACTTATGCAGGAATAAACAAGTGAAATCAATAAATAAGTCACATAATAAATAGGGACATTGAGACATGCACACACAATTAATGTATTGGATATCTGCTTAAAGTACTTCAATCGAGATAACATGAAACAGTGAGTCTTACGTCAGCATATAATACGCTCATTTGATGAAATTTCATACTTGCCTCAATTGAATTCGAAGGAAATATTAACGATTAAGCTGCGACTGAGCGACTGGCATTTTTATAGTTGATATTGCACCAGGTCTCGTGTTCTCAAAAAATAATAATGGCACTAATGTATGATACTTTTTCATCCTCAAACTGAATCTATGGCTATTAGTTTAAATAGGGATTTGAGTATTATACTCAAATTTGAGCCTGAGATCGTACTTAAGTATTTTCTGGAACATGGGGTTAGAAGCGTAACCTGCTCGAAACTGTATAGACTCCGTACACTGTATATGAATTAAAAGGGATTCATGGCAACAGTAAATGTTCAAGGGATACTCCATAGTTGTGTAATTTCTGAAAAAAGAAGAAATCAACATGGAGGTTCGAACAATTCAAATTAGGAAATGATAGATAATACGAAGTAGTTTAGATTTTTGGAAAATGACCGACACTAAATACAAGAATATATTGTCTACTTTTGGTGTTTTCCTTCACCAGATGCTTTATTTTCCGAACAGGGCACGAAAGTAAAGACGATAAACATTTGCGTTTAGACCTCCTCTCAACTGAGTCGGATTGCTTAGTCTGAAGAAATATTTCTGGTAAATAGCTACAGTTAATGCATATGCAATTTTAGTGCACAAAATTCCTGAATCTGGATAACAGCTAAAATATCTGATCCTCAACAGAAGATGAAACATGGATGTATACCATTAACCTAAGTGGTTGAAAAACTTATTTTAGAACACGTATTGCCAAGATTAAATCTAATAGAATTATTTCATATTGTATTTTCTGTTCGAACGAGCAGTTGCTCAAACGCTCATTCAGGTTAATCAATTATAGGAACATTTTACAAAATTGTCAAGACACAAGATTGATTTTTCACACATGACGATGCTGCGGCTGAAACTGTTCAGAATTTTCTTGGATCTAACTAGGCAATACAAGAAATCACCAAGAATGTATTGTGCATCCTACTGATAGTTTTCTTTGGAGTAGGTTTTCTACATACGCAGTCAAATCTAGTGTAAGTCCACCCTTAAACATACCGATTTCACAATCATTTACGCAGGACAAATAATCTCATTCTATCCTATTTCCAATTTCATGTCTGCTTTATAAAGTTGATAGCTTTTTAACAGCCTGTTGTACATGCAATCATTTTGCGCAAATTTTACATTGTCTTTGGCTCGTTCCTATTTTTCGATAGTTACATATGGACAGAAAACATCGTAAAATAGACCCTGAATCTAGTGACCTTTTTCTTTCCTACGTTGTAAAATACTGCGTATGTTCGAAGATATTCAAACACACACACAAAATGGACAATTTCATTAGCTAAGGGCTTTTCTAAAAGCAGGCTGGGGTATTCAAGTCGTTGGCATTTCGCTATAAATGCGCAAATAAGAAACATTCAATACAGGATTGCAATAAAATAGTTTAGAAACATTAAATACAGTATTGCCATAAAATAGTCTAGAAACATTCAATACATGATTGCCATAAAATAGTCTAAAAACATTCAATACATGATTGCCATAAAATAGTCTAGAAACATTACTACATGATTGCCATAAAATAATTTAGAAACATTCACTACATGATTGCCATAAAATAGTCTAGAAACATTCACTACATGATTGCCATAAAATAGTCTAGAAACATTCACTACATGATTGCCATAAAATAGTCTAGAAACATTCACTACATGATTGCCATAAAATAATTTATAGAAACGTATCAACAGTATCATGTCATCTATTTCATCATTTGTACTTTTTTTCAAATGGACTATACACTGTTTAATATAGATATATAAAAAAACGTTTTAAAAAGTAGAAAAATAAAATCAATAAATGAAGTAAACACAATTACTTTTAGTATAATATCAAAGTGAGTTCGAAGTTAAATGGTCACAAATATTAAGATTTATAAACAACAAAAATCATTACTTACATTACAAGAATATCGGATCCATCTGAATCAATGATTTTAGTGGGTTTCAAATGTTCTAATAGTTAATTAGAATGTGAAATGAACTGCACGATTTAAGTTACAACAATTCAGCTTAGATGTTATTTTGTTTCATTTGATCATGTAGAAAAAGCGTTAAATTTGACTTGTCTGTTTGTTAAGTATGCATACAATTGTCAACAATGATACCATTCAATCAATAAATTAATCATAACCCTGCAATGAAACTTATCTTTTAGATCTTATCAAACATTGTTACATATCAACGTCCATGATTTATTACTTCAGCCCAATCATGATATTTTCCTTTTAAAAATACTGCACATATAATAACGAAAACAAATACACACTTGGAAATTTAACGACATGTTTTAGTATAAAGGTCACATGATATAAATCATCATTTCTGTGAATCAACAAGAGGATAATGTTATGACCATATGCTTGAATTTATTATAAGAAATGTTTTTGAATGCATAGAAATGTTCTGCCTAATGCGTATTAAAATATTTGTTTATTGGGTTAAAAGTTCCGTCGTATCACTATGTAGACAGGCGGCATGATACCATGCCTATTCACATTATGCCGACACTTGGCCAACAAGTCTTTAGACTATCCTTATATGCTGAGCTCCAGGTATGGAAGCTATACAAGTGACGTTGGTATGTCGTGGCCAACGGCCTACCGGTTCAGGGGCGGACGCTCTAACCATTATGCCATTAAAACCGGTCTGCATTAAAATGCACATTGCCATATATTTGTGTATCGATTCGAATTATTTAATTATGTAGTACTGGTAAATGCTTATTGCAGAGAAGACAAAAATCAACTTGATAATTTGACTTGACCCGTGATCTTGTATAAGCGCGTTTTGACGAACCAGACACAACTCGGATATTTTTTTATCGCAACAACTTATGACCACCAAGTGACCGAATGACAAAAGACTATTAGTGGGAAGTTTAACCATTAAAAAACAACAATAAACTAACTAGATTCGAGATAAGGACATCATGGATCAATTGAAGCGTACAAGTCTGTGATACAGAATGAATGTTGTTGGTTCGAGTCTGTCGGAAAAAAATATATATGATACCCATCCCAACGCAAAGTACTGGTCCAATCCAGAAACCGTCGAGACGGATGAGTATTAGTCTAAGTACTTGCGTCCCAAAGGACTTAAAAGGTTGTGTTTCACCAGTACATACGAAGCCCAAAAACGAATTAAAAAGGAAAACTAGTATGAATTTCTTATATATAACACTCTTACTTCATAATGTAGCACCCATTGGTGCAGTAGACACTACAATATATTACTATCCGTCCTTTAAGCAGAGCTTCACGTAAACTATGTAATCTTCAGATCATTGCATAATTGATTGAGCAGCGGCAGACATCGGCTTGGATTCACCGTGACAGAAAGGCATGGGTTGCCATGAGTATATCCTCCGGCACCCGCGTGTACTCTTATTATGTATACATTATCAAGTAATTGCAAAGTTCAGATGATTTATTTTTATTTCCTAATGTTATTTCTTTTTAGTTTAGATATTTATTTAACTCATTTTTCCATATTTTTTTTCTGCTATGATAAAAATGAACATATATCATACGGTAATATTGTAACTAAAGTATAGTTTTTTGTGTAAAAGTGTATGTATAAAAGCTATGAACTATACGAAATCCCAAAATTACTGAGTTATATCAGTTGGGTGTTTTGCTACAACATTTTGCTACAAGAAACAATATATGATTAGGCTTTAACCAACAGGATCTTAGTTATTCCAGGACTTTGTCTGCTCGAGTCAAGTAACGTACTGCTTCACTGCGTCAACACGACGTATACAAGAGGCAAGTCATTCAGGATTTGCCCATAGAAATTTGTTTTCATACAGTTTAAATGCAAATCAATTAATATTTAAAGGTAGTGTCTAAATGAATTGGGGATGGTATGTTTTTATGCTACTGTTTTTATTTTGGTATAAAGGCTCACAACTTTGATATTTGGAAGAATAATGAGACACAAAGAATAAAAAAAATATGGAAAAACCGCATGTTAGAATATTAACATTTTTGCAAGGCCGAATGTTTGCTCCACACGGAGTCATATAAACATGTATATACATTCGTATAATTTGATCGGAGTATCTTTTTTTTGTTATCCTGACATTGGTGTATTGTTGCCAATACCTTTATCAATAGAACTGTGACATGGAGGAGAATAAAAACTAAATCATACTGCCCATAGCTTAAGAAACCGGCAGTTTACTAGCAATAATGTTATTCTACGTTTGTATGGTTATAATGTATAATTCTTCCGAATATTGTATTCTAAGTTACCAATTCGTCTAGGCTTCATAAGCATTTGCATTTTCTCTTGTATCACTGATCAACAGGATCACCCTAGGTCTGTTCGCCACGTATAAGAAAACCCCTGTAAAGCAAGACGTACGTTAATGAGTCATATTGCGGATGAGGAGTTTATTGGTAACAAGTGGTCGCTTAACCCTTTCCCTCATAGAGGAAACCATGAAAAGACCTATGCGAACAACATAAAACCAGATCAGCCTGCGAGTAACTCGCAGGCTGATCAGGTTTTATGCTGTTCGTTGCTCCTCAGTGGTCTGGAAATGAGGATTTTGTAATTAAATTTGGTACGGTTTAACTGTGGTTTTCTGCAGATCAGGCTTTATGTGGTACCTATTGAGTGCGTCAAAATGAGTCTATATGAGGGAAAGGGTTAATGTGTAGCAACAAGTAGTTCATATGTGTGGCATAAAACTACAACTACTTTTTAACTTTAAACCGTATAAAACCGTAGACATATGATGCATCAAGGTTTTCGGTGCGAAAAGTTTTATGAGTTCCGTCAAATCAGGGATAAACATACTACTCAAAGTTTGCTAAGCAACAATAGTATACTCAGCAAAAAAAACATCTTTTCAATCCCTTTAATGGGAAGTATTAATTTTGTATTAAGATGGATTCTTTTTTGTTATTTAATGGTAATAAATATTTGGAACATTTATTATAGCAATTTATTTTTGTAATTGTGTCTTTTAATTGATAAGAATCAAGATTATCAAAATTAATTAACAATAACTTTGCAATTCCACAATAAATTTTTTAGTTGAAAATTCTAGATAATCGTGCAATTTCAGAAAGTGAATGTAAATGAAACTTTTGCGAGTGATATTATTTAGTAGAATAGAAAAGTTCTTTGCTTTGTTGATGTTGTTTTTGTTGTTGTTTTGAAACCTCAAAATTAAAATCTTATATTTTGAGATGCATTAAATCAAAGGTTTTGATCTGTAAAATATGGTTGTGGAATTTCAAGAGATATAGACAAATAATTTTAATCGATATGGCCATTTCAATTTCACAGTGACCTATGTTTTGTGGTGCTCAGCAAACTTTGAGTAGTATATAAAGCTTCTAGATGATATATGCATCGAAACATTACATCGTGGTCCAGTGGTAACATATCCGATTGCGGACCCGAAGTTGATAATTCGAACCCCGTTTCCCATGTGCAAAGTACATTACTAATCAAAGAATAGTAGAGAGGAATTAGGATAACTTGTTTGAACTTGTTTCTCGATCTACGTATAATAATAATAATAATAATAATAATAATAATAAATAAAAACACTAAGCATATAGCTAACGAGGAAGTTTATGTCAGGCAATTGTGTTTAACTGAGATCACAGCACAGAAAAACCTGTTCCGGACAAAAAACAAAAAACAACAAAACAAAACAAAACAAAAAAACAACAACAAAAAACAAACAACAAAACAATTGACAATAGACTTTGTTTTCGGCACAATATGAAGAGAATAACCACTAATACCCCCATGAACAAGTCCTTAGTGAGCCAACTTCTGCTATGTTATTGACAAGTATCACCGGTGAAATAAGCTCAGATTCATATCCAGGAGGTTCGGGAAGTAATTACGTTTGATTTGTGCCCGTTTTCCTCCTCGAACAAAAGAATAAATCTTTAATCAAGTTCTAACTAGATGTTGATGGACATATTTACTTTCTGCTTGAAATTCTCTCCGGCTTTAAATGCAATCAATATATGTTGTCGAACGATCATACAATGTTGTCTGAAAATTGCTGCTACCTCAGTTATTAGAAGTATTACTCTTTTCCCACGAACGGAGACATTTTTAAAGTATAAGATAATAATGTAAACGGGCAAATTTCTATGCGCCTAGATATGCAAATGATTGATACTAAAATTCCATATAATCAAACAGAACAAACACAGAGGATGATAAAAAATAGGAAAATAATAGTATAATACAAGAGAGAGAGAGAGAGAGAGAGAGAGAGAGAGAGATGCTATTGATATAGAGATGAAATTACATATTACAAATTAAACTAATAAGAATAAACGGGGTGAAATGATTTTAAAAAATGCCAGAGAGAGAGAGAGAGAGAGAGAGACGTTCAAATACAATAAGGGAAAAGAAGAGTTCACAGAAACTCATTTATTTCAATGATTTATGGTAGAATTTTGAAAGGTATATAAGATAAAAATAAATATCGACACACCTGTATGAAATGCATGGTAGGAAATCTTTGAATATGCCCGAAATACGCACGGAATATAAACCGTAAGTTACAAATCAAGACATTCATGACAGAATTCTACATAAAACAGTGTAGCAATTTTGACCAGGCAGTCGTTCGTATATTAAGACATTTAACACAAGGTGAAAGAAAAGGAAACTTAATTGATTATATATTGTATCTCAAATCAATAACTACATTGAATTGCATGTATATCTAAAATGAATAATTGCTATATTTATCATTAAGGTATGCATGAATAAACGAGTGATATCAATAATTAAGTCACATAACACATGTTTTAAAGCATACACACAAGAACGTATTGTATTGAATGTATTGAAAATATTTCATTCAAAATAACAATCAATGAAACGTTGAGTCTTATGTCAGAAGATTGTCAAAATGATACGTACATTGGTTGATCGAATGAAAAAGCAACCAGGAAGCTGCTACTTTCTTAGTTGATAATGCACCATAATCTAAACATGCTCCAAACTGTATAGACTCCATACACTGTAAGTAATTTTAAAAGGTTTAATGACAACAGTGACCGTTTCAAGGATATTATGTATTCTTGCAATTTTCTGACATTTCCAAAAAGAAAAGATATCATCATGGAAGTTCAACAATTTTAATGAATGATAGCTAAAATGAAGCATTTTAGATATTCTTTCTGCAAATTACTGATAATATATATATATATATATATATATATATATATATATATATATATATATAAGAATATGCTTTAATGTGTCTGTTTTTGGTGTTGGCACATCATTAATAATTTAATTTATAAATAAAAGTGTTTTATCCAATGTTGTGTTTCCTTAAAAGAATTTCGATGCAGAATAATTATTTTCTATTTCACGTCTGGGTCCTCATACTAAGAAATAATAAGAGGGCTCGAACAATATTTATCATATTCTCTGCATTAAAAGCGTTCGGAATTCCTTTGATCCTGAAATTTGTTAACGGGTAAAGTTTATAAAATTTATTTACTGGGTCTGCAAAAGGATTTCTGGTAAATGCCTACCCAATCTTATCTGTGTATTGCATGTTATTTCAGTGTACAAAATATATCATTAAGAGATTTTAGAATTTGGATAACAGTAAAAATTTTGAACTCACAATAAAAGCTTAAAATGGATCTATTCTATGAACCCCAGTGATGGAAAAGGCTTATTCTAGATCAAATATTGCCAAATTAACACACCCTAGAAGAAATATTACATATAGTATTTTCCATTCGAACGAGCACTTGTTAAAACACTCATTCAAGTAAATAAGTTGCAGGGACAATTTAAGAAAATTATCAAGAAAGTGAAAATTGAACGATAATAAGATTGGTCATGCATGACGATGCTGTTGCTGAAACCGATCGGCATTTGCTTGGAGTCTTGATAGATATTGCAAGTAAATCACCTAGGGCAACCTACTTTTAGTTTTTCTTTGCGGTAGGTTTTGTAGATTAGCAGTCAGAACTAGTTGAAATCCACCCTTAAACATACCAACTTCACAATCATTTACGCAGGACAAATAGATGTATTTTACCCTTTTGTCTATGTAAATTTAAGATTTTTATAGTACATTTATATTTTCCATTTTATGTCGATATCATGTCTGCTTTATAAAAAGCATATTTTATTTTATCGTTGGTTTCTTCCTTATTCCTTAATAGTTATATATGGGCAAAAATACTTTTAATAGACACTGACTTTTTTCTTTCCCTACGTATAAAATGATTGCGAATGTTCGACGATATTCAAATCACATTGTGTGGACAATTTCACTAGCTAAGGACTGTCATTTATCAAAATATCATATCAGATGATGTGTTTACTCCAAATTACAAATATAAAGACAGAAAAAAGACAGGGAAAAACTCTACAAAAAGTTGCAGGGACCCTACTCGTGTTGTATGGTTTCAAGTTTTTGATTACCTAATGTTCGGCATATATAAGCTCTCTTTCCAAAGCTAAACGAACCAAAAAGGGTACACCGGTATTTATGAACATGGATGTGTCGTGAACGGAGGGGTCCGAAAATGGAAAAGAAGTGTCGTCAAGGAGGTGGAGTTCGGTCGTTCACACCAAGGAAACGATGAGGAATTACAGAGAAGAAATTTTTAATTTGGCATATCAAAACATTATGGGTTAGAGAGCTTAGTTATATCTGAATTACCCCATATTTACCACATACATACTTTTCTAATGGATTATGGCAATGTGTAATGAACTGTCACATTTTAGTTTCAAAACTTCAGCTTAGTTAGGGAGTTAAACTTGTCTCTTTGTAATGTCAAGCATGCATTCAGATGTTCACAGTTATACCATTAAATAAATTGATATATATATTATTCATCTAATGTTTTTGATTTTATCAAGTATTCTTCTGCACAATGCAGTATTACGCCGTGGACATGTATGATGATACCACATCAAGTCACATTATCCCGACACAGGGGCAACCAAACCGGAAGTATCCTAATATGCTGAGCACCTAGCAAGGGAGCTAAACCTTTTCCATTTTTACGACTATAATATGTCACGGCCCTCGACCTTTTGATTCCGTAGCGGACGCTGCATCATAATGTATATTGGCCATTATTTGTGAATTGATTTGAATGATTAATTCTTGTCGTATTGGTAAATACGTATTGCTGGGAAGATAAAGATCAACTATATATTTTGAATTTAACCCTTAACCTCATATAGCAGCGTTCTGACGACTCAAACCCAGCTCCCTCTTATCATATTGGTTTATGTCAACACAATATGAATAAAAAATGACCTGAAGGACAAACTACTATTCGTGGGAAGATAAAAAAGTAAATAAAAATCAGATTCGTGGAGTAGAAGTTCAAAAAGGACGACATCGATAACTGGTAGCATATAAGAAGTCGATTATAATGCCCGTTTGAAGAAAGACTATTTGATGACCATACCAGTGCAAATTACTGGTCTAACCTAGAAATCGTCCAGACGGATGAGTATGTTAATGTCATGAGCGACTTAAAAGGGAAATGTTTCAATGTATAAATGAAGCCCGAAAACGAAAACACGTATGGATTTCTCATATATAACACTCTTAAATCACTTCATAATGTAGAACTCATTAGTGGAGTGGACACTCTTATACATTAATTTCTGTCCTAGAATCAAAGCTTCACGTAAACTATGTAATCTCCAGATCATTGCATAATTGATAGCAGCGGCAGACATCGGCTTGGTTTCACGGTGACGAGAAGGCATGGGTTTTCATAAGCACCCGCGTGTACTCCTAAGATGTTGGTGTATATATCTTACTCAAAACAGAGATACATTATTAAGAAACACTTTGTCAGAAGACTGAACGGGACCTTCTACAATTGCAAAGTTGATATGCAAAGTCAAGATGACTGTTTTATACATTTTTTTTTACTTATTTTTCATTTGCCACATATCATATGCGCTAAAATTAAAATCGACATATAAATATGGAAATTATATTTAATTTAGTATAGTTTTTTGTTTTCATATATATATATATATCATATTTTGTTTTTCATAAATATATTAAGCTGTTAACTATATCTGTCTCATGTTGACAAAATCACCAATTTACTTAATCATATCGGTCAGATATAAACTCTAAACAAACAAATTTATATCCATGTTACATATTGCACCTAGGGGCCACCGTGGCCGAGCGGTTACAGTCGTGGACTACAAATCCACTGTGGGTTCGAATCCTGGTAGGAAGTTAGGATGTTTCATGTGAGGAAGCCTTCCAGCTGGCTTGCGGTAGGTCGGTGGTTCTACCCGGGTACCTCTGTGTACTCGGGGTCTTCCTTCACATGTAATACTATCGCAGCGACGGTAAACCCCAATACAACAACAAAAATAACATATTACTCCTAACCTACTTATGTATATACAACACTGTAGAAGGAAATCCCTATTCTAAGAATAACTTGTTTACTAGTTTTGTTCTGGAGTGTTCTATTAGGAGATCCCTATTCTATAAATAACTTGTTTTTTTTTTGTATATATAATGAAGGGGATTTGAGGGGATAAGACTGGCTTTGGAGATTTGTTAGCATCAAGTTATCAAGTGTGGGTCATTCAACAGTGTGGGATTAACTTCGGATTTATATTTGGAAGAAGACATATCTTTTGGACTGCTCAGGTTACATTTAAGTTTTATCAATTAGACAAGGATCAAAATAATTTGTTGTATTAATTGTAAGACACTGTATGTTGTGATATTCATATTGTAACCTGTTAATAATTAAAATATATTTGGTTAACTAGTGTGCTGCTGGCTTTTCTTTGTTGTGCCATTTTATCACCTTGGCCGTAACAATCCACAAAATATAATGACAGTATTTGGGTTATAAAAGGATATTGTTTGAATGGGGGAAAAAAACGTGTGATAACTGTGATACATGATCAAACTCAAAATATATTTATTATCGTTAATATTTTAGATATTTGAAGTTAGAAAAGACAACTACTTTCTTTAATTTGTTATTTAGTGTGCATTCATGATTGATGATTCAGAATGATTTTCGAATGTCAGACGAAAGATAGCATCTCGGGTTACAGTATGTACATTATTATGGAAATCACTTCTTAAATTCTAGGGTTGGAACAAAAACAGGCATACCTTCCGACCCTAGTTTTATGATATTAGATTTCTTCTATTTACAACGGTTAAAATTATGAATTAATTCAGCTAAAATACACATTAATATATCTAAGAGCAGTGTTAATGTAAATCTGGAACTGCATGGTTTTCGTGCTACTGTTTTATTTTGGTTTTAAATCCAAAGCTCGAATAAGTGAGATACAAAGAAAAAAGATATGGCGAAAACAAAGAAGAAAAAAAAAAAAAAAAAAAAAAAAAAAAAAAAAAAACGCACACAATAGTAGCACGTTAAAATATTGATCAATTTTATGTAAGATCGAATTTTCTTTCACAGACGGAGTCATATATTATTTATATTTCTCGTCTTCGTGAATTATGTAACGATAAGGGAACATTTTTTCTCAAACGCTTTGCATGATTGACACAGATTTCAGACTTGAATACTGGGTTGCAGTGTTCATTAACCTGTGTTTAACCTACTTTGCTGTTGGGGTTAGATGATAAATGTTTTGCAGTCTTAAAGCACATTACACTTGAAGACGTAAAATATTAAGAATGATGATGATAACCACATTTTGGTAGCCGGTATGCATCAAATTAAAAACATGATCAAACTGCATTGGTATGCGTGTTCAAAAGACTCCTGGCCGATATCGGTTCAATATCTTTAACTCTTAATTTCTTTTATGTATATTATCATTTAAGTATCATTTGAACTTCAAATGTTACATGCATTGTGTTACAAGGATATAGTAAGTTCTGAAACACTTGAAATGTGCATGTTTTCAGCGATAGCTTACACTTATTAATAATGATAGATCAAAGATCCAAATATTTCTGAAACTATTGGATACAACATTCAATTCCGCAACTGAAACTGAACATCATTCGTCTCGAAATCAAACGATTTGTAGATATCAGCGACGTTTGGTTGTTACATAAACAGCATTAAAAACTATAGACAAGAAAATGGGTAGAACCGATGGATGCTCCCCAAATAAGCGATAGAAATGCTTAATTATATATATCCCATTGTCAGTTGGTCCCAGTGGGTATCGGATAAGAAAGATTTTACAAAATCCGTGTTATAGTTTTAGAGTTCTGTCCCAGAGAAGCATTTTGATGTACAATGTACATGTATTTACAAAAATATAAAGGGAGATAACTGAAAAAAGGAGACAGAGTTAAAGTCTTTAGATAATACACTTCTAACTCCTCTATAAGTATATGCATTAAATAATTAAACTAAATTTCTTTTTATAGTTTTAGAGATATGCTCCAGACAAGCATACTGTACTAAGAGGAGACAATAGGAAAATCGGGCTAGATAGAGATATGTTTTTCGCCATTGCACTGACTATCAATGCCATCTATTATTGGTTTTCGAGTTAAATTCCGGACAGATGGACGGACGGACATGTTGCTGCCTATATGCTCCACGAAACACTTTGTGAAATACTGCAACAATATGTTGTGTGCTTTAGCATAATTTTTTTAAGAGATTTTATATCTGAAACAAAACAAAACAAAAACAACAACAACAACAACAACAACAACAACAACAACAAAAAGAAAAACATAATCTGAAGCAAAACGGACGCTGATTATAAATTATACATGACCTTGTAGTTGTGTAAATGATAAAATATCTAGTTGTTAAATGTGTAATACTATTTATCCTTACTCCGATGTTCTTTGCATGCTTTGGTGTTTCTTTTCGCTTTATGCATAATATATCTTTTAAAACGGCATTTTTTTGGTACCTAACGATCACATATCATTTTTTTTATGAATTTCAATATTAAGAGAAGCCGTTTCTATAAAAAGTAGTATTATTTATTTCTCTCTTATACTCGTATTTGCATCTGCTGGTATTCATATATGTAATAATTTGTATAATTTGATCGGATTATCATATTTCTCTTATCCTAACATTGATTTTTTATGCCAATACATTGATCAATAGAACCGTGAATAAGACAATAATAAAAGCATATAATGTCATTAATAATGAAATACCAAAGCTTACCACTCCCTTGAATCTAAACCACTTTGCCCATAGCTTCAGGAACCGACATCTTGCCTTCTAATATTTAATTAAATTCTCTATGTTTGAAAGGCACAAGGTAATCATCTTCCACGTATAGAACCCGAAGTCGCCAATTCGTCTAGGTATCATAATCAGATGCCAATTATTTTCTTTTATTAGCACTGATGTAAAGAACCATCTCAAGGTTGTGTGTTTAGTATCGGCATTCATTTGTGTGTCATTTTGACGTACTTCTGGGTGCTACTCTCTAGCCTTAAACACAACTTCTGCTTTACACAAATGATCATTTCCGCCTCGAGAGCGGGAGGTCGTGGGTGCGATCCCCGACCGCGACATACCAAAGTCGTAAGAAATAGTACTGTTACCGCTCCCTTGCTTGGCTCTCAGCATATATGGGTAGTTGCAGGACTGGTTGGCCTGGTGTCAGGATAATGTGATTGGGTGTGGTATCATGCCACATGTCTACGGCGTGATACTGCAGTGTGGCAGCCCTGTATCTGTCTTAAGTAGACATTGTCTCCAAATGACTGAAATACTGTCGGTGGGACGTTAAACTCAACAGCAACAACAATAAAAAAAAAATAGATCACTTATTGTACACCAACAAATACTTCAAGTATTTGGAATAAAACTGCATCTGCATTTGCTAATAAAACACGTCGTTATGACGGTGGTCGAGTATATTGGGAGTTCGGAGGTTCGATCCCCAGCCGTCACTTAACTAAGTCCGTGGTAAATGACTAATTAAGCTCCCTTGTTTAACATTATGCGTATATGGATAGTCCCGGGGCTGATCAGTCCGACTTCATTAAATTTTATTTAAAAAAACCGTCACTTAACTAAGTATAGCGTGTATTAATCATATTTATGAGGTACATTAAATGTAAAATAAAAATATCGATGTTGTATCTTAACCCTTTTCCTCATACAGACTCATTTTGACGCACTCAATAGGTACCACATAAAGCCTGATCTGCAGAAAACCACAGTTAAACCTTACCAAATGTAATTATAAAGTCCTCATTTCCAGACCACTGAGGAGCAGCGAACAGCATAAAACCTGATCAGCCTGCGAGCAGGCTGATCTGGTTTTATGCTGTTCGCATAGGTCTTTTCATGGCGTCCTCTATGAGGGAAAGGGTTAACGACAGATTCTAGTTTCATGTCGAAAATGCATTCGGAATGCCATTTTAATATTTAACATTTAAATACGGTATGATAATTTGAATAAGATAAAATTCCGTGTTTACTTTTGACAAATATAAGTAAAATCTAAAGGCAATTCAATTCTTGTTACTTTTGCTTTATCGCGTGAGTAACCTAAAGTTCTGCTTTTTATATAAGTATCTGTATACAGATTAAGGCTAAAGCAGAGAAATAACAAATTCATCCCGTTACAGTTTGGTTGGCTAACAACTGCATATGGTCGACTTTATTTCTCGCTATTTGTTGAGACCATAATATAAGTAAGAGGTCAAAACTACGGTGGCATAGAGGTGACATGCACTACTCTTTTTCATGTCGAGGGAACGAGTTAATAAGTCGAGGGAACGAGATAATAAGTCGAGGGAACGAGATAATAAGTCGAGGGAACGTGTTAATTGTCTTGAGGGAACGACTTATTATCTCGAGGGAACGAGTTAATAAGTCGAGGGAACGAGATAATAAGTCGAGGGAACGAGTTAATTATCTCGAGGGAACGATTTTTATCTCGAGGGAACGAGTTAGTCAACCAATCAAATATTGCAATCAAGAGTCCGTATTGTGAGTCCGTGTTTATTTGTTTATTGGGATTAACGGTCCATTGACAATATTTCTACCTCTATGCCACCGTACTTGACGAACTGAATACGTTCAGAATTAAATCCTTAACTGTTTTGATATCACTTAAAATTTCTCCCTTCCAAATCAAACGAGTACAAAATTTATGTGATTGGCTTTACGGAAACGGACGCGTCCTGCGTGTTCAGCATAGCATATTTTGGCGATTAGAAGGTCTTTCTCGTAAATATATAACAATATGATCGTCTCTGATTATCTTGAATGACAATTGTAACAAGTCATATGATTGGTTGACACTACGTCCTGATTATTTCTCGTTCCCTCGACTTAATCTCGTCCCTGAGTAATATGTTCCTCGAATAATAACTCGTTCCCTCGACTTATTATCTCGTTCTCTCGACTTATTATCTCGTTCCCTCGAGATAATAAGCCGTTCCCTCGAATAATAACTCTCCCGAGTATTATTTGTCTGACTTATTTCTCGTCCTCGAGTAATAATTCCTCGAATATTACTCTCCTCGACTATTATTCGTTCCTCGAATATTATCCGTTCCCGAAATAACTAACTCGTTCCCCCGAGTTATTATCTTGTTCCCTCGACTTATTTTCTCGTTCCCTCGAGGTAATAAGTTGTTCCCTCGAGATAATTAACTCGTTCCCTCGACTTATTATCTCGTTCCCTCGACATAAAAAAGAGAAGTGCCTGTCACTTCTATGCCACCGTACAAAACAAACCAAAAGCAACTGAATATGGTTTTAAGCAGTGAATTACCGAAATAAGTCATATTGCATATAACCCTTGCTACATAGAGTTCCCCGAAGACCACCTCAAATGTGTACCGTGGACCGATGCTGTTGCAAAAAACTGACATGGAGCTCTGTGCATCAGAGTTCACAGAAGATTTATGCATCAAAACACCATGCATGGAGCTCAATGAGGAATTTAATGTCAAGCAATGGCCATAATTTAGATGAATGCAAATTGTTAGGATACAAAAGAACCTGTACTGGGTAGATTTGAACATTGATACTAGGGTGAAGAGAGTAACCTGGTACCGCTAATACCTTATAGATAAGCCATCAGTAAGGAGACTTCTGGTAAGTTATTTACCATAAATGCCAGTGAAAAACAGTTAAAAAAATAAATGTATAATAGCCTGCGAGAAATAGAAAGAGAGATGGGGTGGGAGAGAGATATTATCAAAGAGATGTAATTACATATCATAAATAATAGGAAGAAACAGAGTGAAACGATTTATAAAAAAAAGTCAGAGAAAGAGAGAGACGTTATAATAAAATAAGAAATTATTCACAGAAACACATCTGCTTCAATGATACATAAGGAAGTGTGACAGGTGCTTTAGGATAAAGATAAATTTCAGACACAGACCCGTATGAAATTCATCGTAGGATTGATTTGAATATACACATTATCGACCCATCCAAGGCACGAAATACGCACTCTGATGAAAATACACCGTGAATAATTACAGACTAATAAATCAAGATACAATGGGCAGAACTGTATTATCAAACTGAAGTGTAACAAAACTCAACCGGATTATGTTAATAAAATATTCATCTTTGATTATATTTTGAGCCGATTAATAAATGCAATCATATCTGAAAGGAAATATAAAAACAGTTTAAATAATTATCATTTTCAGTCGTAAATTATACAGGAATTAACAAATATTAGCAATAAATAAGTCACATAACGAATGTTCTAAAGGAATATTCAAAGAACTTTATAAAAAAAATACATTTTGAATTCTTAGTAAAAGTATTTTATTAAAAAATAAAAATAAAATAAAAAATAAAACAGTGAGTCTTGTGTCAAAAGATTGTCAAATGCGCACATGATATTTCATTTTACTATATCTGAATTCGAATTAAAAATAACTAGTTAGCTTCGATAGAGTGACTGGCTATTTCAAAGTTACCACATCACACTCGTTTCTTGTTCGAAAGGTAGATAGACCCCTAACACTGAATACGGTTTTTAAATAGTTTCATGGTAACAGTAATTGTTCAAAAGATAATCTCTTTTTTCAATTTCCTGACATTTCAGAAAAGAAATCAGTATGGAATGTCGGACAATTCAAAAAAGAAAATGACAGATAATACGAAGCATACATACAACTAAATATTGATTTTACTGTCTGTTTTTGGTGTTTGGGCACAAAAGAAAAGAAGATCAACATTATAAAAATATCAATATCTTTCTATTACATAAAGCGTTTGGATTTATTATTTTCTGTTTCGGCCCTTTGTCCCTATACTAAATAACGAATAAAAGGGCTCCAACAATCTTATATGCACTGCAATACCAACGATTTACCTCCTCTGATCCTGGTTTTGGCAACAGGGAAAGTTAATAAAATTTGGATTGCTTAGTCTGAAAGAAGGGTTTCATGTAAATGGCTACGCCATCTGCGTAATGCATACTAGTTCAGTGCACATAAAATATCGTTGAAGGATAGCAGAACCTGGATAACAGTCGAATTTCTGAAATCACAAAAGACAGTATACATGGGTTTATTCTATGAACAACGGTGTGAGAAAAAGCTTATTCTAGTATACAATTTGCAAAAGTAACAAAGTCTTGAAGAACACGTATTATTTGATTCCATTAGAAAGGAACTGTTATCAAAATATTTATTTGGGGAAACAGAGTGAGAATTTAACAAAATTATCAAGTTAGTGAAAACTGAAATTACACAAGCTTGGTCTCTCATTCATGACAATGCTGCGGCTGAAAAGGATCGGCAATATATTGGCCTGAATAACTTACACGAGTTTCACCAATCATATATTTGGGCCACCATTTAGTGTTTCTTTTCTTTCTTTTTTTCAGCCGTTTTCGTAAATTGGGAGTCAGACCTACTTTGCATCCACCCTAAAACATTGTGGATTTTTTTTTCATTTACAAAGGAGAAAGTTATGCATTTTGTCTATTTTCAAGTTTGTAGAATTCACAGGGAACTTAAGAGCGTTTTATATTTACCTATTTTATGGCGACAATCTGCTTTATATAACTGATAGCCTTATGACTAACCTGTAACCTGTTTGCACATATCATATTATCTATGGTTTCTTCCCTATTCCTTGATAGTTGTATGTTTACAAAATAAGTAAAATAGATCATGGCTCTTGTGACTTTTTCTTTTCCAGATGAAAAACGCAATTGAAAAAAAATGACTCAGGGGGTTGTAATAAACTTACTGGATTCGTATGGTTTGGAAGTTCTTGATCACCCTATATTCGTCAGACATGAGCCTTTCCGAGTTCGGCCTCTTTCCCAAAGTAAAAAGAACCATTAAGGGGCTACTCATGTTCGAATGAACATGGGTGTGCCTTGAAGGATGAGGTCCGAAAATGGAAATGAAGCGAAAATCGATAAGAATTCGGTCATTCACATCAAAGGATTACAACCTCGACATATGTTTGTAATAGATACCGATATCAACAAGAGCACTATTTTTCGCAAAATACGCCCGTTCTGCAATTTTATCAATTCAATGGTTGTAACTCTGGAGTGTCTGAGATATTCTGGCTGGTTTTCAAACACGATTGTGATACTGTACCAACACACATTGTGACAAAGTTAGGTAAAGATCGGTTCACATTTGTCAGTGTTAGAAAGTAGACACTGTTAAGTTTGCACTTTTTTATCATTTGAAGAGCCATAAATCTGGATTGTTCAAGATATATTGACTATCAAACCTGGTTAAGATATTGTGTCCATTACAATGTGATCAAGCTTGGACAAGATCGTTTCATGTTTGTAATATGAAGAGAGCGGACACTGTTAATTTAGCAATTTTTCATCAATTCAAGGGCCATAACTTCGGAGATTCTTGGACATTCAGGCTTGTTATCGAACTTGACCGAATATTGAGCTAATATACATTGTGACCAAGTTTGGTAGAGATTTGTTCACGTACGTTCCAGTTACAGCGCGGACACTGTTAACTTAACAACTTTTCTTCAATTCAAGGTCAATAACTACGAAGTGTCTGGGACATTCTGGCTGATAATCGAAAGAAACCGGAGATATTGTGCCAATACACTTTCTGACAAAGTGTGGCAAAGATAGGTTCATGTTTGTTTGAGTAAGAGCGAGGACACTGTTAATTCAACCATCAATTCAAGGGCCACAACTCCGGGGTGTCTCAGACAATCTGGCTGGTTATCAAAAAGAACCGAGATCAATGTGAACAAGGTTGGTAAATATCGGTTTTTGTTTATTCGTGTTAGAGACTCTGTAAATGTAACCATTGTTCATCAATTCAAGGGCGTTAGAGAGCGGACAACATCAGTGGAAGCCGCCCGCCCAGCCACCCATAATACGACCCGTCTTCGACGGGCGTATAAAAAAGTTGTGAAGTAAAGACTTAGTTATTTCTAAAATGTTCCTTTATAAACATTAACATCCATATATAATAAAAAAGTTATATGTAAGCCTATTATATAAACTGATATAAAGGAATACTCATGTCTTAAGACTCTGGATTAACATTGTAACTTGAAAGTGAAACATGTAGCGTACATATCTGAATATCAAAGGCTGCTAATTTTAATCACGTTTTGGATACAACACATGATGCGCAAAGTACTGGTGAGACTCAAAATTGGTATGGATTGAAATAATGTGTTTGAAAATCGAAGTTTGGCCCGTCTAGCGTTCTCGAAACTATTTTAGTTCGACCTCAAACTCAAACATGAATGTTAAACACATTTTTTTTTCAATTAATGTAAAGGCTTTATTTCCAGTTTTAACATTAACATAGTTTATAATTCGAGATTATGGGTCGGATACCGTTTGTAAATACTCTTATATAGTATTCAGAATGGTAAATGGTTGCTATAGAGCAACCCAAGTGAATACATAAATTTGCCATACAATTTTGCAGTTATCTCCCATCGCTATTAACAAATTTTCGTTTTACTGTAAGCTCTACTCTTTATATCCCAATCTATAATTGTAGCATTGCTTACATAAGCCGTATTTATTCGATTGCAATATTTTACACCTGAAGTAAACTCCATTAAAATCTCAATCAAATACTTATTTTATACATAACTTAGATTGTTGCTCTTACTTGCAAACAGAGCGTGAAATAATCATATATGATCGATGTGCACTAAGATTAATGTAGCTTCATTTAGCTTATACCGAATATTCTTCGGAAAGAAATTGAATGCATTATACTGAAAGGAAATGAAACGCAGCGTAACATCTTGCGTTGGTTAAGGGGAATATATATGAAAACTATTAAATTATTTATAAAATGGTATATAGAAACACAGGAAGTGGTTTAAAAGAATGAGGTAGGACTGGTCGTTTTGATATCAAAGGCAGATTGTATATATTTGAATATGACTTCAGATTGTTAACCCTTTCCCTCATAGAAAAGACCTATGCGAACAGCATAAAACCAGATCAGCCTGCGAGTAACTCGCAGGCTGATCAGGTTTTATGCTGTTCGCTGCTCCTCAGTGGTCTAGAAATGAGGATTTTATAATTAAATTTGGTAAGGTTTAACTGTGGTTTTCTGCAGATCAGGCTTTATGTGGTACCTATTGAGTGCGTCAAAATGAGTCTATATGAGGGAAAGGGTTAATCTACGTTTCCTTTCTTTTTAGTAATATCAAAGACATCATGAAATACGAACATTTAATCATTGGGTACACCATTTTAAAACCGTGCTAAACTGTGGAAATGTTAGATCAGATAAAAAAAAAAGTCAGTCTGAAGACTATTTTCACAGTCATAATCCAAGAACTGGTGATGATAAACAGTAAAAAAAATGCAGATTACAAACAGAATGCACTTGTTCTATATTAATCTCAATTTTTTTTTTTTTTTTTTTTTTTTTTTTTTGATAGCACAACATTGTTTATACTGTTTCTATAATAGCTTGTTTACCTAAAGCATTTGTTCATTTTTGTACTCAACGACTATAAAGTCACTATATCAGGAAAATCCAATGCGATTTAATTTGTCTTTGAAGAGTAATTAAGAATATGCCATTTGCAGTTTGAATAGATTTTAATCAAGACTCACTTGGAAATAAAACCATATTCAGTTCTTAATTAAAGAATGAACTCCGTTTGAACGAGGACTATTAATCGATTTTAATTAAGGAAAATGTTTTATATGATATTAGATTAACACGTCGTTTGCGAACAATTATAAGACTTGATATTCTAAACTTAACTTTTATCTTTTCATTAGTAAGGATTTATAAGGAATAAACATTGACTTCCACCAAAAATAATCTTGTGTCTATATTTGTCTGTATTTCAGTGGTGTATTCCGGTGTTTTTATTCAAATCCAACAAATGCAGATACTAGGACAACACACAGACAAATATAAAATACAAATTAGAGATATAAAGATATTTAACACTGATGGCAATAAAGAAAAATATTGAAGATTTCGGAGACTCCTCCTTTAAATTAGGTAAAGTTAGCTAACAACAAATACATTTCAGCGGAAAACTGTTTCACAATAGACAAAGATGCATATAAAAACTAGTTTTTGATAACACAGGTTTTCTTCCTGATATTTTCACATACATGTATAAAAGCATTTTTTTGACATTTTGATGAAGGGAATAACGGGCTACAGCAAAACTAAATTACGTGCATTTTTATGCAGACAATCTTGAACAAAATACCACAAAGAGCATTTGCTTCAGAATCAAAGGTTTCATTTGAATGAAATCATCCCTAAAAATTTGTAAAATGTCGATCAACCGCCCAAAAATGTACTCACGTTGTTTCAAGGCATTTGCTGAAAGTGACAAATTTGAGAAACATGTTCATAGCAACACCTCTGGGCACTGGAAGCCGATACTTTTTGTTTATTGCACCAAGAAAACTGTCGCTCTGGGAATAAATGTGCCTTTAATCTTTCCTGTATTTCTGAATTACGAAAGGGTAATAAATGTATATAATTAACTTTTTTTTTTACTTTATATGTTTGCGTCATAGTTGTCGAAACAAGAAATGTAAATTTCCAAAATTGTCATCTTTGCCAGGAAAACGTGAATATGTCACGTTAAAAATACTTTCTTCACATTCTTATTTATTTAAATTTATTTCTTATTTATATTTCTATTAAACCATTTTCGATTTAATTTGATAAGAAAGAAATATGTCAAGAACAGATATAGGTTTGAAGTAATGATAATGAGTCAATGTTATTAATCTGAGATTGAGATATATTTCCCTTGGGCTGCATTTGACTTAATTTATTGAATCTTATAATCACTTCGTGTAACCAGGTGTAAAATCGGCGTAGTAAAACCTTCTTTTATAATTTCTGTTCTTTCTTTCCTTTCCAGTAATTTTATCCTTTGCAGTTTTTTTTTCGGGGTCACGTGATTAGGCCCGGGCCGTTTAAAGGCCGAATTTTCTTTAAAGGCTTTGTTGTTCGTCATGACTGACGTTTAGTCCATTGTTGGTTTGTATCAATCTAAAATGTTGTCTTTCATAATTGTTTTGCGTGGCATTAGTTTTTTTTTTATTTACATGACATCAAGATTGTTTTTTTTTTTTAAGTTAAGTAATTAGTTTTCGCGATTTATGAAATGGTAGTATTTAATACTTCATATCGGGATTTTTTTTTAATTAACAGGTAATATCAAGTAATGGTAATCATAGTAATTATCACATTGCATCTGAATGTCCACTATTTAATCTTACAGCATATATTACCTTCACGAGAGAGCTGACGAGACGATAGTGAGTGAGATGAGATTATCTAGGGAACATTTGGTTCCACAAACCGGTAAGAACCGCCAAAGACCTAAACCTAAAGATAAGCAACTCATATAAGCGTGTGAAGGAAATCTCGTATACCCTCGTCGCCACCGCGATATTGAGAGAAAAAGCCGGTGCGCTTGTACTGAAATAACTACTGCTCGGAGCTGTGTTCCGACGCCATTCGAAAGCCTACGATGATCATCTACAGCATAAAGTGCCATGAAGAACATGGTAAACTTCAGCTGACTGTAACTGGTATAACGTAAAATAATGACTGTTTAAATCCGAGAGTAATCAATATAAGGTCTTAATGACTGATTAAGGACTGAAAGGAAAATATTTCAAGAATGAAATAGTTCAATTAATGAAAAAAGATAATCTTTGCTAATATTTCGGCAAATATTGCCTTTATGACGAAAATGTGAAAATTATGCTTCAGCGTTTATGTTTGTACTGTCGCATATTTTTTAAATGTATTTTTCCTCTTCATAAAGGCAATATTTTTTGTAGGGAGTTACTTTATTTATTTACTAGTATTTAAATGGTTAGAGCGTCCGCCTTGGAATAGAAAAGTCGTGAGTTCGATACCCGGCCGCGACATACCAAAGTCTTAAAGAAGTCGTTGAGATCCCTTGCTTGACGCTCATCATATATTTATCAAGTATTTCCAGGAATGGTTTACCCGGTATCAGAATAGTGTGACTAGGTGTCTACGGCGTGATATTGCAGTGTGACAGCACTGCATATGTTTCAAGCAGACATAGTCTCGAAATGACTTAAATACCGTCGGTGGGACGTTAGACCCAACAATCAAACAAACGAGCATGTATTTATTATTTTTATGGGATTATTTTCTATACAAAAAAAAAACTTTACAAGTTTAACTATTATTTTATTTCAGCCAGGCTTTTACCCATGTGAGTAACGGTATTTTTTCTATATCAATGGTTATCTTTATATTTTGGACAAGCGCTACGTTCAAATTCTCCGCAAGGGCCTTAGACCTTAGGGATCAAGGTCATTTGATGATGGTCAGGGTACCTGGCTGGTAGAGCTTATTAAGGTACACGCACCTGTAAAGTTTGAAGGCTGTAGGTGGAAGGATTTCCGTGTTATGGTCAAGGTTAAGTTTTGTGACAAACATCAGACAAACAGACAGACAGACCAAAACAATATGCATCGATCTATCGATGCGGTGGCATAAAATAAATGTTAAAAGGACCAAAGGATAGGGCAAAAACACCATTGTGATTTTTCAGTTAAATAATATACGACCAGACTAAAATGACAAATCGTTGTATTGACCGCTATCGCTTAGTAACACAGAACTGGATTTTCCGCGGAATACACCTGCCCCACTCTCGTTCTTGCACTAGAATATACGGTATTTCGCCGAGTTTCTTATCTTTTGGTTTAGGTCTTTGGAACCGTGTAATCGTAAAGTGTTGCTTGTATTATGTCATGTGCTTTGTACTTGTTCTGTATGTTGTTTTTTATGTTTTCAGATATATTTTATATTTCATTAATTTGTAATGGCAACTAGAGTTGTGTATTTCATGAATTAACAATGATAAAGCTATTATAAATCTGCTATGTTTTAATGATGTTTATTTCAATGTTTATTATGCATTATATTTATTTGTACCATTTTTTTTGTATTCACAGGATGCATACCTGTTGATACGCGATGATACCTGTTGATACGGGTTGATATCTGTAGAGATCTGCTCATCACTTACATGGATTGACATGCTGATTTGATGGAAAATAGATTGATGAACTGAACAACGTATTTATTGGATCTTATTTCTTTCACAATCGGCGACACCCGCCCCTTGCATTTTACTCTACAGAACTATTTTATTTTTATCCAAAAAACACTGAGGTTATATATGCACGTGATCTTTGTTTTCCCCTGCATTATAAATGGAAAATCCGAGCATTTAGAGTATGCTTATATATTTGTCGAGATATTCTTAGTTTCATCCCTGAATAATCGTAGATGAGCAAAGATGAAATTTTGCTCTCTGGCCTTCAATTTTCAAGAGATACAATGTATCTTTTTCAGAATTATTTTTGATCGTTTCTTTTTTTTTGCAACGCTGTTCTATGGTAGCACCCATTTGAATCAGAAAACAATTCGGGGCCATATTTAGAAATCTGTATTTATAGATTTCCCTTTTTTACTACGCAGAGAAATAGTTCCAATTTTTTTTTGTCTTATCACTAAATCATTTATTTCAGTACGATTGCGTTATGGGAGTCGAAACTGAATTTAATTGTTATGTCTTTTATTCAATAATTTGGAAAAAGTTTGCCTTTTTCGAAAAAAACAACAACAAAAAACATGATAAAGGCAAACTTTTGCCGAAATATTGAATAAAAGTGAATTGAATAATTGAATAGTTTATTTATCATTTCCCTTTGGAAAAATCAACATATTTATTAAAATGTATTGATTATCGATGCTGGAGATAACTTATTTAATAAACTGTTATGAAAAAAGTACGCAAGCGAAAAAATCGCACGTCATTCAGAAATATTTTGAACCAGGACTGACTGGAATTTCCAGCGATAGACAACAATTTATAGATAAAAGTATTGGTGGCTTCGGGGGTGAGTGGACGTGTTAAGAGATCGGTCTGTGCAAAATATTACTGTTTGGATTGTACTGGACTTTCATTCTTGAATTTCTATGTATGTGATCGCAGTGATGCGATTGAGACTGACAGTGTGGTCTTTTTACCATATATTATTACAAAGAAGAAGAAAAAGAAGAAGAAAAAACAAAACCGGAGTAGCGACAGTGCTAGCGAGGTGGGTCGGGTAATTGCTAATCCTAGTAAAAAAACAGTTTTTATGCCAGTCAGGGGTGCTGTCTAGGAACACGATGAATGTCGTTCTTAGTCAAGTCAATCAAGTTTTGTTTGGGTCTGTATCGGTAGTCCGGAGATGGATGATAGTGTATTTGTGTCACAGGGTGAAGCGAGCGCACGGCATGACGCACGACCGACGGAGACATCGTTGTTGATATCTGACAATCCAGGAGAACCCACTATCAGGGATGAGTTGATGTTTTTAACGAGAGTAGAGTCACGAACTATGGGGGTGGAGAAACACCTTGAGGTTTTGGATGATCTGAAGAGGAAGGTTGGTAGTTTAGAAGATGACTTAAAGAAGTTGTGGGTTTTCATGGACACCAGACATAAAGAGGTGACGGAGAGGGTGTCCACAGTAGAAGATG
>CM037777.1:46041691-46091691 GCA_021229015.1 Solen grandis
GTGACCTTGACTTTGACCTTATACACCTGAAAATCAGTCCCAATATTCCTCTTCCCATAAGGTATCTACCTTCTAAACCTGATCATCAAACCTCAATTCTAAAACAAGTTATTTGACAGAAACAACAATTCTATTTTTAGTAACAGTGACCTTGACCCTATCATCCTGAAAATCAATCCCAACATTCCTCTTCCCATAAGGTATCTTACCTACCAAGTATGAAAACTGTTCCATAATGTATCTACCCATGAAGTATGTATCTCTATTCTAATAGTAAATATTTGATGGAAACTAAAGGTTTGACATCTACCCACCTGCCCAAACACCCGCCCCCCAATGCTGTACCCCATTCAATAACCAGGATTTTCATAGGAAACCTGGTTAAAAAACATGTCATGGGCAAGTTACATTTATTGTTTCTTGACATCCCAACCTTAATCTGACGTTCTGCAGCAGCCAAACTGGCACTGTTGGTATCTAGTGCTGGTAGAGGATCTAGCTGACGACCCATGGCCCCAGACAGGCCAAGTTTTGCTCCTGTCCTCCGCATCTCTCCTTATCTGCAGTTTGTCAGGGTCACATGTTCATTGCTTACTGAGTTAGACCAAACCTGCAATCAGACAATCTTAAGAGTCACTTAAGAGCAGCAGGCATCCAGGTAGAACCACTGACCTATTGCCAGCCTACTGGGAGGCTTTCTCACATAAAGTCTGAGAAGGTCTCAAAGTGATAAAAAATACCAAATTATCTTATGTTTACATGTTAACCCTTTACCTCATAAATATTCATTTACAAATTCATGACTAGATGAACATTAATTTACTGAACTTTAAATGGTATACAAAAAATGGAATGTTCTTTGCCAGGCAGACTTTGGAGAAGCTGAGCTACAATATTGTGTAAGCAAACAGCCTGGAAGTAGCTGTCTGACCTGGGTCTTCACTGTCTGCCAATCTTTTAAATGTGTCTATACAAAGTAAAGGATTAACAAAACATGCAAATGTAACAAAACATTTATATTAAACTAGTGAAGTAGACATTAGAAATATGATCTGACAGTAGGATTGACACAATGACTGCTGGTATGGCTGGAAATTTTCACTGCCTTGACAGTCATAATGAGTAACACTTGCTGTTATCAATTTTGATATTCTAAGGTATATTTCACAGATAATATGTCAGTCAGTACAACATTAGCCTGGCATAGCCCTCAGTAATTTTTTTTACAATCTGTGGGAAAAATAAGCATTATAAATACAAAAATTGGGAGATAAGAAGATAATGAAATTGTTTTGAATTAACAAAGCAATTACCTATTTATAGGTGGTTTGTGTCATAAAAAGATAAAAATTATAAGAATAACACAAATATCATTAACATCCAATGAACAATTTCTTATGAGAAAAAAGCTAGTTCATTGGGAAAATCTAGTTATTTTTTGGGGAAAATGTTACCGGTAGTTTTTGGTTTAGGGAAGTCACCTTTAAAAGGTAGTAAATTTACCAAAAGAAATCACTTGTCCTGCAAACCTGAGTTTGGCCGAGTCATTATCATCCATAAGTTACAATACTGCCTTTGAGGGGACACCTTTGAGATCTTATATACTGGCCATGAAGTGGAGGGTTCATTCCTGTTACTAACAGTGTTAGTGCACAGGAGTTTGAAGAATTGATAAACATGTAGCAAAAATTCTAAGCCCAGTTTGTAATAAAAAATATAAATGGGGCTTATTATTTTTTACTATATCACTCATTTATTGATAGAACTTCAAACTCCTGTGGTAAGTGTACAAGTGACTCTTCAAGTATCCTCAAGTATTCAGTTCTCGCCATATTTGTTTCTCAAGCTTCACACATTAACATGATATTTCAATTCAATTGTGACATAATTTGACAGGGAAACCACTGACAATTAGCAAAAGAGATGATTCTGGTTGTTATTAATCTGATAGCAAAATTCACCCTAAATAATCATATTACAGCATGCAAATTTACCCCCTGTAGAGGGTTTTATACCCAAATTTGGCCAAGAACACAGAATTTAATTGCAACATTTGTTTACAGAGTTTGTCTCGATATGTTCACCATACTTAGAACTCAAGACGCCAATTTGGAAAGATTTTTTTACTATTGTTGGATTTGGACGGTTATTTTTATTATTTGATACTACACTTGAAGGAAAGATACTGATATATTCAATAATATATTTCACATAAAAGTGAGTGACTTATTCGTTTATTTTTCTTGCAAAAACTTATGCTGGCGAGAACTGAATCTACTCCAGGATATATACATTTTCAGGTTTAAGACAATTGATTTGGACTTTATTTTTACAATATCACATTTTACGGACTCATAAATGAACAACAGATGATAATTCATGTGAAAAGTAAACGTTTAACATGCTCATAGCTGAAATAACAATGTTGCATACTTTCGTTTGTGTTCGTCGTTCACTACGCGGTGTCACGTGAAAATAACACATATGTGATTTATTTGAATCTGAAGATATGAGTCTTTCTTTCTTTCTTTCTTCCGTTACTGTCTTCTATCAATTTCTGATAATTACGACAGGGTGGAGGCATATATGCAGTTAGAAACTGTATAAATAATTAAAAATAAAAGTTGAGTACAGTTCACAAATAAAAATAAAGGGTTACATCTGACCTCAACATTAAAAACATACTAGCGTAATGAACTAGTCGAGTTGTGTCTTGAAGGAATCTACAGTGGTCAATGAAACAGTAGATTCTGGCAAGGAATTCCATATCGGTATAATTCTTGGAAAGAAGGAAAATTTCAGAAGATCAGTGGATGCAGTCAGTCGGTTGTATTGTTGAGAATTCGATAGTCTTCCAGAACGTCTAGTTGTCATGTTTGTTGATAAATAACGGTTCCTGTCAATGTCCACTAGTCTATTATGTATTTTGTAAAATAATGTCAAGCTGGTATTTATACGTCTATTTTCTAAAGTTGACCATTGTAGCTCGTCGAGCATTTCCCCTACATGACTGGTATTATGCCATCTCCTACATGTCCATCTAGCTGCGGTTCTTTGAACCATTTCAATTTTCCGAATGTTAACCTTGGAGTGGGGATTCCAAATGGGAGAGGCATATTCTAGTTGGGGTCTAACTAGTGTCTGGTAAGCATTAACCTTAGTTTCCCTGGGGGCAAGTGACAAATTTCGGCGCAAAAGACCAAGAGTTTTAGTTGCCTTGCTGGTTATATTATTAATATGCGGCGTCCAGTCCAATGTATTGGTGATAGTAACCCCCAGGTACTTTGTTTCATTTACTTTGTCAAGCGTCTGTCCATGTAAGGTGTAGCTGTGTTGTATCTGTTTGTCAGGTCGATGTCTGGATATTCTCATTGAGTGGCATTTGGACACATTGAACTTCATGAGCCACTTTTGCTCCCATACACCAAGTTTTGATAGGTCTTCCTGTAGTTCAATGCAGTCCTGGGGAGAGAATATGTTTTTATAAAGGACACAGTCATCTGCAAAAAGCCTAACATTTGATAATATGCCATCAGGAAGATCATTTATGAAAAGTAGAAAAAGGATGGGGCCTAGGCAGGAGCCTTGAGGGACACCGGATATAACTGGGGCTGAGTCTGAGTGTGTTCCGTCGAGTACTACGTCTTGTGTCCTGTCAGTTAACCATGAGGCAATCCAACGGTTGGTTGTCCCTCTAACACCTTAGTGTTCAAGTTTGTACAGTAGTCGTTTGTGAGGTACTTTGTCAAATGCTTTGGCGAAGTCCATCACAATAACGTCAGTCTGTTTGTGTCCCTTACCTCTGTCAAGATTATATGCAATGTCATGAATGAATTGGACGAGCTGTGTATCACATGAACGTCTGCTTCGGAAACCATGTTGTGAGTCAACTAATATGTCATTTTTCTGTAGATGCTTCATGATATTACTGACAAGGATATGTTCAAGGACCTTACAGCTAATACATGTGAGTGAGACTGGCCTATAGTTTGAGGGGTCATACTTTTCCCCTTTCTTAAAGATAGGAACCACATTGGCTTTACGCCAGTCATCGGGGACTTGTCCAGTTTTTAATGACCTATTAAATATAGCTGTAAGGATGTCGCCCAGTTCATTGCAGCATTCTTTGAGGATGCGTGCATTGATGGTGTCAGGTCCTGAAGCCTTATTGGGATTAAGTTTACTCAGGTAAGACTTGACACCACTGGGGTTTACGTAGATGTCGTTCATTTTGGGGAATTGACCTTTACTGAAGTTTGGGAGGGTTGATGAACCCTCCTCAGTGAAAACTGAATGAAACTGATTGTTCAGTATATTAGCTTTGTCCTTACTATCAGTCTTAAGGACACCGTTTTCCCTTAATGACGAAATGTTGTTTTGACCATTCCTAAGGCTATTTATATATGACCAAAATTTTTTAGGGGTAGCCTTAGGGTTTTCGTCTTCATTCGGGGTGAAAATATCATTCACATATTTCCAGTGGGCATCTCTTATTTTCTTTTGGACATGAGACCTGAATTCTTTAAACTTTTCTATGTCATTAGGGGAGTTTGACTTTCGAGAACGCCTGAAAAGCTTTTCCCTTTTTTTCAGGAGTCTCTTTATGTCAGTGTTGATCCAAGGGTGACCAACACGTGACTTAGACATTTTGATGGAACAAATTTATCCATCGCCTTAACTATCTCTGTCTTAAAGTCAGTCCACAAGTCATTTGGTGAGATATTGTCCAGATCCTGGGCTAGGATATTGTCTCTGTATTGTCCCAGGTGAGACTTCAGTCCGTCCATGTCTGCCCTTTTATAGAGAAAAATCTTCCTAGGGGTCTGTCTGACTCTTTTTGACTTAATGTCGTACTCCACTAAAACAATGTCGTGGTCCGCTTTACCAATAGGAGGTAGTGACTTAACCCTGTTAACAGGAACAGGGTTGTTTGTCAGAAGGAGGTCTAAAGATTTGTCTTGTCTAGTCGGGATGTCAACAACTTGGTTGAGACAGTGCTCCTTCACAATGTCTAAAAGTTGCTTTTGGGTGTTGCATTGATTGGCACCTGGTGATACAAACATGTTTCCCCAATCAATGTCTCCACAGTTAAAATCACCACCAACAACAATTTGGGCTGATTTGTACGTCATTATACGTCTCAGGGACTCATTAAATTGTTCTAGGTAATAAGGTTGGGATTTGTTTGGGGGTCTATAGAAGGATGATAAGTAAAGGGTTTTAGTGCCAATGACCTGAAGCTTGCACCAAGTGATTTCACAGTCTGTATTAAGTTCAGGTGTTGCAACACATAATAGATCCCGCTTATAAGCAATAAAGACACCCCCGTGACCATCTTCCCTGTCCCTTCTGATAACTTCAAAATCTTCAGGAAATATCTCAGAGTTTGCAATGTCAGGATTTAACCATGATTCATTACCAAGGATTATATCAGGCTTGGAAGATTCAATAACTGTAAGGAGTTCAGCCTTTTTATTTTTAATGGATTGGCAATTCATTATCAATATGCGAAGTGGATGGTGTAGGTTAACCTTTTTTCTTTTGGATTTGTTATGGAGTGGTCTTATAGGTGAGGAAGAGGCCTTTGGGGATCCAATATCATCTGGAAGGGGACTAAGAGGAATGTCAGAGGAAATAGAATTGCATGATGATAGGGTCTCAAATCTGTTTGTAGAGTTTATGCATGCCATGGTATCAAAAAGGGAAGTAGAAAAGTTAGGAAGTCCACATCTAAAGCACTCCCATGACATATTCTGATTACATGACTTATTGAATAAGCTGTAAATAGAGGGGTTCAATCCCTGACAGTCAATGTGAAACCAAGTTTCACAAGAATCACACACAATGGCACGATCTTCCCAACCCACTTGGTTATTACAAACCCCACATCAGTCTACTGAGCCAACATAATATGGAATGATGTTTAAGCCAAAATTACATCATGCTTAGTGTTATTCTTGTGTGCTTGTTGTTATCGATGAATGCGTTTTGACAAGTGCATTATGTGCAGTAACATTCGCATTCTGCTTGATGGCAAAGTGCTTCGTTGCCTTCCATTGTCCTTGCATGGTCACAAGGAAATCATGCTTTATGAAATTCAAGCAACACAATGCGTGCTGATGTCGCTCACTGCAACTTGACAATTGCATCGTGCTTAGTGATAATGACATTCCGCTTTGTTTCAAACCATCTTATGGCAAGAAGTTTCACGGACAGGTTTGACAGCTGGGTTGGTAGAGTAACCTGTTAATATTGAAATGGTATATGGGATTCGAATACCTATGGAAGCTCACTTTTTCCGCTTCTATCCCCGAGGTTATAAACATTTTTCGTGCTCAACTCGAGTTTGTGCTCAAAGTTAAACTGTACTAGTCAGTTGCTATACTTTCTCTATTCCACAGTTAACCCCTACTACAATCTACATAAATTCACTATCAAAGTTACTCAGTTTGTTTTGATATACTAAAATAAGCAAACCAAGTTTCAGTCTCAAACTGAGTTGAGCTTGAAAAAGGTTTATAACCTCGGGGCCTGTTATACATGTATAAAGATAAAAAAAAAAAATCTCCCTGTAGTTGATACTGTTTACATGTAATTTGATATTCACCGGTTCCGGTGGGCGTGTGATGAGAGCATCCGCCCCGAAATAATTTGGGGTTGGGTCGTTGGTTCGAACGCCGGCCGCGATATACCAAAGTCATAAAAGTGTATTGGTATAGCTCCCTTTCTTGATGCTCAGCAAATAAGGCTACGTCCAGGACTGGTTGGTAATGTAATTGAATACTGCAGTGCGACAGCGCCTTGTCTGTCTCAAATAGACATGCATAGTCTCTAAATGACTGAAATTCTGTCGGCGGGATGTCAAACCCTATAAATAAACAAAGACACTTTAAATGTTGAAATATAAAATGGAGCTAAATATACACCGGTATATAAAATATAATGTGTGTGTTAAAATATAACCATTTACATTTCCGTAGGTCCAATTTTTCGATTTTTAGCTAGGTTGCTTGCAATTCTGTTTTGTGGTAGCACACAATTCTGCATCGAAAACATTTCGGGGCTACTTTTAGACTCTTAAATACCTCTCCTTTTGAGATATAGTTCCAAATTAAGTTTTCTGTCTTATAACTTAGTTCTGTTAATTTTTATGTTTATTAAAATATGACTGCATTTTTGAGGTCGAAACTGAATTGAAATGTGAAAGAAAGAAAGAAAAATAAAAAAAATAAATGCGCAAGTGAGTTAATTAATTCGGAGATATTTGAACCTATGTTGGCTGGATTTCATCTTTTGAAATTATCAATAAATATGTATAAAATATAAAAAAGTAAGGTTGTAGTTTTATATTTGCTTCCTTTTGATTAAAATACACAAATTTATGTATATTTTGTAAACTGCATGAAATACAGAGAGAGAGAGAGAGAGAGAGAGGGGGGGGGGGTGCTTATCGTAAGCAGTCCATTAAAACAAATTTCTATATTTTTGTTACGACCTTACTACGCTATTGACGTGGCATGAACATTTGATATTCGTTTATGCAAAAAAAAAAAAAAAAAAAAAAAAAAACAAACAAAACAAAATATTATATAGCTTTCTTGCTTGGCGCTCAGCATATAAGGGTAGTTGCAGGACTAGTTGACCCGCAGTTAGGATAATGTGACTGGGTGTGGTTATCATGCCACATGTCTACGGCGTGATACTGCAGTGTGACAGCACTATATATGCCTCAAGAAGATATCGTCTCCAAATGAATAAAAAAAAATAAATAAAAAAAACGCCCCGGAATCGGGTTGTCGTGGGTTCGATCCTCGGCCGCGACATATCAAAGTCGTAGAAAAATGGTACTGGTACTATTCCCTTGCTTCGAGCTCAGCATATAAGGGTAGTTCCGAAATTGGTTGGCCCGGTATCAGGATAATGCGACTGGGTGTGATATCATGCCATATGTCTACGGCGTGATACTGCAGTGTGACAGCACTATATCTGTCTCAAGCTGATATAGTCTTCAAATGTTTGAAATACTGTCGTTGGGCGTAAAACCCAATAAATAAGCAAACATTAACATTAAAAACACTGTTCTTTCAGCGCCATCGGCGCTTTGATTTGAAATCGACATCTGTTGATAGAATGAGGCGTAACACAATTGGGTTTACATCATGCGTCGTTGCATTATGCTTGGTGCTTGGTGATATCCTTTATGGTTGTTGTTGTTGTTGTTGTTTTGGAGTTTTCCGTCGGTGCGATAGTATTTCAATCATATAGTGACGTCCAGCTGATTACAGGTTGAGGAAGACCGCGAGTACACAGAGGTACCCGGGTAGAACCACCGCAAGCCAGCTGGAAGGCTTCCTCACATGAAAAATCCGAAGTCCCTACCGGGATCCGAACCCACAGCGGTGAGGGGCTGAGAGATTTGTAGTCCACGACTGTAACCGCTCGGCCACGGCGGCCCCTCCTTTATGGTATGGTGCGTGCGGGTTAGCGTTAGTTTAATGTTGGATAGGTTGTTAGAACATTGTTATCGAATATATTGGGACCTCAAGTTCTGCAATCATACACAAGGCTGTAATTACAAATAATTAAAAATCTTAGAAGACACATAGGCCGGAATGGTCACGAAGCACAATAACACTGCCATCAAAGACAATGCCGTTCACAAAACACAATGGCATTATCACATAGCATAATGACATGGTCATCAATCACAATGTCATTCTCACAGAGCACAGCGTCATTTTCACCATTTTTGCTTAAATATCATTTCATTAACATCCACCACATTTTCAGGAATCGTTGCGTATGCGCGGATCCAGCAATTTGTCGGGTGGGGGGGAGGGGTCCGAGGGGGGAGCAACCTCTAAAAATCACAGTACGCGCGCGCGCGTGTGTGTGTGTGTGTGGGGGGGGGGGGCGGCCGAACCATCACAGAACGTCATTTTGATGTCAAAATGTCAAAACACTATATTACTGGATTTTTAAACTTCAAAGACAACGCATATTTTAGGCATAATAGCCAAATCTCAGGAGGGAGGTCCCGACTCCCTGTCCCCCATCTGGATCCGTGCATGCGCCGTATCTTCAAAGAATGAACTTTCATATTTTGTTTTAGTGTTTGATGAAGGTATTTCCAAGCCTTTTTCTAATATAGCAATTTAGCGTTTTTCCCAATATATTTGATGTTACACAACCAGCGAATATTTACCTTAGGCTACTAATTGAAGCTCTATCAGATTATTTTTTATAATTAATATTATTATTATTATTTTATATATAAAATTCCCATGATCACTTAATGGATCATGGCCACAATTTGATGACGGATAGCTTGATTACTTTGATTATGCATGCAGTCTAAAATGTCTTTGTAGATGAAAGTAATTACATGTACAAAGTCTCTGTATATACATTGAAAAGACCCTGGCTACCCACATAACGTGAAATAGCCAGTTTTTAACAGAACTGGCATTCATGCAAAAGACACACTTAATTTTGTGTTATTTTGATGTTTTTTGGATTTAACGTCCCTCTGACAGTACTTTAGTCATTTGGAGACTGTCTCTGCTTGAGACAGATAGTGTTGCCACACTGCAGTATCACGCCGGCGTAGACAATACCACACCCTGTTAAATTATCCTGACATCCAACTATAATCTTGGAACTACCCTGTATATATGCTGAGCGCCATGCAGGGTGTTACCAGTAATTATCATTTTTAACTACTTTGGTACGTCGAGATAGGGGATCGAACCCACAACCTCCCGCTCTCGAGATGATGCTCTAACCTCTCGGCTACCGGGGTAAATATTTATTCATTCAGTTATAACTAATTAGGATATTACATACATGATATATTTATCGAAATGCAGTATTTTGTTTGCTTAATTCGTTCTCTGTATTTTATCTTTCTTTGTGACTCTGCCTATGTTGGCCCTAGATATACATACATGTCAGCAATGAACACTCTGACAATTTCGAAATATTTTCAAAGAAATTCTAAAATTACTGTACGTTTAACAACAAAAGCATATTTCCACCTTGGGATCAGGAAGTCGTGTACGTGTTCGATCCCCTATCGCGTCATTAAAGTTGTTAAAAATGGTACATGGAGCTCAGCATGAAGACTGGTTGGCGCTGTGTCAGGATAATATATGTATGATTGAATGTGGTAACAGGCCACATGTACCCTGCAATATGGCAGCATTATCTGTTTCTAACAGACAAAGTGTCCAAAATAACTGAAATACTATCGGTGGGACGTTAAATCTTGCAATCAAGCAAACAAACAAATCTGTACTCTTGTCCCGCAAATATGGTTGTCGTTTATACAGAACAAAGACTGTACAATCAATAAGTACGAAACCAACAGGGATAAAGCTGAGATTTATAAACTACCTTGACCCGGTCTTTCATCAAGGGAATACTGACTTCTACAAATCCCAGAATGATACTGAAATCGTCAACTTACTACAGTTCCACCATTATCACTGAACTGTGAATAATACACACGGGCACTTACTGGCACCCATCCCACTTGTATGGACTACATCAATTTTATAGGAAAAAAAAAAAAGACAGGAGGAGCAGCAAGTTCTGTTTCTAAATATGTACGCTTCCACGACGATTAATTAATTTACAGTTTGTTCGACTTAATCGTCCAATCAAATACCTGCATTTCGTTCAAAATTTGAAAAAAATATATTTCATAAAATGATCCGTGAGGTCTTGATATGAAGAATAATATGAGTGTATGCTGCCTACGTGATCTTAGGACTTATTGGGCAGACCTTGTTTCGGCGGCAGATGGATAATGTCATGTATTGCATGTAGCCTTAAAAATGTACCCAATGATACTGACTCTGAACCATCACGTGTACTGTAAATCAAATGGGAGTTGGTTCTCTAACGCGAGGTCAAAGGCAAAGCTGTATGGCGTACGACCCCGTTCGTGACAAACTGTAAATATGTTATCGTTTATTTTTTTAAAAAATTTTACGGATTTATCGCAGCGCGATAACATAAACCTCTATTTCGGTCGGTGGCTGTTGATAAACTGGTATTTAACTGAGCAGTATTCTTCAAATAATCGAATGTTTGCACTTACAGTTTGTCCCGCTCAATCACCCAATGAAATGCATGTATTTGGTTCAAAATTTGAAAGATATATGGCATAAAATGAAGCGTGAGGTCTTGATATGGACAAAACATAGTTTTACAGTTTGTCCTACTTGAATGTCCAATGGAATGCTTGTATTTCTTTCAAAATTCGAAAAATATATTGCATAAAATGAACCGTGATATCTTAATATGGAGAAAATATGATTCCTATGTGACCGAAGACCAATAGGCTTATAGGCAGAGCTTGATGCGGGGCGAATGATTTCATCATATTTTAATAGTTGCAAAAATAAATGTACCCAATAACATTGACTCTGAACCGTGCTAAAGGCATCGCGTGTACTGCCAGTCAAACGGGAGGCGGTTCCATAATGCGAGGTCAAAGGCAAAGCTGTATGGTGTACGCGACAAACTGTATGTTACCGTTTATATTTTAAATTTTATGGATTTATCGCAGCGCTCCGTTTCGCGTCGCTTGCCATAAATACCATGCAATTTAAAATATATTTGATAACTAATACTTGTTGTGTCTAACCAAAGAGAATTATGGGCGGAGCTAGCTGTGGTGGCCACCGCTTTACGTCATGTTTTGTTAGCTCAAAATAAAAATGTACTCAGCGACATTGACTCTGAATCGTACTAAACACATCTTGTAAAACTCTCAATCAAACGGGAGTCGGTTCCATAATACGATGCCAAAGCCACCACTGTATGGCGTACGTGACAAACTGTAAATATATTATCGTTTATATTTTAAATTTATGGATATATCGCAGCGCTCCACTTCGTGTCGCTTCGATATATATAATCTAGTCCTATGAGTATTTCGTCGCTTTGTGATATTTTTTGGTTGGGACAAGCGACTCTTTGCCATAGAAAGAAAATATTACTTAAGGACGAATTACGCATATGAGGAAGACAAGCATGTAGCGGTAAATCATTCATGCACACAACTTTTACCTCTATGTATTAAGATTATAAACTTTAAATATACATTTTCATAAATGCTTATTGTTATCTGGATATTTAAATAATCTTAGTCAGTAAATTCTGTCAAGATTTTAAGCCTTTAATTTCTGGCTGGTGTTATGACTTAATTGTTTATGTGTATTTCCTATAAATAACCTAAGTTTCTGTTTGAGAATGAGTTGATAATGCGCGTATCTTACTCTTAAAATAAACTTCTACAAAAACATTCTTATCGGTCAAGGGTTGTAACAAAGATTATTTTCTTATTAAGTCATAATGTAGATTTAACCATCGCGGCGATTTCTTTCCTATTGTCTGAACTGAATGGCATCATTTATCTTTGTCCTAAAATGTAGACTGATAAAGTCATAATAAAAATGTAACACTGAAAATCGAATTTATGACAGAATGCAAACAACATCAAGACGTAACATTTGTTTGAACATAATCACGATGGGATGAACGTGTCTGGAGATGAATGCTTGTTATGACATGGACTGATAGCGATCTGTCAGGTGGACTCAAAGGAAAGCATCCTAGGGAGTCAAACTAGTCTGAAAGCAAAATATTTTTGAGAAGTGAAGGGAATTTTCAGTGTGACCACACCACGTGATATGTGGCGTCCTTTGAAGCTGTCGCAAGTGCTCAGAATCTTTTGCCTCGATTTGGAGGATAGAACTGCTGTAAGTATTTTATTCTTCACCAATGTTAATGCGGTATATGGCGCATGTGAAATGAAAAATTGTGCCCTACACATCGGCCCTAATGATCCTTTCTTAGATGTACAGTGTTTCCTTACTTTTGATTTAATCACTATTAATGAGACCATTCTCCTTATCAAATATTTAGTATATTACTTTGTACAAATTCAACCAGATACCCCTATCATTCACATTGATTCAAGTTAATTTTAAAATGTGGTTTTAGTATTTCAAATATTTTCATTTTTATACAGAAAACCACTTTCTTGCAAAGGAGCATCATCAAACATCGAACGACATTTTAAGAAAATAGTTTTATATTACGTACAAATATTGAATTAAAAAGAATTTAACATTTCAAACTGGGATTGCTTCTACCACTGCTGTACACACATACGAAACTGGATGATATACATTTATTTTTATTCTCAGTTTTCCTTTAATGTTGTGGTTTGAAATATTTACGCCAAATTATTCATAACCTGTCACGCAGTTTTCACACACAAAAAAGTTTAAGGCTTTGTTTTAGAAAGGCGTGTGATTGACATTTTTGAATTCACATGTTTACCCAAACGAAATGTTCTCATTTGAAGCTTATCTGGGGAGCGTGATCAGAAGAACAGCTGTTCCGTGTGACATATTTGATAATCGTAAGTGGTGCTGATGTGTACTTCATTCGATGAATAATGACTTTAACATGACATTCATAAGATAGAACAAATGAAAAATAAATTTATAAAAAATAAAACACACGATACAAAGGCGATGAAAGTTTTTTTTATTTAATTTGTTTTTTCTCGCTTTGCAGTCTGGCGCGTCTATTGTTTAAAAGAGTCCTTCTATGATGAACGTTGTCATTTCCTTTAAACCATACTGATAAGTATGCAGTGGTATATCAAGTTTCAAGACAGTGTCTAGGTGGCAGTGTATTGGTTATTTATCATCTTTGCATCAATACACACGTTTTATATTCAGCTTGGTGGTCCAGACAAATTCGACAGTTACGCATTTTCTGAGTATTTATCATCAGTTTGGATTTAATTTCCCAGTGGGCAGTATGGTGTGAATCTGTTCCAATGCGTGTATAAGGTAAAGATACAAACAAACGCAATATTGGGTGTATAGACCATTTCATCAGGGGTTCGGCAATTCTCGGTTTAATTCGCTAATTTTAACTGACCAATCAATGAAAGGGGGATATATCAAATGTATGTTTATTTCCCACTGATCAATATGTGGTAGATCTGGAGTTCGCGGAGTGTTCGTTGATTTACATAGTATTACGTCTCATTTCGAAGTGACAATGGTTATTGCTTTGATAAAAAGATATCGTTATCGTACTGAACATATTTTGAGACAAAATTTGGTGCGCTTTCCTGTATTTCCCATCCTTATTTCGTTAAATAGAATAAACATATTTCTCTTATAAATTGTAAATGAACAAATATCAACACTAATTGCATGACCGCGTGTGCTTTTTCTTTGGAGTCGTCAATGAGGTAAATTTTCGAGACCACGGATAACTCTGAAAATAACTACTATTTTAGAAACGTGTAGTGTGGTAGATACAAGTAAAACAGGGTATTAACCATTTAAATAGATATGAGGCGAATCTAATGCTTGAAGCTCGAGTGAAAAACAACAACAGCAATAAACGTGCACATCAGTCAAAATGATTTAACTTGTTTGTTTGACCCTAACCCAGTATTCCAGCTATATTTAGAAGTCATCCTAAATTTGGGGCCAATCATAAGCCATGCAAATTAAAAAATTTTCAGCGATTTATTTCAAAAGAACACTTTTCTATTTTCTATGTTACAATGTACACTTTTTTCTATTTTCTTTTTGATCAAATCAAGTTTTTCACAAATTTAGGATTATTATTAAGCCGGAGAAAATCTACTCGTATTAAGTCATTTCTCCAGATAACTGAAGCCTACGCCCGCTACGGTTTCTGTTGAAATGTCTTCATAGACTTTATCCTAAACACTGGCGTTGTCTTTATAGACCCTGATGTGTACCGGTATGGATGATCTTTACCAGTACCACTTTAACAACTTTGATATGTTACTTCCATGGTTGTCCAAAATATAGGAACATTTATCTTACAGATTGTACATTTTGTTACAAGTATTAAAAAAGACTGTAGGACGTGGTAATTATTAGAATTTATAAGAAACATGTCATCTGCAGCGTTCTACATTTTAGTCTCCAAATAACTAAACCATTGTCGACGGGACGTTGAAAACAATTCAACAAACAAACAACAAAACAACATTCTGTATTTGATAGTCATAAATGCCAGTGATATAAAGTTATTATCCAGTTTGACTTCAGAGCTTGAGAAAATATGAAATTGTCTTAATTCTTTTTTTTAACCAAGAGGGGCTCCAAACAGGGTTGTGTAACTATGGTAAATATTAAAAGGAGAAAAAAGCTTGAATCATTTATATAATGTCATGCAATAAAATAGTTCCATTCTGTTTTCAGTTCGGTTTCGTGAGTTACCGTCTTTTTTGCGACAATGCATTTTTTCAGCGTAAGCTGTATAAAATAGATTTTGACCTATTTTTTTAACCAATCTAATTTATGTTAACAACCAAAGAGATCGAAAAGCACTCATTTCATTGATTTGCATAAATTATTTTAGTCCATTATAAAATGGAAGTTTAAGGGTGCATACCTTTCTGTATGATTGTCAATTGGCAAATACCTATTTAAACATGAAAAAACATCTAGTTAAAAAATCAAACATAAAAACCGTCCAGTTGAAAAAGTAAACACTTGTGATTCTTTAGAAGACGTAGTTAATCTTGATAGTGGAGTCGTCTCTCTAAGACACAAAAACCCGCAGTGTCTAAGCTAACATGATCAATATATAGCAATAGCCTCCGTAGTCAGTTGGTTATAGGTGCTCGTTTGCTAAACTAAGGGCCCCGAGTCTGTCTGTCTGTCTGTCCGTAACGTTTTCGTGTCCGCTCCATATCTCCTATACCGTTTGAAGGATTTTCGTGAAACTTGCCTCAAATGTAAGCCTAGTTGAGACGATGTGCAGAACACAGGTTGCAGCCATGTCGGCTCAAGGTCAAGGTCACACTTGAAGGTCAAGTGTTTGAACATTCAATTTCAATTTATAATTTTGTGTCCGCTCCATAACTCCTATACTCCTCGAAGGATTTTAATGAAACTTGCCTCAATTATAAACCAAATTCAGACAATGTGCAGAACACAGGTGACAGTCATGTTGGCTCAAGTTCAAAGTCACATTTGATGTTTCAGTGTTCATTCCTGGATATTTTTGTTTCCATGCTATATTTTCTGAACAACGGAACGTTTTTCATAAGTCAACTACATCAAAATGTTGGCAGAAGCAGTGCATTTTCCATTAGTGGAAAAACATGTCTCCTCTGCCAGCGGCGGGGGATATAGCTGTCCTTTGGACTGTATTGTTTTATATTACATTTTTCCCCCTTTCTTTTTTTTCACTGGCTAGTATATTGTATTTCCTAAATTTAGCGACAAATACGTTTTCTAGCATTATTTTAAAATCACAGACCATTTAAAACTTGCCAGCATTATTATATTAAATATATTGTAACACTTACTTCTGCTCGAATATTACACTGTGAAAAACCAATGATACCCAACTGAAAAAAGAATGTAACTTATTCAAATACTAGTCTTAGATAGAGATGAATTGCATGTTCCCGATTCATGACATTCCTTACATTATTTACCTTCACTTAAATTTCTGTTTTAAAAGTTTTGCAATTTACTCACCAGTTTATGTTTGACTTGTTTAAACGTGACGCTTGTGTATAAAACAAATTGGTGGTTTTTGTATTAGCTGACCTGTATAAGGAAATATTAATGTTATTTCCCTTAGTCCAGAATATTTGTTTGCTTTTAGTAAGATTATTATTTGCTTTTGTGGTATGCATCAGGATTTCAGTCATGTGGATAGATATTTCAGCCATTTATGGACCGTGTCTAATGAGACAGATGCTGAGCATCATGTAAATATGAAATACACAAACTTCCGGCCATGTGACAAACTCTCTAACCACTCGCCAATCTGTAACGGTGTAACGTGGCCGAGCGGTTACAGTCGTGGACTACAAATCTCTCAGCCCCTCACCGCTGTGGGTTCGAATCCCGATAGGGACTTCGGATTTTTCATGTGAGGAAGCCTTCCAGCTGGCTTGCGGAAGGTCGGTGGTTCTACCCGGGTACCTCTGTGTACTCGGGGTCTTCCTCCACCTGTAATTAGCTGGACGTCGCTATATGATTGAAATACTATCGCAGCGACGGTAAACCCCAATACAACCAACTAACCAACCAACTCCGTTGGGGGGGCATATAGAGTTTTGGTCTGTGCGTCCGTCCGTCACACCTCAGGCTTTACCTTTGCGTTTAAGTTTTTTTTTCTATGAAGATGACTTCACATCTTGCTGAAACTAGATTCACATGTACATCTTGATATGATCTATTTAATATGTTTGTGATTCATGCTGTGGCCTATATTTCACGGTTGGATGAACATGCTGAAATTGATAGTTCTTCCTCAGGTTTACCTTTGCGTTTAAGCTTTTTTCCTATGAAGATGATTTCACATCCTGATGAAACTAGGTACACATGTATTTCATGATATAATCTACGAGTATTTAAATTTTTATGTGAATTCATGCTGTGACCTATATTTCACGGTTGGATGAACATGCTGAAATTGATTTTTCTTCCTCAGGCTTACCTTTGCATTTAAGCTTTTTTTTCTTTGAAGATGACTTCTTATCTCGATGAAACATAAATGTACAGCATTGTTTAAACTTTAAAAATACAAGCAAATATTTGGTTCTGACCATATCCTGGCGGGGCATTGGTGTCTCACAGACACATTTTCTTGTTTTCTGTTTTGTTAAGCACCTAATAATCTTATTTATTTTTATAACTGGCATCTCTGACATACATAAACGATATTATTTTATCTATTTTTTATTTTATCAATATTGCAGTACAGGGATCGTAATGACATTTAGAAACATATTAGACGCAATTCCATTCGTAAGGATTTGACATTAATACTCGAGCACCAAGAAAACTGATAAACATTTAAATACATTCTTTTTAATATCATTCACAATCGGAGTGTTCTGGACGCTTTGTCCAAACTTACATTCGACAAAGAGGCATGTTAAACTGTCAAATAAAAAGTGCTAGCCATTATACGCTTACACGATCTCTGTTTATGCCTCTGGATACTGCAATGAGGAAAACTTCCTTTTCAAAGAGTTTTTCTCATTGCTGAAGTTTGGACCTAACTGTCTGTAATAAAACATTGTTACAATCAACTTTGAAAATCGAATTTATTTCGCTTCTGAATTGTCTGAATGTAAATCAAGATCTCCATGGTTATATTTCGGTGTTGATTATATTTCAGTGTAACATTTACGTATCTTTTTTATTAAGGTTTTTCACTATAGGGTGAGCGTGCCTGGAGATAAATGTTTATGGCATGGACTGATAACGATCTGTCTGGGGTGGAGTGACACAGAGCATTCATAATTATGGTTATAGACTTTCGAAACAGAGTTTAAAGTACGAGTAGTTGTCAGACTTGCTAGATTTCAGACTGGATACATTTTTAAAATCTGATTTTATTACATGAAGGGGCAATTTCAAAGTGTAGACTACATAATTTCAGGCACCAATTAATATTTCTAGACATAATTATGGGCCTGCTCTCAGTTTCTACTGGCGTGTTCATGCATACAAAAAATACTTTATTTTTTATCTCCCTCTTCATTTAATGTTGTTGAAAGGACAATTAAACAACCAAAAGTCAATCATGTCCTTATAAATAACTTTTTTTAGACATGCTGTGTCTTACATATTCAGATATATTTATATGATTTAATTTGCCTTATACTATAATAACTGTTTGATTAAACAACAATATATATGCAAAAATGCGTGAACTAAATGACACATTTATCGAAATGCAATATTTTGTTTGCTCAGTTAATTCTCTTTATTTTTCTTCGCTTATATAACTTTCTTAGTGACACAATTGTATTATTTCTCAAGTATATACTCTGTCTATGATGGCCCACGTTATACATACATGTCAGCAATGAACACTTTGACAATTTCGAAAATTTTTCAGTGAAATTCTAAAATAACTGTACGTTTAACAACAAAAGCATCCAACATGGGATCAGGAAGTCGTGTGTTCGATCCCCTACCGCGTCATTTAAGTCGTTAAAAATGGTACTTTGAGATCAGTATGACTACATGGCAGTTCAAAGACTGGTTGGCGCGGTGTCAGGACAATATGACTAAATGTGGTATCAGACCACATGTCTTCTGCAGTATGGAAATACTATATCTGTTTCTGACAAACAAAGTGTCCAGAATGACTGAAATAGTGTCGGTTTGGCCTTAAGTCAACCAAAAACAAACAAAACTTTTCGCGTAATCGCTGGCGGCCCCTGTGCAAATATGGTTGTCGTTACTATACAACCAATACGTACGAAACAGGGATAAGGCTGAGATTTATAAAATACCTTGACAAGGTCTTTCATCAAGAGAAAACTGACTTCTACAACTCCCAGAATGATACCGAAATCGCCAACTTGCCACCTTGTCACCATTATCACTGAACTGTGAATAATACACACGGACACTTCTTGGCTCGATCCCACATACATGGTCTACATTAAATTCTATTGAAAAAAAAAAGACAAAAAAAGACAGGAGCAGCAGCAAGTTCTATTTTCAAATAATCGATCTCAATATCCGCCGATCGCTGGTGATAACTGGTCTTAAATTGGGCAGTATTCTTTAGATGTAGACCTATAAATATTCCGTTGCTTTGTGATATTTTTCAGTTGGGGCAAAGCGACCCTTTGCTACAGAAAGAAAATATCACGACGGCCTATTACAGGACTAATTTAGATGCGAATTACGTATATGTATTTTTCATGCAAATAAATTATGCTATTCTTCGTTTACCTTTTTGTACTAAGATTATTACCGTCAGATATACATTTTTTTCTAATTGATTTTGTTTGATCTGTATTACTATGGAATAGTTTTATGGATATATATAGAATTATCTTATTCATTAAGCATTAGTTTCTTTCTGGTGTCATGACTGAAGTGTTTATTGAGATGCAATGTCAAAAATAACACATATTTTCCGTAAAAATTAATTTTTTTGTATGAATTGATAATGCACATATCTTATTCTAAAAATAAAATCAACTAGAAAACCTTTTTTTCGGTCAAGGGTTGTAACAAAGATTTTTTTTTATCAAATATTAATTTAGTCTCCGCAGCGACTTCTTTTCTGTTGCTTTAACTGAATTGAATCATTTTCCTTCGCCCTAAAATATAAACTGATATAGTCGTAATAAAATGTTACACTGCAAGTCGAATTTATTACAAAATGTAAACAACATCAATACGTAACATTTGTTTGAACATAATCACGATGGCATGAACGTATCTGGAGATGAATGCTTGTTATGACATGGACTGATAGCGATCTGTCATGTGGACTCAAAGGAAAGCATCGTAGGGTGTCAAACTGGTCTGAAAGCAAAATATTTTAGGAGGAACTGGTAAAAATACTAGGGATCTTTCATTTTAAGCTGTCTTCCATATTAAATATTTAGTATATTCTTTTTTTTTATAGCTTCAAACAGCTATCCCTATCATTTTCCCGAAGCTGAGACTGAATTATTCGATATATAATTTCAAATTGCAATTTATTTCGCTTCTAAAATGACGAAACAACATTATATATCAAACCGTTTTTATACGGCTCTTGTTTGAACATGATCACGAGTGGGCAAACGTATCTGGAAATGAATAACGGTTATGAAATGGACTGACAACGATCTGTCTGATGGACTCGAGAGGAACATCACTAGGTGTCAAACTGGTCTGAAGGCAAAGGCGGTTAGGGATTAACTGACGTAAACAGACGGGATGAAAAGTGACTTTCATATTAGAGTGGGAATTAAGCTACATTGTTTCAAGTTAATTTAAAATGGGGTTTTATTATTTCAAAATATGTTTACAACATATAGGAGGCCATTTTTATATAGGACACATTTTTTGGCAAAGGAGTATCACCAAACATCAAACGAATATATGGGAATATAGTTCTATATATTGTACACATATTGATTCAAAAATAAACATTATAAACTGGGATTGCTTCTTTCACAGCTGTAAACATACACGAAAATGGATGAGACACGTTCAGTTTCGTTTCCTGTTTTTCCTTTTATGTTTTAGTTTGAAATATTCAAGTCACATTATTCGTAGGTCGTCACATATTTTTCGTAAAGAAAACGACATTTAGAAAGAAAAGGCGTGTGATTGAAATTTTTAGAAATTTTACCCAAACAAAATTTGCTTATTTGAAGCGTCATCTCAGAAACATGATCAGAAGGACAGGTATTCCTTGGGACGTATTTGATAATCATATTTGGTGCAAATATTCCGTTTACCCAGCGATATGTACTTGATTCGATGAATAACGATTTAAACAATCAACTTTGCATGACATTTTCATAATAAAAGCATAAAAAAATAGATTTATAGGAAAAGAAAACACGCTGCATTTTTATTTGTTTTTGCTCGCATTGTATTCTGACGCGTCTATTGTTTAAAGTTCATCTATTTAAATAAATGATTTAACTTTATCATTGAGTCTGTCAGCTTTGGTGCAATTATGGAAATTCACTGATGTATCGGTTACATTTTGTACAAGTCTGTTTCGATGATGAACGTTGTCATTTTCTTTAAATTATTTTGATAAGTATGCAGTGGTATATTAAGTTTCAAGACGGTGTCTAGGTGTCAGTTTATTGGCTTTTTATCATCTATATCTCCATACACACGTTTTGTATTAATCTTTGTGTTCCAGACAAATTCATAAAGTCTTAATATAAGATTACATATTCTCTATCAATTTTGATTAAATTTCCAAGTGGGCAATATTGTGTGAAACTCTTGTATAATGAATGAATGTATAAGGCATGGATAAAATATATTTTTTATCATACTGAACATGATTTGAGACAAAAAATGGTGCGCTTTCTTCTTTTTCACATCCCAAATTTTGTTTAATAGAGTAAGAAATACAAGTACTTCTCTTGTTGTAAATAAAAATATCGACACTAGTCTTAAATAGAAAAAGATACACGTTGATTATCATGACAACCCCTTATCCTTATGTTATTTACTTTCACTTTAATTTCTTTGAAGGGTTTTGCAATTTACTCATCAGGTTATATTTGATATGTTTAAATGTGATGTTTATGTCAAATATTAATTATCGCTGATAATTTAAACTTCATGGAATCTATCGCAAGCGACGCGAAGCGAAGCACTGCGATAAATCCATAAAATTTAAATATAAAAACATATTTACAGTTTGTCACGTGGCTTGTCATTATGGACCCACCTCCAGTTTGATTGACAGTTTCACAGTATGCACGGTTCAGAGTCAGTGTCACAGGGTACAAGTCGACGCCGCAACTAGCTCCGTCGATAATCTGCTATGGTCACGTGGGAGCACCTTACACATCATGCATACTCCATATCAAAACCTCAAGGTTCATTTCATGCAATATATTTTTCATTTTTTAATGAAATGCAAGCATTTCATTTCACGATCATGTCGGTAATCTCTATATTAGTTGACCTGTATAAGAAAATGTGTTATTTCCCTTAGTCCAAAATATTTGTTTGCTTTCGATAAGATCATTATTTGCTTTTGTGGTATGCCCCAGTATTTCAGTCATGTGGATAGATATTTCAGTCATTTATGGACTGTGTCAAAAGAGATAGATGCTTAGCACCATGTAAATGGGAATCAAGTATCCATGACATTCCGGCTACGTGGCAAACTCTCTAACCACTTGGCCAATATAACGGTTTTATAGTTGTTTGTCCATTTCTTTCTTTATTGGATTCCCAAGAAAACAACATATCATGATTATTGTTTTGCTAAAATTCTGAAAACACATACATATTATATTGTCATGAGACTGATTAACGTTTTTAAGTTTCTATGCGTTTTTAATAAACGATTCTATTAATGTCATTGAGTTAATTAGGATAATTCTTCTGACACCAATTTTGTTTAGCACCAATTCATTAAATTCCTGTTTGTGTTTTTACCTTTTTATAAGACATAGTGGCCCGTCATTTTATTCAGATGTATTTGACATTATTAGTATTAGTTGAATACCAAGAAAACTATAAAAATACTTAAATGAAGTCATTCATATCATTGTTCTTACTATTTTAGTAACACAATGACACTTAGTCCAAAATTGTGTGTTGATGATTTTATGCGGCATGTGAAACTGTCAATTAAAATATGTTAGTCTTAATAGCCTGATACATACTGTATAGAAGAAACACTCCTCATCAAAAAGATTGTTTTTATTGTCAATTGGTTGACAGATTTTGAATCTTTTTGCTGAAGTTCAGGACAAAACTATCTGTGATGAAATGTTATGATCAACACAGCATGTCGAATTTATTTCGCTTCTTATATATCTGAATGTAAAACAAGATCTCCATGTTTACATTTCGGTGTATCATCTCGTACATTAAGTTTCTTTAGTTTGGACTTTCACAATGGAGTGAGCGTGTCTGGAAATAAATGTTTGTTATGATATGGACTGACAGCGATCTGTCTGGTAGTCCCAAACTGGTCTGAAAACTGATGGAGTAACACACGGAGTTCGTAATTATGATTATAGACATTTCAAACAGAAGTGGAAATTTAAAGTAAATTTCAGACTGACTGGTTCTGTTTTATTATATAGAGGGGGCACTTTTTAAATCGTAGACTACATAATATCGGGCATAAATTAATCATTAAAAAACACGATGTGTGAAAATAGTTTTATTTAATACATGTATATGTATATTTCTAACTAGAATTGCTCTCATTTTACATTTTCTTAAAACAGACGAACACAAAGAACTGAGAGTCTTAATGATGCGTCAAGCTTACACCGGAACAATAAAGGAGAGAGTCAAGTCTCTTGCCATTTTGAACCGACTTATTGATTTTCCACAACAAATGGATCTTATAGCTAATATATCATTTTACTGTGAGGGTCGAACTATTTCAATGAACGACACAGTTTTATTTGCCATATACCTACTAAATTAACCAAGGACACATTACATGTCAGAGGTGCGTGAACTGCTGTACTCCATGTATAGCGCCCCAATAGCTTGCATCACTCAATTTGCATTGATATTTTTCCTTCGTAGGCGTCCTTGCCGAGTTATCGTTCGTTGTGAGCCGTGTCACTTTTATAATAAAATAATAAATGAATTATATAAAGAAGAAATAAAATTGTGTGCCATCTTATTCATGCCATACATGTAAAACAAATGCCACATACCTAAACAGGATTTCGTAATGTAAGCATATTTATCTATTCTATTACAAGTCAGGTCAAACATTTTATTATGATAAGGCCTCCAGCCCAAATACAAAATATTTACATAAATATTTTAAACATGCAAACATATATTGTGTCATGACAAGTATACAAACATACACTTTTAATATAAATTTAGGCACACATGCATATAATTAGAACAATATCTGTAAATATATACCTATAAGCATATACATATAATAAATTGTTTTTCACAAAGTTGGGAATACAATGTCACAGATAATTATTTTTTGATTTAATTGCGTAATAAATATACATTGCCAATCTTTTAATGACATTTACATTTCTACATGACATAAGACTATGGAATTTTTCAATAGATGGATTCTCATAATAGATGTTTGGGATATATATAGAACTAATATTTTTATACAATGGACAGATGCATATAAAATGATACGCATCCGCCAAATAACACTCACAATAAGGACAGTCTCTGTATTCTCTAGGTATATTGTAATAGCGCCCTGTTTCTATCATAAGACAGTGCGCAGAACTTCTAAATTTTGCTAAAAATGTCCTAAACTTGTCAGTATTTATTGAATTCACATAACATTCAACATTATAATCTCTTTTGTATTTCACATAGTACGATTATTTTACATTTTTACAACATTGTGCATACCAATTTTGCAAGTACTGGTCCTTTAATCTAGTAATATAAATGGCAAGGAATACTTTTTGATTTGGTACATATTGACTTTCCCACACATAATGAAAGTCATTTTTCTAAACATACATAATTATTTAATCCCCATATTTCCGCCCCATATAACATAACTGGCTGTGTTTTTTATATCAAATATTTAAAAAAAAACAACGTTGAATAGGGTTAAATATTCACAAAAATCAAGTGATATAAGGATAAACATAAAAACCCTTTTCGCTTTTATACACATACTCTCTGTCATTTTAAATAGTGACAGTCTATTAGTGAAATGGATACCTACATAGTTAAAACCAATAACAATATGAGTTCTGAATCAGCATAAGTCCAGTGTTCTGCTCTTGATAACATACCTCCTTTTTTAATGGCTATATTTTTTTCCTATATTTACTTGAAGTTTATATTCTATACTAAAACTACGTAATAAATTAAGCTGTTTTTGCAGACCAGACACTGTGTCAGATATACATGCAATATCATCTGCAAACATAAGTAAAATATTAGTGTCAGATCTGGAAAAAGCTGTATACCACGAACATTGTTATCACATAAAATACCATAAAACTCATCAATGAAAAGAGCAAATAAGATCGGACTGAGACAGCACCCCTGTCTCAAGCCAAGTGAACAATTAAATGTATCTGAAAAACCTTGATGTGTTCTAACATAAGCTTTCACGGAGGCATATATGGATTTAATAGATGAGTAGAAAATTCCCTTTATATTCTTACGTTTTAAGATTTCAAATAAAATGGGTCTGTTTACGGAGTCAAAGGCCTTTTGGAAATCTATAAATGCTACATAAACTGGTTTAACCTTTTATTGAAAATATTTATTTACAATGGAATACAATATAAAGGCATTATCAACAGCACAGTAACCTGCACGAAAACCTGCTTGACATTCATTCAATTTATTATATGCTTCCACATAAAAAGTTAATCTTCTATTCAGAATGGATGTATATATTTTATTTAAAACGTCTATAACGATGGTACGAGGTGCACGTTTATACATAGCTTGCCCGCTAGAGGAATTCAGTTAGGATATCCGGTATTATAATTCCCACGATCAGTGCAAACAAAAAACATGAAAATGTACATGACACTTGTCAAATGCATTAGAATTTAAAAGTAGATAAAGGCATATATATAGGCCTACAAATGACAAAGAAAGAAGAGAGAAGAAAGAAAGAAAGAAAAAAAATATACATGTACATTTTAGTACTGCCATAATATACATAAATATTTCCGACATTATTTTGAAACACACACACACTGCTTTAGTGAATTTGTGAAGAATCTTACCGAAACCAAAGGTAAATTTCAGTTGCAATTTAATGGAAATTAAAAAACAAAGTCTGTGCTTAATCTTTACCTTTCCTGCTGTAATCTGAATCTTTCCTATACGAAATTCAAGATTTAGGCTCAAAAAAGGCAATGTACCAAATTGTTTAAATACTTATATTTTTTTGTTTTATTATTTATTTTCATAACTGGTTAACAACTTCAGTTTTCGTTAAAAGCTCGCCCATTCAAGTTCATCTTGCTTGCAAGTTTATAGCTTTCATTAAATTTTGCTCAAATGTACTTTGATGTTGAATTTAAATGGATCTGACATTTTTGCTGACTTGTGTAAATCCATTCATGCTGTTATTTGTTCTGTAATACATTTTAAGGTTGAAACAATAACAAGGAAACAAATAGATACAAATTACTTTTACAACGATGTTTCAAAGGGAAAAAGTGAAAAAGTAGCAATAACAATATAACAATATTTATCCAATTACCATTTACATACAAAATAGATTCTCATTTACATGATTATCTCATGAACATGCAAATTACATCGATGTTTTATCGGTAGGTACTGTAGCGCGACCCCTGTATCTAAGCTCGGTCTTGTAAAAGCCTATAGGGCTATGTAACATACTTCTGGACCGATGGTTAATGCATTTTGCAAGACGAAAGTCATGGAAACACGTAATTCAGCAATATTAAGACATCTTAAAGATGATAGACAACGGAAAAAAGGCTGAAGCGAGCAAGCTGGAAATGTCTAATTCGATTCTATCCAACATAGAAGTCATCAGAAAATTGTGGAAACACTTGTTTTTTGTCAAATCGATCGATCTTTGTGCTAAGTAAAATAGAAAGGTATTCTATTGAAAATAAAATGTTGATACATTTTAATCAAATTTTCTGTTTGGCCACAGTTTTAGGATTACACATAATAAAAACATATTTCAATGTAAACTTGTTCATCTCTTTGTTTGTAGGAAAAATTCTCAATATCAGTCGAGAAAGTAAAATGATAGGTCACTGCAACTCTAGAAATATATAGTACTTATTTTCACGTGGTTAATTGATGGTGCTTCATATTAATACCTGGTTTTGTTCCTACATTTTTTTAAACGTTCTGTGTTCGGGGTAGTACTGTATAACATGGCGTGATGTCCGTGATGCATATCTTTAACTTTTTGTATATAAGTGGTGGTGGAGTGTGTTCTTATAGTTATACTGAACTAATTCCTATTCACATATAACAAATTAATCATTGAAAGCTATGTGTCTCATTTGTTCCGAGTCGAGATTGTGTGAGGATTCAAAACTTTTGATACCATATATAATATATTTTTATACATTAAAATAAATGCTGTTGGAAATATTTTGTTAAAGAATCATATAACGCTCATTTTGTGTTGTTTTGTAAACATTTCCTGTGAACTGTCCAGTTCGTATTTTTTCTTTGGCGACGATAATACTTTGCATCGTCTTTTTCCTGTAAGCAAAAAAGTTTGCAACTATTGTTACGTGGTGATTTAAAGGTATACTATCGCATAATTTCTTTCTTTACAGAAACAATGGCTTTTAACATTAGAGGGAAATAAAGCAGATTTTATTTATCAAAACATTTCTTGAAAAATCATAAAATGTAATATGTTACAAGATTTATCGAAATTATATGTCTTAAACCTCTTGAGTATCTTTGTTTATAATGAACGAATGACAGCTTGAACGTAAATTTATTTATTCCTGCAATAAAGCACTCTTAAGAGTATATTTTTGTGATCTTCACATGAATGATGATTTATTTCAAAAAAACTTAATATTATTAAATATATATTCTTAAATGTATATGGGAAGCAATTGTATGAAGGATCTGTTGTGTGGTAAACATGACTGCTGACATCGCAGCTCCAACCATTTTTGCTTTGTTTATACCATTTAAAAAGGTATATCATGTTTCACGGAGGAGTTTTTCGGCAGTAGCAGCACATTCAAAACAGATGCTTTTCAGTAATTGCAAATATAGCTGCAAACAATCAAATGGATTTAAACAACAACAAATAAAGATTCATACAGTGAGACAAATATATAGTATACAGAAAGGCCTACATCTACTACTAAACACAATGAAAAAATATATGCCCATGACACTTAAAGGTTTGTGACACGAATATACATGTACAACATTTTCTCTTCTATACTTAAGCTTTACATTTAGAAGATTCATTCCAGTCAATGCTTAAAACTGAAACATATTTTTTGAAATAAATGCAATTAATTTCCCCCGAAAAATAAAAAGCATTAATATTTTGGACTGTTTATGCTGTCTTTTTTTTTATATGTTCCTCTCTAAATTAACACATGTACTTCCGAAGGAGTTGTCATTCATAGCAATCATTACATTATTCTAAGATTTTACTCCGGATATATTATATGAAGTTTGTCGCAAAAGGAATCCTTTTGATGAATATTTACGCACCACACTGGCACTAACCGCACTAAAGTTTGTCGCAAAAGGAATCCTTTTGATGAATATTTACGCACCACACTGGCACTAAAACCGCACACCGTCGCACCCCTTTCTTCTACATTCACACACGAGCAATTCTAATTTATACACGGATGCATCACTGGCATTAGAACCACATATTCTCGTCATTCTTTTTCTTGTACATATTATTAACATACATTGAAACATGGTAAGAAACGTGATCCGACATCTCTTGATTACGGAAATCCTTAAACCCCTTCAGCTTCCGGTTTTGTAGGGAGCTACCTGATCGGACGTCAATGAAAAAGACATGAAATGACGTGAAACTGACATTGGCGCGAATTTTTGAAAATTAAATAAAAAAGTAAACAGATTTTAGGTATATTTTTATTTATTTTTAAGTTCGTCCTCAACTAAAAAGTGCCAAGTATGAAATCCGAACGATCGAACCGTGCATAGAAGCCAATGCTAGCATAAATGTGTGCAAAGTTACAACCCCCGTAGTCAAGCGATGTCGGATTCCGTTCCTTACCATGTTTCAATATATGTAATGCAGCAGAAAAAGATGTTCGGTTCTAGTGCCAGTGACGCATCCGTGTATAAAATTAAAATTTCTCGTGTATGGATATTAGGATCTAATATCGATATTTGTGAAGTGAAATTACATTTAAAAGACCCCCCCCCCCCCCAACACCAAGTTAGAATAATTTCAGTCCTCGGAACCCATGTATATGTTTCTCAGCATATAATGTAGAGAAAAGAAACGCAGCATGAAGATTTTACCATCTTATTTCGTTGGAAGGCGTATCTGATCAGTCCTAGCCCATTGTAAGGGGATAATTATTCTCCTTGTGTCTTTATATACCTTTATCAATATAATTAAAGAGCCGTGAAATACATTTCTCCAAAAACGGAAAAAGTTATTCACGGAGTTCTACACTAACAGCAAGACCTTAAATTTCGACAGTGTCGTAAAATGTCTAAATTTCCTTTTGCAGAAATTAAATATCCTTATACCAACATTGAATGTCATAAGTGTGGTAATGAAGATTTGCTGTAACGATTCAATCAAACTAAAGATTTACTGAGTATATAGAGCTTCCCTTTTCTAGTATATTCGCCAAACATAGGATCTATGTATACAATTGTTACATACAAGCTAAAACTAATTCAATTTACACGCTTTCATTTATTTCATAACGCAATGCTGATACTATGCAAACATGCAAGATTGAAACCATTTCACTCACTTCCATGTTCCGTCGTATTTTAAGAGCTAATAGAGATTGACAAAATGACAAGTTCTGTTTGCGTCTTTCAGCATTTTACATCACTATATATATATATATATATATATATATGTCAATTCTTAAAAGAATATGTGATATTTTTCCTCTCTTGAATATGCAGAGACCCGCTGAACTGTGAAACGTCCTTTATATCATTTTAATAAGCTAGCAGTGGTATATAAAATTTCACAACGGTGTCTGGACGTCAATTTCTATGTTATTTGTCATATAAGTCCCCATACAGATAAATTTATCTTTGTATTCCTACAGACAAATTCATACAACTTTAATATAAGATTATATACTTTCTGTGTATACTTTGTCGTTTTATATTAAATTTCCCTGCGGGCAGTATTGTGTGAAGCTGTTTCTATGTGTATAAAATGTATGGATATAAGATTGTATGCCTTTGATGAAAAAATATTGTTATCTCACTGAACATTTATGTTGGTCCGTATATAAACCGTCGTTTCATTCTTCAATATCAAGTAACAATATCAACTCATTTTCGGTTATCCTTATTCAATGTCAAGCATGAAAATCGAAAACTGATCCATTTTTTTTCAATATAACACACGAAAAATAAAAAACAAAGAATATATATATATATATATATATATACAAAACATTTTAAAAAATAAACCAGGAAAAAACAACCTTTTCCGCTTTTACATTCCCGTTTGTTTAAACGAAAACGAAAAATAAAACACGAACCTATAAGTCCATCCCCGCTCGAGCGTGCGCACGTGTATGCCTGCGATTATGGTACGCTTGGAGGGTTAACTTTTTTGGCCAATTATAAACAGTTATGTATATTTACATTTACAGATTATTAGAAAAATATCTCTTTTTTTATTTGGTTGTGTACATTTGAAATTCAGATAATATTCCTTCAAACTCTTCGATGATTGCTTTATTAACTGTGAATTATTTTTGTCGAATGTATTCTCCATTTAAAAAACAAAACAAACAAAAATTAGGTTTTATAGACTATGTCACTTTTAATTTTGTCAGAATTCTTTTATAAGTTAGTCATTTTGTTTTGACTTTTTATAATAAACTTTGAAACTTTGAAACCTACGGAGTGATATCTCTCAAAATTATGTCTGCAGAGCGGGAATGATTTGAATTCCAACGAGATTTATATCAAATATGGTCAACGTTGTTTTGTTTTGTGGTAGCAAAAGTCTTTCTTAAAGAGCATTACTTTCTGGACTTTCAGGGGCTAGACACGCGTACCTTCACCGTCATGTTCGGCCGTATGTTAGGTCAGCTCTTTGTCCGTCAACTTGTAATGCTTCGTTTTATACAATTATGTAACATTTTATCATATGTAAATTATTTCAGTCAGTCAAATATTAATTGTATTGTGTTATTTGTTCACAATGTTTTTCGTAAAATAATGATGCTATATACACAGTAAATACGTTGACGTTGTACCAAACGACGTCGTAATTTGAACATCAACGTCACTTGTCGTATGCTATATCAAAAACGTTTTTGATGTAGATATTGCGCTGCGCCCTAACTGATAGTACGTTTATTTTGTGTGATTTGTGATTCTGCGAAAAACAAAAAACGATTTATTTGACCATAAAGACGCGTATCATATGTATTATGGTCATTTCAATGTTAATACGTACCCTATGTTTACTATCATGGATTGTATATGGACGATTTTGAATAATTCAACAAATTAATACATATGCTCTATACCGTTAAAATGCCTTTCTGCATTCAATAATTAATAGGATATGCCATTTTGATAAATGATCAAATACCTTTTTATACTTAACTGCTTTCTTTTACAATCAGACGATATAACGATTGCCTGGCAATTATCATTTTTCTGCTTAGGCGAAAAAAAAAGTTGTTTGTTTCCACTAACATCTCCGAAAAAAATAGGGTCAGTTGGTCGGCATTTTTACCTTTTTTTTTTTAGAGGAATTGACGAAAAACAGCGTTTTACAACCGTAATAGCCCGAAAACTACGGGAAAAAAGTCTAGAGACGGTACAAAAAATAAGGTCGGTCGGGTTAGTGGAAACAAAGAACTTTTTTATTACGCCGTATAGACATAGATTCTAACGGAAATATTTATTTTTCGTAAATTCCTCGAGTGCTCTGGCCAATTATAATGAAATTGTGTACATTTTCAGTAAAAAGAAATACTTTATCGCATTACTAATTACATAAATAACGCGAGAGTGGCTGTTATTTAAATATCTTTAAATATTTTTTACGTTTATGGGGCGGGTCTTCCTGCTGCGTTGGACTATACACGGTATTTCAATCTGACTGAAGGATACGATCTTTCTACGGTAAGATCTGAAGACGACCCATTTGAATTGTTCTCCTGTGCAGTAGGAGTTTCACCGCATCACATTCCTGCACCTTAACGACACCTTAACGACGTCAATATAGTCCGTCAATGTCGACAATTTTCAATCGGCAGCCATTTTGTTTGTTTATGAAATGTTTTTCTGACTTGACGTTATAATAGACGATAAACAATTGAGAAAATAAAATGACTACTTTACCAGGGTACTTGGCACACTCGTTATTTTAGCCACTGTGATTGCGTCATTATGAAATAGACACGCTCACAAAATTCGAATCGGCATAATGTGTATTCAATGAGGGGCGTTATAGAAGTTTACCAGAGAGAGAGAGAGAGAGAGAGAGAGAGAGAGATTTTGTATGCTGCATTTTGGTTAAGATCTGCATTGAACTAACATTGGATAAAATTCCGAATTACTCTTTAAAAGTGTCATGGAAATGACTTTTTTTTATCTTTTCCACTCATACCGGTAACTTACATTATTTTTATATATCAAGCAAATTGTTCTGCGGTCCAAGTATGACAAAGTGCTTTAAACGGTTGAATTCAACTAAAAATTGTAGCATATGTTGTAAAGCCTTGTAAACATATATTTAATTTTATAAATATCATCAATACAAAAATAATTCGCCGAGATTTTAAATTCCAGGACCTGTACCTAAATCTCGTACCAAATGAAAACTTATTTGTGCTAAGTTATTCCGTTATCATCATCCTTGATGTTTATGCTGCTGATGATTTTCTTACATTGACATTAACACCGCCTTAGAAGCTTCCAATAATTATATTAGAAAGGAATTACCTGTTGAAAAATGTGTCTTATTTGATATATAGATAAGTAAAAGGCCTATTAAACAAAGACAGAAAACTCCTGTAACAGACAGAGAAATATTATTGTGTCACGCGGCAGGTCACTGAATTTTGTAAGCTGTCTAAAATATATGGAAAATATCACAGAGAAAAAAAATAACTGTCTTATAAAGAATCATTTTTCTAGTGCAAGAAAATATTTTCAGTTTAATTCAAAAATTCACTCTGCCGCGTGATTTTGATTACTTGTCATTTTTTTTAATAGGTCTTTGTATAATTTAATTAATTGCATCTCAAATCATCATCATAGACTATGTCTATTATAATTAAAGTATATTTCTGCACTTTTGAGTTCAATTTATTTCTGAATAATTTGATAATATGAATTTTTCATATTCTCGATAATTTAATGATTTTTTTCAGATTTAATAGATGAAAATGTTTGAAAAAAAAAGGAAATTAGGCTGAAGACCCTCTTAGTTTACAAGGGCTTTTCAGAGCACATTTTAGAAACCTCTGAAACAAACGGCCTACAGCTGAGGGTATTGTGAAAACGACATGTATCATTGCCTAGTGGCATATAAGATCTGCTCTTTGTAAATGAGGCATGCACATGTTATTAACATATTCTGAATTTCAGTCGTGCTTCAAAATCATGCGCGGCGTCTTTGATGCTTTGCATCAAAATTAGTCTTGTCTTTATCTATATTAACGCGCAATAATAAGTAAATTAACATTGACTTTGAGTGCCATTTCCTATACTTATCTATAAAATAATTTTATCTACACACACACACAACTCCATTCCTATGTTATGAGGACATCATAACATATTCATCATCATCACCATAAAAAAAAAAAAAAAAAAAAAAAAAAAAAAAAAAAAAAAAAAAAAAAAAACCTGTCCCTCCCCCTCTTTAGATTAAAATGAGTAGGGGCCTGTTTGTGGTTCAATTGCTCATCAGTAAACCTATTTTTTTATGATGCCCTTAATTATATCATTTTCATATACAGTATAGCTATAAACCTATACATCCTCCCGAGTGCAGTCACAAAGTACTGGTCAAGCCAATGGACCTGTAAGAACTTGTTTCAAAATTGGAGTAGAACTAACAATATTAAACTTAAGCTATGAATCTGTTTATCTAGCTTTCTGTATATTGTGTAGATTTCATATACAGCAAAAATCATTATTTTTTAAGCTTACATGAGTGATTACCAGTTGACTTATAAGAGTATTGAATTGTTTGAATTTTCTTTTGGAGTATTTGTTTGAATTTGGTTTTTCGTTTTGGAGTATTTGTTTGAATTTGATTTGTCTTTTCGGAAATTTTAATTTATTGATCTTGAAGTATATAAGAGTATAATTTAAAGCCTTGGATGCCCCCCCCCCCCTCTCTCTCTCTCTCTCTCACACACACACTGAATAATGACACAATATATTTTAGTTGTTTATTGATATTCTAAGATTACATTTATGATATCACAAAATAATTTCAACATTCAGCAACGTCTGACTTTGAAATATGAGCATACACCTTTGTCTGCTTTCTGCAATCTGAAAAGAAGTAATAATGATCATTAGTATGAATAAGTTAAAACATACTCATATCGTCCGTGCAAATATTTAACAGAAATATAAACTCAAACCCAAACAGCTTAATTCCAAATTCCAACACTACATGAGGTGAAATACCATCAAAATATTGTAGTAGTCTGATTTATTCTTTTTCAAACATTATCGTTCACTGACTGTTTTTCTTTTCTTTTTCTTTTCTCAAACAACTGTCACTGTAAGTGAAAGGTAGTTTTAATGACATTAACATGTTTTACTAAATAAGTAATACTGCTTGTTTCACGTGTTGTTGATATGATTTACTATTTCTGTCAAGCACTACAATTTCACATAATAAGTAAAATACAGTACATTTAATTTGATTTGTAATTTGATTCAAAACAAAGAGAGCTTAACACTGTAGATAATAAATAAATGGGTGTTTTGCAGATATTTGCAATTTACATGAAAATCATTTTTTTTCCTATTTTGCATAAGCATTCTTGTCTTGATTTTTTTCAGCTCATTTTGGTTTATTTCTCTCCCAATTTAGCAAATTATACACATATGCATGCCTTATATAAAGAACTTTTTTGTTTTGAATTTCATAGACTTGTGCAGAATAATTTCCATGGAAAGTGATGCATTGTTTTCTTCATCTCTATCCTACTTGGGAAGTTAACAGGCCTTTCTTATCAGGAATATTCAACAAGTTGAATTAATTTGGAACTCAGAATTTTCGTTTTGATTAAAAAAGCATACTAATAAGGTAAATTTCATCGGTATATCTATCAATTAATTTTCTAAAACTTGTTTTTCTGCATATAGTGTTATAAGAGTAGAGCTCATTTTCTAATAAAAAAATCATTTTTATTTTATCATTATTTTAACAATCATGAAATAAGACCTTTTACAAGAATTTTATGTGCGATGAAAATGGCGCGCGATGAACCACGACAGTTGATAGACAGTGAAAAAAAAAAAAATTAAAAGAAATTACATTTAACTCCCAATATAATACAATTTCTTGTAACGAACTTGTTCATGAAAACGTACTTTACCCTTATTTTTTCAAACCTTTGATGATTTCGTTGATAATGTAGCAGAAGTTTTTAGCCCAAAATGAACGCTAGCTTTCATTAAAGCCTGGAAAACTTTTACTGTAGCACCGCTTCCGAGTTCTTAAACGTAAGTGTAAAACGTACCGTAATTACCGAAAAGGGGCTGAATTTCGAGAAATTCATTTAGAAACAAGCCAAACCACATACGAGTTTGATTTCTTCACATATTATTTTTATTTTACGCAATGAACAATAAATGACAGGTATTTTATTTTGCTTTATCAAATGAAAAAAATTAAGAAAGCAACTTCCGGTTTGACCTACAAAATACAGTGAGTTGATTTGAATACGAATTTCTGAAAATCTGTGATACAAATTTTCTTTTTACGCCATTGTTTAGTAGTTAAGGAAATATCGTACTAATAAACAAGATATGAAGAATTTGTATAACAGATTTTTAGCTTTTTGAAGAAGAAAAAAACGTATTTCACTTAAAAAACAACAACAAATAAAACATATTTTCTGCAATAAAAGTACTATTTCTTCGAAAGATATTGATGTCAGTCAAAATAAATGTTTGCTGAATTTAAAAATATCTATTTCTTATAAATTGCAATATATTTCAGTACAAAAACATAATGAAAAGGTGTTGAAATATCCACATTTATTCATTAAAATGTAAAAAATATGTGGTTGCAATAGTTTGATTAAGACACATAATTCAAAAACGTACTTTTTCATCCCATCACAGATCCAGTTTTTTTTTATCGAGAAACCTTTCAAAAGATTAAACATATCGTCTTATAGTGCAAATACAGACGACTTTGTAGAGATCAGCAAGATAAAGAATTACAATAAATTCTGAACTATATTTTTTAGATAGAAACAGTGGTAAAAATATGATTTTTCTCTTGCTAAATCAATACACAATCTAGTCTGCTACATGTGTCAAAATTGATATCATTATTTCTTAAACTCGGTGACCCCGTGTATTGAGTATTGATAGAGAGTCGTTTCAAAAGCGTTTCTACTGTTTACATGAACAATTTCCACAGCAGTCAAACGGTTTTAAATCTTATTATTTGGTCATTAATTCATATTTAATTAATTTCTAATGATAACTTTTATTTCAAAATAAATTTGATTTTAGGTACATGTATTTAGCTCTAGACTGCAGTAAAATTAACAGGTTTTAGAAAATCAATTGACATAAATTACCAATAAAAGTTTTCTGTAAACTTAATAAACTTGCATAATACTGCATATTGAATACCAGTTTGCTGTTTGAATTCAAATCATATTTTATTGTTTAAAAAAATCGTAGTAAAATTGTGCTTTTTCTTGACCAAAAGTGCCCAGTTCCATCACCAGTTTGTTTGGAAAACGGGCCATTTTCAGGTGCCTTGTTTGTGAGATATTGTGAAAAATCCCCCTTTGAAAATGTATTTTCTTCATGAAGAATGGCCAAATTTGATGATTTATTCCATGATTTCTTTTCTTCCCTTTTAAGTGGAAAATTAATAGGATATTTGAAATAATTAACTTCTGTTTTTAAAGTATACATTATATGTTTCGGGCCAAAATCAAGGTTTTTGATGACAAAACTATGGCGTAATTTTCCACAGCAGTGAAATTTTGAAGGAAAGTTAAAATGAAAAATGCATTGGACTTTGGTCAAAAAAATGAATAGCACAATTAACATTTTGAACAAGTACAAAAATGTAAATAGTATAGAATGCATGCCTCTAAAAAGAATATAGTTGAATAAATATTGTATATGATAAAAAATACCATAAACAAGATTAATCAACTGATGTTCTTTTTATAGGCATGCAAATATATACTTTTTACCAAACAACAGACATGAACAAAAATGAGGTGATCATGAAAAAAATGTCACAAGGCAATATATACAAATAAGGAAAAGTAATGTTTTTCATTTAAACTGAAAATATTTTCCAAAAACCTAACATTAATTACCTGTATATTGTTAAGATTTCTTTGTATTGGAAAAGAATCAAATCAGATTTAAATATACTGTACTTTTTATTATGTGAAATTGTATTCTGTGTTGGACAGGAATAATATTTCAAATCAGTACCAGTAAAACCACCTATCAGTTACAGTGACAGTTGTGATGAAAATTCGAAACTATTATTATTATTGTGTATTTTTCTTTCTATTTGTAACTTCCTCTTATGTTTCGTTTCGATAAGAGAAGTTATACGAAATATTACGACATTGTTTCGATATTGATATTTATATATATTTATATGATGTCTTATGTGATTTGCATGTTACATGATCGTTTACACTGCTTTCACTTTTCGTTTGTTCATCTCCGTCATGTTTTGTACAAAGTATGTAATATGTTTTGCCGCATGGGTCGTACGACCTTCTGGCTTATGCTGAATAAAACTTTCAAACTATTAAATGATAATTTTGGAGAATAATAAACAAGTATTAGAATATTACAAAAATATGAAGTTATTTAACCTCAAAGTGTTGAATCTGGAATTATGGTACATGTATTCTGCTTGGTTTTGAGTTTATATTTCTGTCAAAAAAACTTCATTTGTCTTGATGATTTGAGTATATTATTATTACATTAATTTAATGATCATTCATTTTGTTACTTTTTCAGCTTGCAGTTAACAGATATATAATTGGAATAATGGTGACTCATTTCATATTCAGATGTTGGTGGATGTTGGAATTGTTTTGTGAATATCATGTAACATTAGAATACCATTAAACAACTAAAAAAAGCAATTGTGTTATTATTATTTTGTGTGTGTATGTATATATGAAGCTTGTACTGTAAGAGATATAAATTATATATAAACTTTCAAAAAAATAAAATCGAAGTCGAACACATTGTCTTAAATATTTTTAAAAGTAATCTGGCAATCACTCACCTAAACTATCATGATTTCTTATGTATATGAAATCTACACAATATGCAAAAAACAAGATAAAGATATACTTTTTAGGTTTGGTTTAATCTTATTTACTTTACAGCAATTGGAAACAAGTTCTTACAACTTATAATAATCCCTATCTACGGTTCATGGACCAGTACTTTGTGGCCAGGAAGTTGCATACTTTTAGAATATGAAAATGATAATCAAGGACATCATTGAAAAATACTGGTTTGCTGTTGAGCAGAGAGAGATGATGATGATAACCTTTTTATGTCTTTTTGATAATTTCGTCATGTAAGAAATGCATAGATGGCCTACTTTAAAGAAAAAAGGACCATGTGTTTGTGCAGATAAAGATTACTGTAAATATATCATTGAAATGAGCCTAAAAATCCATGTAAATTTTCTTTAATGTCGTGCAATTTTAAAACCCACAACTGATTGCTCGCCTTGTATATTTTTCATTCGTATGCATTTACAAATATTTTTGCTGCTATTAGTCTTTTATACTTACAATGACATCATCATGGTATTTTATTCTACATATGTCAATACCTTATAACACAGTTAAACAGTTTAAGTATAAAGCTATACACAATCTCACTTCAACAAATCTTAATCTATTTTAATGGAATATGAGAGATTCTCATCTTTGTATATTCTGTAAGGAAATAGAAGATTATGACCATTTCTTCATTTCATGCCGTTATCTTAAACAATTTTGGTATACAATTAACAAACCCTTTAAATGATGTGGCATAAATAAACCAATGAATACTTTGGAAAACATTATTGTAGGTTATAAGATAGATTCATGTGATTATAACTAAATAAATACTATTCTGTGTCAAATTGGATATTGCATATATCGAACTTATTTCATCAGTGAAAGAAGAAGTATATTTAAGAACATTTTATATTATCCACACCAAGATTTAATTATTTTTAATCATTCTATAATGATAAAAATATAAATACCGCTTTTGTAAAATCATTTTTCTCACATTTTATGTAACATTTTACATAATTTTCACATATTTCTATTTGCTAAAATTTTTTTTTTCATTTTTAAACAATATGTTTTAAGGTGTATAGGGATAACTCTCCGACCCCCATTATATCTAAGACGGGAATAATAAATGGGTCACCTCTGACTGACTGAAAAAAGGCATTATCATCTTAAAATGACATCATTATCACCATCATCATCATCATCATCTCTTAGGTTTTGAAATGTGTATTTGAATGTTTACATGCTATTCACTGATTGTAGTGCTTTTAAAAGTCTCTGCATAAATACATTTAGTATTAAGAGACCCTGATTTAACTAAATTAAGATTCGTTACCATAACATTTAAAAAGAATAATCAAAAATAGTCTTCATTTGAGTGTAATTTAGCTCCAGGGATTGGGTTGCTCTTAACAAATTGCAGCATAATAAAATCTCTCTCTCGTAAACTTTTATAACGCCCCTCACTTTCTGCCGATTCGAATTTTGTAACCGTGTTAATTTCATAAATAAGGATGCGATCACATTGGCTAAAAATGGGCAAGAATGTGTCAGGCACCCTGGTTGAACTACCGGTAGTCACTTTATTTTACATATTGTGTATTGTTTATTCTGACGTCAAGTAAGGAAAATTTCTTCCATAAAAAAATAAAAAAATGGCCGCCGATTTTTCGATTTTTCCTTTTAAATGTCGACGTTGACGGACTCTATTGATGTCGCTAAGCTGTCTGTTACACTCCTACTTATATGAATGTGCTAGATATAGATATTGAACACTTTCAAAATTCTGAAAGCTACGATCTGAGTGTCTGACAATGAAATATCCAGAAGACGAACGTCAATGGGTAGTCCTCAGATCCTTATGTAGCGAAGCGTATATATTATATATACAGGAGATGACTTAGTCAGATTGAACGGTATTTCAGACTCCCAGAATGCGTCAGATTGGTTGAGCCAAATAACTGCGATGTGCTACCGCAAAGATATATAGAACGTCGATTCATACTGATATGAAAACAAAATCTTCTGATGTATTAGAATTTGATGTAGCTTTGCATATCCGAAACAAAAATGTTTTTTTTACTGAGTTTAAAAGGAGTTGCTACTGTATTTCTTCTTCCGTGGCACCCAACCGCATAACAGTAACAGGTAAACGTTGGTATCGTAGGTTATCGTAGGGTGTCTTGACCATATATACAGATAAATTGAACGTTCATGAAGTAGTTGTTAGTATGTAGGTTTCTATTTGTAGAATTTTTACTTTTTTTGTCTTTTTAGATGTATTTTAGCTATTTATTAGAAACGGTTACCACTGACATACAAAATCAGCACAAAAAGACCCACACAGTGATCTCCCTTGTACGCTAGAATCACTGCTGTCACAACTATCACTTGATGATGGTAGGCTAACAAAATGGTGAAGGTTTATTTTTAGATCTACATGCACAGAAAAAGTAATTTTCTAATCATATTTTTTTACCACAAGGCGATAACTGATGTTCATTTAAGAAAATATAATTAGGAAAATGCCACTCGCTGTAAAGTTAGAAGAATTTAAAAAAATAAAAAATAACTTAACGGTTTTCATTTTTGTTTTTAAAATATATTATTTATCATTTTTTATTTATTTCATCATAATCAATATAATTATGAATGAAAGAAAACTAAGCTGATACATAGAAACAGTTTTTTTTTAACTATTTGAAAACAATATATTTTATATCAGAATTCTCATGGTGGCAGAGATCTATGCCGAAGAATGAATGGGAGATAACTGCGTGGAGATTTAAAAAATGAGCACGATGACCTATCATTTCTTTTTTACATTTTCGCATTCAGCGCAATTTCTTACATAACATATGTGAAAATAAGTAATTGGTGTTGCACGAAACACATGAATCCCCTACCGGTGAGGTGCATATTTTTTCCGTTACCATAGCAATCAGAATTTAGGTCTGAGAAAAAGAAGTGACGTGCAGAATCTCCATACTGCCATCTATTCATATACCAAGTTTCATAATTTTATCTTAAACGGTTTTTAAGTTCTCGCGGGATTTAGATTCAGCAGACAGACAGACGGAGGGCAAACCTAACACCGATATGGGACTAATAAGAAAATTATATCTTAGAAAAAAACAACAACAAAGCAACTGTAGCATACGCCCTTAAACGAAAATAACATGTGATATTTTCTTTATTATAATCCCTGCCGTGTTCAGTGCTTCAGCACTTTGATTTCCTATAACATGTCTGCACCTTACATTCACATAACTTTCACTTTAACGCCTTTCTTTTCATGTATTTTTTTCAATCAATGAGCCTCATAACCAATGAATGTAGCGTATTTTGCATTTTATATACAAAAGTTGATTAAAATATATATTTTGTATAATTATGATTTCAAAATGATTGTGACCGTAATGAATGAAACTCTTTATCCATCGGGCATTTTGGATTTTGCCATCATGATAATGTAACTTCAGTGCGATAAATTGATATTTCAAAGCCCTTTACTTTAGAGTAAATGTTAGAATATGATAAAAGCTGCTTGTATATGACTTATTTCCAACAAAATATCTCGCAGAAATGGATGTTTAATTCTGTTCATTTTGAAAACGAAGGTTTACATCAGCACCGGTGTCAAGTTTATTTTCCGGGAACCAGCTATCACTGGTAAACAATATTTGAGAGTTTGCAGACGAGTCTATATGACCTCTAAGGAGTTCTGACACCTGATCCCTAACGGATATTCACAGTCTGCATGATGCACTGAACGGTATGGCTTCACACTAGAGACATCTGGCACCTGCCATACTGATTGTATGTGCGTAAATATAAGAAATGTTTTTGGTGCATAATAAAGATGTCAACGGAGTCATGTCTTAGCGATACACCACCGTGAATAAATTCTTTTATTGCATGTCATGAAACTGTGTAAAGAGATACATGTACATAATTTTATCTACACTATCAATAAAATATATATGACGTCTAGTGTTGATTTTGACGAAGGAAGCCTATGGGTTTAAATATAATGTATTGTACATTGTGAATCCTAACGAATTACTCCTAATGATACTGCGCCTGACAATATCACTCAAACGGAAAGTATTAGTTACGAAAACTAATGACACCATTGCAAGCTTTACTTATTGACCCCGTTACATAGATACTCAGGATATAATTCTGGAACGGATATACAATTCATGCTCAATATCAATAGTAAATTCATATTTCTAAATAGCACAGACAACTTAAACTGTAGATCGTAATATATTTTTTCAGATAATATCGCAATCATTTGAAAAGTGACTTTGCATTAAATAATTGCACTTAATACGGAGAAAGAGAAGTAAGAAAGTTCACTTTGCGCATAATTTTTCAATCATAATCGTATATTGTAAAATATGATGCAAAAAAGGAGAGTTGAGTAGGTTGTTTGAAAGAAGGAAATACCTTTTTGGAATGGCTCTACTAGGCATGTATGAGCAGATATCGAGAACTAGAGCGAGCTGTCTACAGTGTAAGGCTGACATTATCCTCTCATTTAACACCAATTATGACACCATAGTGCTAAGGGACACAAATATCTATATCGTGACCATGGCGTATGTTCACTTGTTTATGTACATAATTATCAAATCGATTATCTTTTCACATTCTTTTCTTTTGTTTGATCTGCTGTCTCATCGCCATGAGTGGTGATATTAAAAAAAAAAAGAGGGTGTTAGAGTATGTCTCTCTGGAAACAGGAAAAACTTCATTAAGAAGCGTATAAATAAGGTACATGGAATAGTTACCAAGTATTAGAGCGTTCTCTACTTCTTACTCCACTAAAGCGCCAGCGGACGCAAAGTGTTCGCGGAAGCAACCAAGTGAGTTGATGATGATGTAACATCGATCAAGGTCCACTAAGACAGTGTAGCGGAAATTAAAGACTGAACAACAAGATTCTATTTAACAGATCAATATGTCTGAGCACGGCAGCCTGGCTTAGTTATCAGGTGATGGAAAGATAAGCCATGGTCCGACGGAAACTACGACCTTAATGAAACCGTGACAGCAAAGAAGATTTTACGACAACTGTTCACCTCTATCCGTGATGGATGTTAGATTGTGACGATCTCTACAGACAACTGTTCCTAAATTAGTCGTAAATAAAAAGATACAATAAATAAATACAAACATGTATGTGCCTAAATAAATAATTGAAAATAAAATCTGACGAAAGTGATTTTGAATAAAAAGTATAAATTCAGTATAAAATACACAAACAAATGTGTATAAAAAATAAATGCTTAAACATACATGTAGCAGAAAAAATAATGTTTCCATAAAACCTCTCCCAAATTCAACTTATCATTTATAGAAAACACAAAGACACTTCTTCCTTATCATAAAACATTTCAAAAGAACCCAGAACTGCCCTGTACTGAGTAATGAAACATCAACACGCGACTTAGATTGGTGCAACAGTTACGGAATACGGCACTGGCATTAACACACAGTGTGCAATTTCCTGCATTCCATCTTGTGCGGTCTGTAATAATTTCCGGAATCATAATCTGGCCATTAATGAGACGGTAAGTGGCCATTTTCACGTATACACGGCTGTTGTTTGTGTCGGGAATCTGCTTCATATCAAGCATTAAAGCAAATTTGTGTTTAATACGGGTCTGGCACTAATGATGGAAAGGGTCGAGAGACGTAATGAGGGTGAGTGTGTTCAGTACGAACTATAACAAAGCGATGAGCATATTGATGTTAGGCCCAGAATGCCAGTTTTCACAAATGTTACGAGAATGTTAATTGATGCCTTCTGGATTAAAGCAATTAGTCTCCCATACAATGTTTACTGCGGTATTTTGTATATTTACTTTTATCATAGTGAATAAGCTATTGACTATTGTAAACCAATCAAGCTTTGTTTTTGTGTCAGCTGAGATGAGTCAGAATATTCATAGATATAACATAAAACTACAAATCCTGATAGTTCCTTATGCAAGCCCGAATAATTACGCAGTTGTAATGGTCGCTAACAGTTGTAGGTAATGATTGTAACTACACATAAAAAATCATAAAATACAACCCCAATTTTTTATTAATGTCATTCGTATTTCTCGAGATGTGTAAAAAATATCATAAAACAAGAAATATCTTTATAAAAAGATACTCGGCCGTGGTAACCAGCTTGATGATTAGTGTCTGAATGGTTTAAATTGTAATAGATTTTGTTGTTGGTTTAATAGTTGTGTAATTCCTGTGTCAGTGCAGCTCTTTGAAATACCACGGATCCAAATAATTTGTACAATCTTGGTAGACAATTACAGCCTTAAAACATCTGCGCAATAGACTTCGTTTCGTGGGCTACAAAACGAAACCGGATGTTACGTTTTTGTTGAATATAGGATCTGCCAGGGTCGAACAATCAATTCCGAAATCTGTGTGTTTCCTATTTTTTAGCTTCTGCTCTTTCAGTTTACCTTCAAAAGGTACAGTGTCTTACTATTCGGGACAAATCGTTCGCAGGGGAAGAAAACTTCAACTTTTAAAACAAACAGAGATCTAAAGAACTCTCAAAGTATAACCAATAAAAAGCCTATTTTTATTCCTCTTGATTACTGAGTGTTTCACAGGAAGCCAGGGTGTAAATAAACGGCCTAACGGCCGAACAACTATAAACAAAATGTGATTCTTAATTTTATATGATGACTTCCAGAAAATGATCTTTATAACGTGCTATCATTTGACATATGTGGCTACTGATATCTGGGGTAAGCAAGAGTGCAAAGAGGATTAATTTGAAGATACTTCGAGCTACAAATTATTTCCTTCCATTGCAACACCGTTTAAGCTCCATGGATCGTAAAGGAACGACAACTCTAATGAAGATTGAGTCTGCCAAGGATTTAATTATCCATTTTTGTTATCTTGCTTAATATCATTAATGTTACATATAAGAATGTCTTCAGAGGAGGGATATGAACTGATCGTGAGGCGTCAGATATTACACAGCCTTTCTTTTGAGAAAATGTATTGATCATTTCGAAATGTTCGTCACATTATATGTACGTTATGCAATAAAACTCTTCACACACCGTGTTAGAAATACATACTGTAACACCATCCCATAAAAACATACCTTTCTACATGAAACAGTATTTCGGTTTGAAGTAATCAGAGGCATATTTACTTTTTCAAACTTTGTAAAAATGATCTGCAATGAGAAAGAAAAGAGAAAACAATGTCAATTAAATAACTATAAACATACAAAACGTGTTTTCAATCACACAACTATTTACTGATATTGCTGAATATGTTGTGGCTTGGTCTGCTGGACATTTTGAACGACAAACATATAGCGACATTAACCCTTTCCCTCATAGAGGACACCATGAAAAGACCTATGCGAACAGCATAAAACCAGATCAGCCTGCGAGTAACTCGCAGGCTGATCAGGTTTTGTGTTGTTCGCTGCTCCTCAGTGGTCTGGAAATGAGGATTTTATAATTAAATTTGGTAAGGTTAACTGTGGTTTTCTGCAGATCAGGCTTTTGTGGTACCTATTGAGTGCGTCAAAATGAGTCTATATGAGGGAAAGGGTTAAGACATCATGTTTTGGGGGTGATTTTCCCCCTTTTTCCTCTTTTTTTCTTCTAACAGACCAAATTAATTCACTTGTGATGATTAACTGTTGAAACACGTGCTTATATATACACACCTTTCTTAATTATTATCAAATATCATATGTTATGGGATTAATCGAAATTTTGTCAGAACATCTTGAATCGTAGTGTAAGTTTAACAAATGACAAATCGTAATGTAAAATGACATTTATAAAAACGTCAAATATACTATCAAAATATATATTTTCCTGAACTGCAAATAAAGCAAATAAATTTGATAATAAACCAATTTTATTATATCATTTTTTTCCATATACATCATATACATTTTGAAAAGATACTTTTTTAACAGATACCTGAATCTGTATAGATTTATTTTTGAATTCGTGTATTTTACATCCTTCTACGGTCACAGTTTCGCGAACAGAAAGAACACATGAAAGAAAACATGTCAATATTCTCACACAACAATAGATACATCGTCACTTTTATTTATAATATGATATTATGTTTAAACAACTGTCTCTGTTTCCATATTATCGTCACGTTTTGTCGTATATTTAACCCGTTACACATAACTGGTCGAGTTACTTATGACCCCGCATCAAGCGCGTGTAGTCTATATGCATAGTGTGTTCAAAATAAACGTCTGGATGTTTGTTTTGTTGTTTATTTGTTTCGTTAGGTTCAAAATCCGCCGACAGTATTTCAGTCATTTGGAGACTATCTCTGCTTGAGACAGATATATTGCTCCCACACGGCAGTATAACCCAGTAGATACCACACCTAGTTATATTATCCTGACACCGAGCCAACCCTTTATGATCTTTATGTGCTTAGCGCCAGTATATTTTTTTACGACTTTGTTATTATCACAGTTTCATGTGTTTAGGTCATGAAACAAAACTAATATAACATTTTAATTGATATGTTTTTTTTTTCCATATCAACTTTAACTTTATCTCGTTCATGAATATCAATGAGGTAACAAACAGGCATCACATTTGTCCCGACTAATTACATTTAGCTGTGACGGAGTGTGGCATCGATATTAGACACTCTTGTTTATATGAGGCAACCATGCAGTGTTGCAGTACCTGATGTCTCTAGGGCATAGTCTATTACTTCAGCATAGTAAAGCACGAATGCTTCCAATTCCCCATGCTTACTTTATGATTTCAGATATTATAACAAATGGTTTAAAATTTGAGAAACAACTCAATCTATCCAATATGTCATAGATAAACACATCGCGGACATGGTAACTGTCAGAATGTTGTTCAGCCAATTTGTATCGATGGATTTTTGCCCCGTGAACTTACGGTACCATATATTATAGTTAATTACCCGCACGCCTTTCCAATAATGGCGGACACAATTCCGTAAACACCCGTGGTTAGGTTTTGTTTCTTTAATTTAACCCTTTCCCTCATAGAGGACACCATGAAAAGACCTATGCGAACAGCATAAAACCAGATCAGCCTGCGAGTAACTCGCAGGCTGATCAGGTTTTGTGTTGTTCGCTGCTCCTCAGTGGTCTGGAAATGAGGATTTTATAATTAAATTTGGTAAGGTTTAACTGTGGTTTTCTGCAGATCAGGCTTTATGTGGTACCTATTGAGTGCGTCAAAATGAGTCTATATGTGGGAAAGGGATGGTGGTGACACAGGCCGTCTTGTACTAGTATTTTTTACGCAGGTATCGTTTTATAGCTTTAATATTTCAAAGAGTGAAGATTTGGCATATTCAAGAACTAAAAAAAGTTGTATAGTGGATTGCTTTTGTCTTTTGTTTTTGTTCTTTTTTGTCTCTCTCCGAAACTGATTTTATATACTTTATTATTTACACGCCATATCAGATACAATCATAAGCTTTGCTGAATAAATATTACAACATCTCAAACTACATTCAAAGCTACAAGTGAGTAATTGAGAATGTAACGACATTTCCCGACTTATAACAAAATACATAATATTTTTTATAGTCAAAAGATGCTAAAAGAAATAATGAATACGGTCCCCCTTCTTACATAGATTTACATTGTTAAATGACTATCTATCATTAAGTTGTAGCCTGTCTGTATTAATTTGCGCTCTTCAACATAAAGTAGCCTTCAATTGAGTCATGAAATATAAAACGTGATGTTGCTTCACAGAAATTCAATATCCTAGTGCGCCCAATGTGAGTGGAATTGAAAACTCACATCAAAGTTTGAACCATGTTAGTCATGGATAAGCATATCTGAAGCCTCTACCTACCGTGTAGCATTCCAAAGAGTATAGCAATCGAATATAGTGGCATTTTATACAAATGCATAAACTATAATATTTTCTGATATGTTTTGCAATACATAACCAAAGGTATACAATTTAAACAAAATTTACTCAATAATAAAATGGTGGTTTATCTTCGACTGAACACAAGAAAACCTGTTGACCTGTAAAAATTCCTTTATATCATTTTAATAAGTTTCAGTGGTACATAAAATTCCAAGACGGTGTCTGGACGTGAGATTTTTGGTTATCCATCATAGTAGTCTCTAATACAGCTATTGTGTATTTATCTTTGTGTTCCATCAGACAGATTAATACAGCATGAATACAGGATTACATGGCTTTCGAAGTATATTTCATCGTTTTAGATTAAATTTCCCAGTGGGCAGAATTGTGTGAAGATATATGAGTATAAAAAGGATATCAGCAAACGAAATACTGAGCGTATGGCTTTGCTGAAAAGGGATGTTGCTATCGCTCTGAACATGTTTTAGGACTATATTTGATTTTATTTCTATTTCAGGACTTGTGTGCAGAACACGTGTTCTACAGCATGAGGGTATACGATCAACAATTAAATGTATCTTCAGTTAAAATAAGATCATTCATCAAGTATTAAAACATACAATGTATTAAATTCTCATCGTTTTATTCGTAAAGATATATCAGTGACTAAGTAAGATACAAATATTTTTTATTCATATGATTATAAAACACGTGTATTTAAAACTGTGAAAGTTAACCCTTATATTTCCATATTTTGGCATCATATTATATATATCATAAAGCAATAATATATAATATATTTTCAAATTTTTTTAAAAGGTTTAATTCCTTTTATTTTTCATTATCCATAAATATAATTTATACATGTACAACAATATCATATGAGTCTTTTATGTTTTTAACCCTTTCCCTCATAGAGGACACCATGAAAAGACCTATGCGAACAGCATAAAACCAGATCAGCCTGCGAGTAACTCGCAGGCTGATCAGGTTTTATGCTGTTCGCTGCTCCTCAGTGGTCTGGAAATGAGGATTTTATAATTAAATTTGGTAAGGTTTAACTGTGGTTTTCTGCAGAACAGGCTTTATGTGGTACCTATTGAGTGCGTCAAAATGAAACTATATGAGGGAAAGGGATAAGAGTAAGTAGATGTACGTATACTAAATGTTTTTCTCCTTGAACATTTTGAAAAGGAAATTATTCTTTTTCTTTCTGCCTGATATGATTGATAGAAGCATAATATATATAAATACACTTATCTCACTACTGGAAAATAAAAGACGCGACAATGACATGATTCTGTATAATCTCAATAAAATAATTTTTTCTCGTCGATATGCCCATTTTCAATTTTCACAACAGTTTA
>CM037777.1:46091791-46141791 GCA_021229015.1 Solen grandis
ACGCCATTGCATGTACGCCCCACAGGCAAGACACAATTGCATGTACGCCCCACAGGCAAGACACAATTGCATGTACGCCCCACAGGCACGACACAATTGCATGTACGCCCCACAGGCAAGACACAATTGCATGTATGACCCACAGTCAAGACACAATTGCATGTACGCCCCACAGGCAAGACACAATTGCATGTACGCCCTACAGGCAAGACACAATTGCATGTATGACCCACAGGCAAGACACAATTGCATGTACGCCTCAGAGGCAAGACTTAATTCCATGTATGCCCCACAGGCATGACACAATTGCATATATGCCACACAAGTACGTCACATCCCGACACAGGCACAATACAATCACGGGTTTGTCACACAGGCACATGTATGCACGCCACACATGCATTATTATATGCAGTCGGATAGCCGTCATTTATCTGCATACTATTTGTCACATGTAATTGAGAACAGGAGATCAAATATCGCAATTGCCATGCATTTAACTCGTATACACATGTACCTTACGGAATATAAATGCGCACATAATAAAATACATGCTATTTACAACAGTGATATAAACGATCTATGCACTTAATTGCTTTATGACATCTGACAGATTATGTATGAAAATGACAACGTAATGTAATAGAATGCATCATATGTCATTTCATCTAATACATTCATCTTTTTTTCCATTACATTTTGATTTCTATGCGATAGGATTCGAACCCTCGCGAAGTGTTATTTTGACGATTAAGGGACGGTTATCAAACAAACCCTTCTCTTGCAGTGCAAACAAAAATGAATTATTAACATCAGGTTTTGGGACACACATTTTGAGGTGTGCAATTTATTTTATGCTGCATTGTATTTTTTTTTTTTTTTTTTTTGTAACAAAGAAACCATGTCTTACGGTAGATATTTGATTTTCACTCTGTACATTATATATTTTTTCAAGCTTGGGTGCTTCATTTACATGATTACGGTATATAATGTACAATAATTCAATGGGAAACCCTCCATTATGAGTGTTGTTGGATTTACTCACGTACTATTATTGCCAGATCTGAAGTCACAATGAAACAGTTATTTTATTAGATAGGAAATAAAATACAATTTTATTCAGACAACTGTTTCTTTTAATTATATAAACAGTATAATTATATGTCGTTACGATTGAAGGAAAAAAAACAACAACTCTTTCTGCAATTAGTTGGATTTTTTCCAGTTAGAAAGATTTCAGCCCTATGATGCTACTGTACATGACGTTTCGTTTCTTATTATACTATTTGTTATTCGCTAAAGAGCAATTTGATTCGTTTTGGAAATGTTTGAAAGGCGGACTCGAAGGTTGTGAGTTCAAACCCCGTTGGGATTAGGGTAATTCATGACATGCCAAAGGGCAAAGTACTGATCCAACCCTGGAACCACCGAAAAGCATAAATATAAGTTGTAAGACTGGTTTCCAAATAGACGTATAATAAATTATTTTATATATGAGTCTTTTGTATCTTTATTGATTGGTATTAAGTAGTTCTATTCTATAATTGTTCTGTATTCGAAATCGAAAAATGTATTGGGATGTTTCCTACTTAGCAAGTTTAATTCATAGGCAAGAGTCATTTTCAAGTAAATACGTGACGGTTTAAATAGTAAAACTCATATTAAAAGATGGTGTACTGTTATTCCGTACGTAATGTCCATTTTGAATAAATCAAACTTCCATTTTCGAGGTGCTACATCAGCATAGACATACGTCTATTTTATAATTATTTTTCAAGCCCAAGGCAGAAACTTTGTTTTTCACGAACATATTAAAAAGGGTACGCAACTCCGGGACTAATACTCAGGGATAATAACGGATGGGTAAACGGGTCGAGAACATGTTTCAAAAAAATCAAATGCATTATGTCTGTTAATAGAAATCCATTATTGTTTGCAATTACCAAACAAAATTATCTCCAAAACGCATTGCCCTGAGCTGTAAAGTGACGTGTGTTTTTTTTTTCCCGTGTTGGGTACGGTATATATCTAAAGTACTGATCCTACATTCAAATGACCCGAATAAGAGCATTTATGCACCTGAACAATGTGAATCTAAATATATCCGTCCAATAATTGCTTAGCGCATGATTGCAGTCTTGATAACATGATACTTATGTGTACACATGTTTAAACAATTATATTCGCTTTGCTTTTTTACATTTCGTCGGTGTTCCTCGACGTCGGCAAAAATACATTTAAACATGTTTATATGGTTCATCTTACCTTGTAAAACTAAGGAAATGAAATATTGACATATATCTTATGACGATTGATCAGTACTCAAGACGTATCGGACAGAAAGACATTGGTGATTTACAGTAAGTCAACATTAATTTCACTTCTATTAGCAGTAGTAGCTGTGGCAGGATAAAAACTACGATTCCCCCCCCCCCCACCCCACCCTCTTTCTCGCTCTGTAATACGGTTAACGAATTACAAGATCAATATCAAAAGTGGATTCCTTTTTACCCACTTACTAGTAATTGCTGTTTCTATGCTGTTTCCACGATATTGGTTTTGCGTCAACACATCTCCTTTATGTGTATATTGATATCAAATTTTGGTAAAAAATAATAATAAAAAACTGCATTAGCATGTTACCCTACTAACGCATGGTTGTACTAATACTGAAAGAGTCTATATACTATGCGATGCTTTATTGAACCTAGATATGTGAATATCTTACCCATCATCAAACTAGTTTGTTTAACGCAACAAATGGAAAAAGCGAATCTGTTGGAATCAAATGGAATATTATAGCCTACAAAAGAATGTTCAACAAATGGATGATGTAAGAAGAACAAATATATGTTACATTATATAGACTTATTCATATTATTCAATTAATTTCAATCAATGGGACCGTTTTATCCGAAACAGGCCCGGAATTTACACTTTTCCTAGGACCGTCAGTTATACATGTTCATAAGAATATACGCGCGAATGCATAGTAAAATTAACTTTGCACAAGAATAATTATTTTTAACTACATTTTAAGTGAATGTATTTTTATGATATTTCTTTTTGACAACAACATAAAATATCTACACCATTGTATTTTTAATGTAGACACGCTGTTGTAAAATCGCAGAAACGCGGCAATAACGCAAAAGACATTTGATCTTTATTAAAAGACCCGGCTGGTCATCAGCAGACGAAATACTATTATTGTCAATTATAGCGTTATCATATTGACGTTGTTTTATCTATTTCATCCTTCACCAACGCACCTATATTTTTTTTAATCTGTGTCAATACAAATATATTTCATAATATGTTACAAATCACTCTGGTTCAATCCGATAGGACTTCGGATTTTCGTGAGGAAGACCCTCCAGCTGCTTGCATAGGTCGTGGTACTTCTGTGTAATCGGGTCTTCTCCATCGTAAATAGCTGGACGTCGCAAGATTGAAATATATTACACGGTAAGCTCAAATACAACAACAACAACAACAAATATGTTGACAACTAATACAATTATCAACCAGTCTTTCTCAATTTTTTTTGTTCATATACGTTGAAAATGTGGAGACAAATAGATTCGCATTTGTATGATTTGCTCTATAATTCGCCTGATCTATCTCCCATTCGTTACAAAAATATTGTGGCACGCAAAACTTCAAAGTTATTTAACCTAGATAGATATAACTTCACCTACAGACGAGTATTTATCATGATGTTGAAATCTGTACATGTTTTCATTTTTTTTTTTTTTTCATTTTTGAAATCAATAGAGCTATGCGAATTGTGTAACTGCACTATCTTATTTTATGGCAAAAGGTTTATCGAATTTAGTGAAAGTTAAAAGATATGTTCACCACCTTGATGTGAAGTTATGAATCGGTGGTTTATTTCGAACTTAAATGAGTAATGTCAGTCCTGCGGCTGCTGACGATTTAACGCTTTGTGGCAAACAATCCAATCACGTTTTCGAAGAGGTCATTTGTATAACTTAGTTTCTATTCATTTGTACATAATGCAGAACTCATGATCAAGTTCTTTCATACAAACGAGTAACCTTTGTACAGGTGTATTTTATCACTCCATACACACTAGTATCTTTTGTAGGTACTAATGTTTGTAAAACGGGTCCTGCTTTGTATACGCCATTGTATAGTTTACTTATTTCATACAGTCACACTCCGGTGACTCGAACAGGCTAGGGGAACGGTAATTTGTTCTAGTCATCGGTGGTTCGACCAACCATAGTTAGATTAAAAAAAATATTATTTATTGTTAGATCTTTATTAAGCACTGTTCGATTAAATGAGATTACCGTATATTGTGGTTTTTCTTAACATCGGCGAAAAATGTTACATGTATCAGTAAATAAAATAATTTCTTTATTCTTTAAATGTTATATTAATCCATTAAAGACAGCTGACAAAAATTATTATCAAAGCACATGCACATACATCGGCAAACGTTCAAGTTGTAACATTTTCTGCATAATATGTTTATTTTTTTTTTCTTTTGCAGAAAATGAAATAAAAAAATCAGTTGTGAATAATCCACAAATAAAGCACCATCGGATAACATAAATATCAGCTCAAATGAAACACGTAACATTAACAAAATAATTAACCAAATTAAACAATAATAGTGCTAGTTCCATTCTGACAATGTGTGAAAAACACGCTGCACCGCAGAATGCAATTAAATTACCAGCAAAATCACATGTAGAATGTTAATCGGTTCGACCGATAGGTGTGAAATACATAACACTTATAACCTGGGGCCGGAAATTTAGTTCGAGAGTTCCAGCCTTAAGTGTTCGACTCACCATGTCGAACAAGAAAGAATAAAAAAAAAAAAGTTTTGCCGGGACCTTGAAATGAGTTCGAGTAAAGTATAGTTTTCCGTGTTCGAGTCACCGAAGTTCGACTGTATATGAAAGTCACAAAAACTGTGCACGATATCTTGATACTAAATTTTTACCACATGCAGACTGTTTTATTTCAACGCTAGTGAAATAATACAATATTCAGTTATTTCGTTTAAACCTATTTATCTCATTCGTATATACGTTCCCTCTAAATCATAAGTCGCTGAAATGAACACACAACGCATTCCACAAATCTAAAATAAATATGTTTAGGTTAACGTTTGTTATCGAGGGTTGGGGAAACTTCTGCTCAACGTCGGCACAGCCGAGCCAGCGGTTAAATTTGTAAACGAAAATGCAAATGACTGAGTGAAAAACAAATTGTGATAGTCAGATCGGACGGGAAATAAATAAGTATTGGCACATAAGCAATGAGTGAGTGGGTGAATATTTATATTTTGCGATTTCTTTTGTTGTTGTTGGTGTTGTTTCTAGTTTTACGAGTTCATCGTATTAGATGTTACTATTATGATTACTATGTAAATCTAATTCTCCTTGCTTATTACCAGTCCATTCAAATTGAAAAGTATAGCTTCAACGCTGTTTTTTAGTCGCAACATTGAATTTATGGCCACGCTTCTGACCCCACCTCTACACGCATGCGCGCAAAATTTGATCACAGGTTCACTTAATTCAAAAAGTGTACTAGGTAACGCATTAAACCTAGCGGTTAAACAAGTTAAACAGATTGATTTAAAAAAAAAATACTGCAATCCCATTGGTCAAAATATAGTTCCATACATAAGATGTATATGTAATTCCATAATTATATTGTTTATCAATACCATATCAGGTATTTGGTAAATGTAAAATAAACACTCAAATACCAGAATCAATAAAATATGAATGCACGTTAGGGACAATGGAGCGACCTTTTTATGCATTAATTTCTATCAACACAATTCGAAAATGACATTTTACGCTTTTCGCTTTTGGATGTTATTAAAAAACTAGCGGGGTTACCTTAGAAACCAGTGGGTCGTTTGCAATAAAAATATAAAGAATGAATCTAACTCGAATCGCATGCATGTAAATATATGCAGTGGTTTCATAAGGTTATGTATAAATATTAAAGTAAGCTTTAAATTAAGCTGTGAAATTGCTTGATGCGTATATATTTACATTCCTTGTTATTTTGCTTAAGGATCTAAACTTTTTGGACAAATATAATCATGGACTCAGACAAGTTGTACACTTTAAGACTAAACTCTTCAGTAACTATTAAAGACAATTCGAATTGTTCTTGTTTTAAACAAGGAGACATAAAATTAACTGTTTTTACTTAACACTCTGAGACGGTGGACATTATTTACACGCGTGTTCATTTTCTGAAAACATTACCTTAATTTACACGAAAACAGTCTCGAGATTAATCTCAAGCAGGTATAATATTGAAACGCAGGGGGGGGGAATGTAAATAGGACATATCGAATAACTATGTCATTGATTTACAAAACTCTGCACTCTAACAATGTGTCTATAAAATTACCAGTCAATGCGCAAAGCCCAGCTAAAGTCTTGACAACATTTACAACATGCCAACATGTGTTAATGTGTTCACTGCATATTCTATGTGTGTTTCTTTGTCGTTACGTTTTACGATTTCTGTGTTATTTATCCTGAAAACAAATATTAACAACGTTATGTAATAAACATCGCCTTGTAAAACCGTTCTGATATATATATATATCTGTGTGTGTGTGCACAGAAGACTGAAGAGAGCAAAATTTGATATAAGTTTTACATAAATGAAAATTAACCTCTTTGTTTACTACCCCAAACGACCTTAATGTGGATCTCAAGGTTAGTATATACCCTGTTTGTTGTCGCTACAGAAAAGTTCAGGGACCGTTAGCTCCTGTACAATGACATAATTAGTGTAGCGCCACGCTCTGTCGTTACAAATAGGCATGATAATGACATGATAATATGGTTTTGAACTTGTGTAACGAACACAATGTGAACTAGTGGTGTAACGTATTTGTAAAATTCTCGTGTGCACTATGTGTATATGTCTTCGAAACAATAATATCAAAATTGGTTAACATACATCAAGATTAATTACTGATGTGGAAATTGCGGGTAAATAGATACGTGTATAGATAGATAAGTGTTGTCCATAGACTGTAATTCGTGAGACAATTCACATATAAACGATTGTGATCTATATTACAAAAAGAACGAGCTGATTTTTGTGTCGGATTAGGAGCCGTTATTAAACACCATTACGTATACAGAGTATCACGGCTATTGAGTAACCACCCAGTAGTTGTTTTACTTGCATTTGCAAACAAATGAAATTGCATGTTTTGCGAAAATTTATAGTGAATCTATGGGAAATGGATAAATCTAAACCAGTATCATTTCTTGAGTAAACCATATGGTTTAAAAATACATCTTATCTTCTTGGAAATCTCGACTAGACACGCAGCCACGTTACACATGTGTTTCAAAGCAACGAAATCGGCGTTGTATCCCCATTTTAACTACACGGTCTCTATTATTTATATTTGAGAGTTTTCCAATTTATCTTCCGTTGTATGTTGTATGGCGTTTATACGAACGCATTTAAACAATATTACGGTTTAAAATAAAAATAAAAACACCGGAGCGGATCACAGTAAGGATAAGAAAAGGGGGATACAGGTAATTATTTTTATTCAAATTTTAAAATATTAAAGGCTTTATGTTTTGGTAACATTAACCATTTATTTTTCACTTATAAGATTGTTATATAAATGTCATAGTAAGAAAATAAGCTCTATTGAAATACGCTGCGTATTTTTTTTTTTTTTTGCATTCGTATTAGTTTTTGAATATATTAGTTTGCATATCGTTTTCTTTTTTTTTCTTTTACTCTCTCTCTCTCTCTCTCTCTCCCTCTAGTTAATTATTTGGCTGTTGTTTTCCTTTCTCTTTTATATTCTCTACATTTCAAAATGAGTTTGAATTAAGAAAAAGTCAGAGTCCTTTTCTTATATGTTGTCTATTAAGTTATTTATTTTTATAAAAGGTTTAGGCTTTTCATTATTAAAGGTAGACAGGTGCTGAATGGGAGAAGATAAAGTGCCCCCCCCCCCCCCCCCCCCGTGTATATTATCACGGATATTTTTGAAGGTTAAACATTGTACGGTAGATTATCGAAATTATACACCCATTATATTGCACATAACATAAGTACATTTCATATCATTATCTACAAATTATTCAGTACCGTATTCACTATAACGGAAGAGGTGAATAAAAAAAAGACCAATACTTTTCTGACTAATGAACTTTACTACATGATATTAAGTTTGTGTTATGAATATTAAGTTTTCGTTGGTACTTGGATTGAGATACAACACTGACATTTCTTTTACTGAGCAGAACAAATCAAGCACGAGTTACTTTGTTTAAAATTTCATATACGTGTTACTTTTGATGAAATAAAACAACCTAAATCATCGGCCAAGTTTATGTTTTTAGCTGTAATATATAAAATATGAATAATACTTTTTAAAAAGATAAACACACCCTTATATTACTATTTGATGGTGAGACGAGACGGAAATGCTTTTAAATGAAATACACAAACCTTATCTACAGGATTGTGATAACTACCCCCCCCCCCCCACCCCTCTCTCTCTCTCTCTCTCTATATGTGTGTGAGTGTGTGTGTGTGTTTGTTTGTGAAACAATAGCTTATCAATTTCATCTTTGAGTTTGAGAAGATTCAAACTATTTAAGCCTAGACCCAAACGATTGCTCCAATAGATAGTTGCATCAGTAGGTATTGGACCACATAAGAGATTTATTGTTTAATCCCCATATTAGTAAGAGACACCCCGTTTTTGAAGAAATAAAATCATGATACCATTTTGATAATAAATAATAATGTAGTAGCCTATGGTAGCTTAAGGTTTCTAGTGCGGTGATATCTGTTCAAATTAAATCTGGTGCCCAATATGAATCTTTATTACTAACTAAAGGGTCCTGGATCGAGTCCTGGTGCAGCTGTACATGTATATGTTCATACGTACAACAGATGCCCTGTGTGGTTCTGTTCATTACTAGTAAGTCCGTGAGTAATACACTTTTAATTAAGCTATGTTAATCATTTTGTAGCAGTCTTTTTGTTATTCATCATAAGCATTTTTCGGTTGCCCTTTGATTTCATATTGTATCCAGACAGCATTCGTTATATTCTGCCGATGCGGCTGTTTGTGCACAATATATTCTGGAATGAAGCATATACCCCGGTATCTAGCACTTAGCAAGTTCAACATTGACTAAATATTACTGAAAACGTAATACCCCGAAACGTTGTTAAGACTTATTCTCTTATAACGTAGGAATGAATAGAGGTATTCATATGTATGATTCAATGATAAGTATTCGGGGGAGAATAATAATAATAAACTTCAACCTGCATAAATATGTCCTTGATTTAGAACATTTAGAATATTTCTGCAACCGAAAATCCGAAAATTGTTTATCTAGATTACCCGTCCATTGAATGTGCAACGGTTGACTGATATCTTAAAAGTATGACACGTGGACACCTTTCTGAAAGCAGTACACAACTTTAGTAATGGGATTATGATATGTGTAAACATATTAAGAAAATCGCAGAATGTCGCATATTGTTAGATTTCAGTTTTCCCTTACGTATGCATATTTTTTTTTTTGGCAAGTTTAATTATTTTTGGAAACATGATGTAGAATGTAAAGTACTCTCCCTCATACAGTTATTAAATGACGAGCTTAATATCAAACACATGTATCACCACTTAAACCAGCATTGTTGTTTCTGTGAAGTTGGGCGCCAACACATATATATTATTTTAATGGACCGCACTGTTGTGTTAACCCATTTTTGTTAAAGATAAATACGTACTAAGTGTGTTAATATTTTACAAGTATATTTTTCATGTGAGAAAACCTTCCAGCTGGCTTGCGGTAGGTCGGTGGTTCTACCCGGGTAGCTCTGTGTACTCGGGGTCTTCCTCCACCTGTAATTAGCTGGACGTCGCTATATGATTGAAATACTATCGCAGCGACGGTAAACCCCAATACAATACAATACATTACAATACAATTTTACAAGTATACTGCTAAGGCATGTTAATATTAATATCAAATATGACCTTAGACTATTTCTAACAAAGATGGGTGCTTAAATGAACCCTGATATGTGGATGTAATACTCGCTTTATTATTGAGTGCTAGTATTGCAACTTCTTTTCTTTCTTTCTTTCCTTATATATAGGTGTCATATTTAAATAAATAGAATTTCTGTAATCGGAAAGTGAATATATTATTAATATTATTAGTTATAGAAGTTTTTCCCAGGGCACATGACAATTTATTTCGCCGCCGTGGCCGAGCGATTACAGTCGTGGACTACAAATCTCTCAGCCCGTCACCGCTGTGGGTTCGAATCCCGGTAGGGACTTCGGATTTTTCATGTGAGGAAGCCTTCCAGCTGGCTTGCGGTAGGTCGGTGGTTCTACCCAGGTACCTCTGTGTACTCGGGGTCTTCCTCCACCTGTAATTAGCTGGACGTCGCTATATGATTGAAATACTATCGCAGCGATGGTAAACCCCAATACAACAACAACAACAATTCATTTCCGGTTGAGGAAAGTCATGTCACCCGAGGTGCTCGGCTACCCTGTCAAGGAACTGTTATTAAATTGCAAAGTTCAGTCCAGTTTTTTGTCCAAACAATCTCTGTAAACAAATATGTATGCTAAGGTTAAAAATGATGATTAAATAAAAACAGAATTCATAAAGTATTCGTACAATAAAGTACATTTAATAAAGAAGCAACTCTGACAAGATAAATGCATTTATAACTGGAACGTTTTTAAATTCAAATGGCCAGTGTATAGGGACGATACTGATTCATCAAATGCTAAACTCTATTTCTCTACGTATACGTGTTCAACGTTGTAATAGATTGTTCTCATACGTAAGTCGAATATCCAATAGGTTACGATAAATCATGAGAATGTTATGTCCAATAGAATTGAAATTGATATGTGTGTACTAGATTAAGAAGTCCATTTAACCAATACGGCATATATTCAGGTATAGGATATATGCATGCGAAACAATACATAAATATACCCGCTTCATCAAAGAAGATTTAACGTTGGCTATATTGCCCTTCAAAATCAAAGCGGAAGTTGTGCTAGAAATTTAAAAAAAGGTGCAACATGACAAAAAGAAATTCATGAAAACAACAACAATGTGCATACATTTGTACGGTAGCATAAAGGTGACATGGAAGATATTTTTATACAGTAGAACCTTGCAAAACCAAACATCCGATTTTTTCCCTTCTTATTTTAACTAAAAATAAAATGTTTAATTCGAATTTCGCTATTTCGATTTTTTTAGCTATTTCGAATTAAAATTCCCGGTCCCGAGGTCGCAATTGATGTACATTTTTCAATTTTTATTTCGAAGTCAAATTTCATAAATTTTCGTGAATTAATTATAGTCTTTATTATCAATCGTATCCGGGTCAGTAACCAAGTTTATTTTGCGGAGGCACCTGGAGTGGTGGCTCAGGCAAGTTTTTCATACCTTTTTTCGAGATTGGGTTGGGCAACGTGTGTCCCACCGGAAATGTTGATTATTGCCAATCGATGTCTGACACGTTGCATAATATGCACGTGCCAGCAGAAAAACCCAGGTGTCAGACCTTTAGTACATTCCATATCATCGCGTTCGTCACCGACACGCTACCTGAAGCAGCAGATCGAAAGTAAAAATATGTATCATTGTTTGACATGGTAGAATGATTATGTTCATCAGAAGCATCTAGGTAGATCATGATACATTTTCATTACTTTTCATAACTTGCAAACAGTATATAAGTACACCTAATATGTTTTTTTTCCACAATATGCACCGGTAATGAAAACGCAGACATGCACGCTCACAAACTGAAATTTCCATCGTATTTTTAATCCGAAGAATCGTTTTTTCGAAGTTTTTAGCTTGGTCCCAAGGAATTCGATTTAACGAGGTTCTACTGTATTACGTATGCACGCAGTAGCTTTTACGTGCGCACGTAGTAGCTTTACGTGCGCACGTAGTGGCTATTACGTGCGCACGTATTAGCTTTACGTAGTTTTACAGTTTTCTACAGCTTTCAATTTAAAAAAAAAAAATCGCACAGGAATTTCCCAAGATGCCTAGTCCAACCGGAACTACACCCTTATAACGGCCCTGGCAAAGCGGCAAGCCGATTGCATTGTTAACTGCCTGTATTTTTTTTTTAAATACGCCCTCTAACCCGAACTCCTGGATCCGGCTCTGTATGTCACTAGAGATGTTAAAGGTTGTAGGATTACTTAAAACAATACTAACATCTGATTAAGTAAATACTAGTAAAATGAAACTTTTAATAAAATTTACAAAAGGAAATGACTTGCATATTGTTGCAATCAGAACAATAAAATTATATGAAGATTTTAATACAACATACATTATACAACGTTTACAGTCTTAGTTTGCGTGTTGATACATCTTCATAAGCAACAATCTGCTTGAAAAACTATCCATCTATACATGTTAAAGCACTTTTCACAAATGCTCGAAGAGAAATAGTAAATAGCAGCTTTTGTAAACTAGATTTTACACAACCTACAATCAACTTATAAAATGAAATGGGTGTCTATTACATTTTTTTTGCATATCATATATTTTCCTTGTATAATTGCACCATTAAATTAATATAAAATAGTGGCATCAAGGAGACATGGAAGATAATTTTTATATCACGCCCCATGCAATAACCACTGTGTTCGCAAGCAGTAGCTTTCGCATATGCATGCAGTAGCTACAATGTTCACATGTAGTAGTTATTGCGTTTGCACTTGGTAAATAAGGTTATCGTATGCTTAGACATAGTTATCACTTGTGCAAGTGATAGCTACTGCGCGTGCATCCAGAAGCTATCAAGTTTGCACACAATGGTTATCATTATATATATATCCATTTTATGCCACCAAAGTTTAAAGTTCCAAAAGATTGCTAATTAGTTTAAGCATCTATTTAATTAAAAAAGTTCTTTGTCAGTAGTTCTTGGATTTGGCCATTACTTGAACCGTGTACGGCTATGAAAGATTCTTGCCCTAATTGGTGTTTGAACTCACAAAATTCAGTTACATTGTCATATAATGGTAACCTACGATTGGACCTCACTGCCCTTATGCTTGATAAATGAAATTGATAGAGTCTGAAACTGTAAAATTGGCATGTTAAGTTATAATTAAATTTAGCTGAGGCCTTGTAGCCATAAACAATGCTTCTAATTAAAATGACGTGAATGAACGAGGAGAGAATATAAAGTGAAAATAATTCAATAATTCAAAGGAAATAATTCTTAGACTTACAGATCAGATATACCATTATTCATTCAATATTACAGCCATAAACACTGATTTCAAATATTTTATCTCATGGACATTAACATTATCTTGGAGTTAAATCTATATTTGTTAAAGAAATAAAGATCTTAGAGTGAAAAGAAAATAAAGTGTTTTTGAGTGATTCAAACTCAGGTGATGTTTCACTTTGATATCCAGACATTTGTTTCAGAAATATCCGAATCCTGGTGAATTTGAAATCGCAAACACCATATGGGATTTGAACTGTTTGTATTCTTTAATAACAGACAACTGCAAAAGAATGCCGCAGGTATTTGCTTTGGGATATATCTCCCCATGCAAGAATGTGATTGATGGTAATGAATTAAAACCAAGTGGTGGGCCGCGATAACTACTGCATGCGAACGTGATAACTATTACGTGCGCACGTTATAGCTACTACGTGCGCACGTAATATAAGTAATATCTTCGATGTCCCCTTTATGCCACCGTACATTTGACACTATTTAAGAATGTCCACAATATTAACAATGTTTCACAAATGATAGCATTCCACTCAAGCTGTATTTTGATATTATAATACTTACACACTTGTTTAGAGAATGAATGTTCACAACATAATCTGGACCTCGGTATGTACCGTGATTTCTGCAATTGTAATTTTATTTCTCACCTCACGTAAGATACTATTCGACGATACAATATTTTTTTTTTTTTTTCATACAAGAAATGTGTTTAACGTATATGTTTTAACGTATATGTGATCAATCAGACATGTACTAACACGCTATTTCTTCTTTTTTTTTTACTCTATTGTGGATATTTGAATAAAAACTTTTTGCCGGCGTAAATTTATTTTTGTCCGTTAATAACACTTACCAAGCTGTTCAACAAAGGCTTGTCACAGAATCTCTATCTGTTACATGATTCCATGCATACAATCTATTTATTTAACCTTTCCCTCATAGAGGACACCATGAAAAGACCTATGCGAACAGCATAAAACCAGATCAGCCTGCGAGTAACTCGCAGGCTGATCAGGTTTTATGCTGTTCGCTGCTCCTCAGTGGTCTGGAAATGAGGATTTTGTAATTAAATTTGGTAAGGTTTAACTGTAGTTTTCTGCAGATCAAGCTTTATGTGGTACCTATTGAGTGCGTCAAAATGAGTCTATATGAGGGAAAGGGTTAAACAATTATGGACACCTCTGTGTCAGCACATTACAGTAAGTGATAAGAAATTTCAGTGAGTCTAATATGATATGAATCTGCAGTGAGTAATCGAATGCGGAAATGAAACAATTATGTTTTCCAAGTATCAAATATATCATTTAATCAGAACTTAAGGACATTCAAGCCATAACTAGTTTAGTACAAATTCAGTTGAATGGCTTAAATATCGGAATGCAGTTATTGTAAATCTGCATACTTACTAAACATTATAACCGGCCTAAAGCGATGTGAAGATTATTCAGGGAATATTTATGTTTATTTTCTGAGATGAATAAAATGTATTGTCCAAGCATGAAACGTTATAAAGATAAAAAAAATTAACGAATAACAACATTGCAAAAGCACGTCATAGTAATGTAATGAAGTTAAGGAAAACTTTGTATTCTTGATGATGATGATGATGATGATGAAAAGGACAACATTTGTTAGTTATAGTTGACAGCACCTCGGACACTTAAGGAAACGATACATGCTCAGGTATTGTTGCATTTGTCAAAATCAGGTAGATCCATCGAACATGTTAAAGGACATTTATACCAAGGTAGCAGAAGATTCGTAGCGCTACAGAGTAACGTCACCAAGATTTACATTGGATTTCATCTCGTGTTACGAAACTTTTTTTTTTTAAATTGCAAACCTTGTCGTTAGATATCACCAGACGTGATTATTTAATTAATTTAAAATTCAAATACATTAAAATATGCGTTGCGTTTCTTCCTTCTTCTTTTTATTGTAAATTCCGGATGAAGCTTTAGCTGTCATTGTATTACAGACAGTAGTTTTTAATCTTCAATCATTGTATGAACCATACCACCAAGGTGGAACTCTGCCCCTCCACTTCCGAGTCATACATACTGCAAGTCAATAAATACTATGGTGGGTAGAGTTGGAAGTTTCAAACATGAAACACTGCTTAACCTGGTTTTGTTCTTCGCTCATTCTATTCTAGTTCATATGAGCCATGTCATATAACATGAATTTAACAAATGAAACATGAAAAAAATATTTTCATTAACAAAGTACGAGGGCGATTCAATAAATAACCAGCCTATGACATCTCCGATCAACCGAGACATCCACGATTTTCACGCATTGTTTCAATACATGTACTATACCTGTGTACAAAACTACACGTGTATACGGTCATTTGTTTGTCAGATAATGAATGTTAAACATGGCTAGTGATGTAAAAGCAAGCTTTTCATCGAAAGTGGAGTACCGTGCTGTAATTCGGTACTTGCATTTAAAAGGTAAAACTGGTAAGGACATACATGCTGAGTTAATTGATGTGCATGGGTCTTCTGCACCATCTTATTCTCAAGTTAAATTCTGGGTTGGGGTGTTTAAACGCGATAGAACGTCTTCAGAAGATAAAGTCAGGTCTGGACGCCCAGTTGATGCCACCGACGAAGAAATGTGTAATAAAGTCAGAAATTTTGTATACTCAGATAGGCGAAGTCAGGTTGAAGAAATAGCACAGGCATTAGGCATTTCACATGGTACCGTTTCAACAATCTTGCATGATCGTTTAGGGATGCGCAAGCTTACAGTCCGTTGGGTCCCAAAATCCCCTTAGCAATGAGCAAATGGCAACAAGAGCATCAGTATGCAGTGCGTTGTTGAAGCGTTTGAGGTCAAACGATGAATTCCTTTTGCGTCTAGTTACTGTGGATGAGACTTGGGTGCATTATTATGAACCAGAAAATAAAGCCCAGAGTCGTCAGTGCGTAGGGCCGGGATCCCCAAGGCCAAAAATGTTCAAGACTCAACCACCTGCTGGCAAAGTGATAGCCACAGTATTTTGGGACACAGAGGGCGTTATTTTGTTGGACATATAACCCAAGAGAAGTACAATAACCGGAGCATACTATGCAAACTTGCTAGACCAGCTGAGGAATGCCATCCACGAGAAACGCCGTGGTAAACTCTCCAAAGGTGTTTTGCTGCAACAGGACAATGCAAGAGTTCACGCTTGTAAAGTTGCAATGGATGCTGCGGAGCGAAATGGGTATGAATTAATACCGCACCTTGCCTACTCACCAGACCTGGCTCCATGGAAAGGACCCTGGCTTCTTCACTTCTGGGCTGATGGCACTTGAACAACGTTGGATCAAGTGCATAGCCCTGGAGGGAAATTATATTGAAAAAGAAGAGGTAGATCTCAACCCGAAATAGGTTAGGCTGGTTATTTATTGACTCGCCCTCGTAATAAAAAATTATATCAGAACTAAAAACGTCTCATATGCATAACGTTTCTTTGATTATTTTTAACGATAATATTGCACCTTAAATAATTAAAAATTCATTTCTTTTGTTGCGTATACAAACTCATTAATGACTGATATTTAAATCTCTGGTTAATCGATACGTACAAATCATTGGAGAATATGGAGCAGTTCATAGACATTTAAGACTTTAAGACAAAATATCGTGATTGAGGTGGGGATGATATCAATACCATTGTTTATATTATCTGTCATTATTTGGTATAGAATTGCATTTCAAAAGGACGATACCTAGATAATAACGGTTGTGATCTTATCAATTATAGAGCCAATCGGATATGCCTTTGGATCAAAATAAATCATGAATAAAATGGAACACACTCAGATATATTAAAGCATTAGTGCTAGATCGGTACATTTTATTAGTCTTAGCTCGTGTTTGTTAAACCACTGGCATGGATAACAATACCGGTCAAAGTCGCATGCATAGTTTAGCTATTATGTTAACTGAAGGCTGATCCACTTTAATTCACAACACATATATGTATATATATAATGGCACCAGCTATTTCTTTTATGTAGAAAATCGCACCTATTTTAAAATTGTTTAGACTGACTAAATATCTTGATTAGCGATTCAAAATCAAATCTCTGCGACCCTACACTTGTTCGGATCATCGGAATTCGAAATTTCGTTATAACGGTATTAATAAACATTGAAAAAATGTTTTGTTCCCGTCCATTTTCTGTCGGTCTAATTAATGTCGATGTAACGAAACTTGACAAAAACTAGGACACCAGTTGTTACATTACATGTGGTGTATGTTGTGTACTGTGGCGATATCTATTTAAATTATATAAGATGTATCTAGTGCACCAGTTTTATTTTTTTCCACAGGAAATGTTATATATACCGTATATTATAGCGATATGTTGTGCATCAAATTTAGAGCACATGTGGCATATGACGTGCATTTTGGGAACATATAGATTGTGGCGCTGGTATTTGGGTAGAACGTTCCACCGACAGTCCTATGGAACAATCAACATGAGACAATGTATAGTACAGCCACACTTAGATATCACGGTATAGACAAGTGGCATGATACTAAACTCATTGACCTGACACCAGGACATATATTTATACGCTGGGCCCCAAATAATGTATCCATACCATTACTACATTAATGAGTTAAGTGTAACAGTCAAAAAAATCCCAGAAAACTCATTTATCCTGTTAATCTAACCGGAATTTACATTTTGCAGAAAACTTTTTAAATTGATATGGGAAGTAATATTTTTTCAGAATGATAAAGAAACATGACATTTGCAGCATTCTGCATTTTAGTCTCCAAATATCTGACATAAAGTATGTCTGATGATAATACTTCCCTGATTTGTAAGGGAACTGGCCTATCATTTCATCGACTTCTTAATAGATGTATTTCGTATTTTGCCAAATTTGGTTCATGTGTTGTATTGATAAAAATATGTATATCAATCACACATCTGTCTGGAAGCGATGATTCAACTATCATGTGTATTTGATAAGATATTTATAAAGTCTGAACTAAATTATATCAGACGATCATTTTGTTTTGGATCCAATGCAATTTACAGACGATTTATTGGTGTATTGAAGACATTATTCAATAAGGCAAGAAATACGTCAATGCTCTATCAGTGGAAAAAATACCTGAATCATTTCTATAGTATTTATTTTCAATAGTTATTTTCTATAGTAAACCTGGTCGTAAGTGAAGGGAGATTACGACGACGTAAAATTATGCTTAAATAAGTTATATTGAATACTAATAGATACAATTCAATTATAGTCAGATTTCAGGAACCAGTCTCTTGAGCATGAGACACGATGTCTCGAGAGGAACATATTCCAAACAGAAACATGTCTGCTACCCCGGAATCAAGAGGTAAGCGAAATACAATTTAAACGGGGGTAATACTTGATAATTTTTTTTTTTCGAGTAGGGCAAGCATGTAATTGTTTGGAGATTTAATCATATCACAATAATAAGACTACAACAACTATTTATTGGCTAAGATTGAAGTTGCCTGTATCACTAAACAGTATTTTTCAAGCACTTGACCTATTCCGGAATAATAAAAACGGCGTTTTTTTTTTCAGGTCCCATGTACTTACAAACATATTTTTACCGTAAGAAACGGACACACGTCTAAACATAATAATAGTAATAATAACAACAACGTTTATGTTGTGCTATTTGTTTTTAAAACAATTATATAGACCTTTTTAAAAACCCATGTGTATGCTACACATTTACAAAAAACATTAACAATTTTTTAATGATATATATTTCAATATATGCATATCTATATATATACATACCCATATACATATACACAAATATATCAATACATATATTTGCATATCAACATAAACGTGCTCATACATAAAACAAACATAATATTCAATAATGCACGCGTGAGGAAAATATAAATATACCTTATTATAATATATTTGATTTCTGTGTTCAAACGATTTATACACACACTGTTTTTATTGGTTGATTTTCAGACATAGGAATCTTGGAAAAATTGTATTTTTTTCAGTTATACTTTTTAATATATTTCTTCCTTAATCTAACATACAATGCAGATTCGAATAGAACGTAAAATTCGTCTTCTATAGTATTGCATAATTGGCATTTTCTAACCTGATACAACATGTATGGAATTTTATCTGGTTTATGCAAACGTCCGGCTAACCTTTTGAATGGAACACTAACTTCTAAAATTCACACTATCCACATACTCGTAATTCAAATAGCAGGGATATAGATGTATACACCCATTGCGGTTAAATTCTCTAAATACAAAGACAGAATCACTTAGCATTTTGCCGGATGAGTACCTCGGTCCTTTGACTCGAATTTTAATTTTAAATCTGAGGAAACCTTCCAAAATTAGTTCGTTTATTCGTTTTTTTGGTTGTTTTTTTTCCCACTTCTGCGCAGCTATTGTCATTCTCCGTCTCTTATTAGCTGAATGTCGCTGTTTGACTAAATACAACATATAGGATTGTAAATACTAAGTTATTAACAATACAGTTTCTAATTATAAAACGACAACAAAAGCATACAGTGGACTTGAAATAAAACATGTGATTTATAATGGTTAATTAGAATTCAAGTCTGAAGTTTTCAAATCTATTTATGTAATTTTAGGTCTACATTAACTATTTCATATTATCTTGATTATAATATATATATGTTTGTGTTATGAAACATTTGTGTTCGTAGGGTCCTGTTTATACAAACTGTATCTTTAACAGATGATACAGACAACACAGAACCAAATCAGAGTGTATTGACTTCGGGACTAACTGCTGGTCAACAGTTAGACTTAAAGAATACAGTTCGAGTTCTGAATCCATTCACTGAAGCTTTTATTGAGATGTATTTCGAACAACATACTGAGGAAAGAGTATCGAAAGTTACAATGTGTAACGGCGAAGCCCTTGTGACATTCACAGACACTAAAGGTGAGCTTAAGAAACACAATGGTTCCAGTTTTAGAATTTTGGTGAAGGATTCCACTTGGGAATGAATAGTCGTAAACATTCGGATAATATACGTTATTTTAACCATTTCTCTAATAAAGTGTCATAAAGTATTAAAATAAACACTTCTTTTTTTTTCAATTATTTTGAATAATTTGAAAATTGGTATGGTGTGTTTTCTGATTTATTTTCCCTTTACGTCAATTTAGACAAAACATACAGTTCATAAACAAATGCAAACACGACATGTAAATTCCAATTTTTATTCTATTATTGCCAAAACCTCATTTCCAAACTAGACCATGTATGTCTGAAACCAATCTCGAATAGCAATTGAATTGTGGGCATAAATATTTTTAGAAAAAATCTTGATCATTTTTTTTTATTTTTTTTGGACAAAGCTATTTTTTAAGTTATAGAATACATAAAATGGACAATGGATATTCTATCTTTAATTAGATTTAAATACCACACGCAGAAATTGAGGTACATGTATCTCTGTGTAGACTTTTATCCTAACTGTAATCATACAAGACAGTTCAAGCATATTTTTTTGGTTTGTGTTCTGTATTCTTATTGTTGAATAAAGGAGCGGAAAAGGCCTTGAGTGTTCCTAAGATTATGGCTGGACAACCTATCAGTGTGTACGCAGTGAATCCATCTGAACAAAACTCTAAGATCATCCATATACAGAAAGATGATAAAGCCTCGCCTAGAAAAGGTATGGACACTGGCTTCGACTGTATTAATTATACGGGTTATGAAAAAATATATATCACCGCTTTAATCTCGATATCCAAATAAAAACACAGATTACAAGGAAATCAAGTAATCAAACATGTTTAATGCAAGTGAATCATATGGCTCTGATCCCTTAACATATCATTCTGAGCACAAGAAAAATGTTATATGCTGCCCATATTTGTTACTCACACATAAATAACATAGTTTATATTATATGCTTAGGCTGTCATACAGTTACCCTGACAATGGGTTGTCGAAGTAAATTGTAGAATGCATTCTGTATCAAATAATACGACGTCAAACATATGTTAAATTTCCAGAAATGTTGTTTAATCATATTTGCTTATGTGTAATAGGTTTATAGGAGAAGACTCATGATTGTGTACACATAACTAGAACAAAATACCACGCGCGCCATTTTCCGCTATGTTTCGTAGGCATGTGTTTTTGTATTTCGCGGAAACGTCACGTACATCGTATATTGACTGCAGGATAAAAATGGCGGGACGTCGTGTCATTAACTGAAAAAGTGTGCATTTCAATCGGTTGAAAGTTATTTTAATGTTGTTTTTATTTTTTTTTAAATAAAAATCAACGGATACGGTAAGCACGAATATGAAAAGTATAAAAGGACACTCAATGAACAGTGATTCCATCATGTATACAAGAAATGGGTAACGCGGTACGAGAAATGTGTTTCCCACGGAGGAGACTAGATAGAGAAAAAACTAGACGTCGCCGTCAGAATGATGATGTTATCCGTTTAGACGTTAACGGCATGCGCCGTGAATTGTGTGGTAGTGTTGTTAAATGTACAGTCGTTCATTGTTTTCGAAGACATTTTTATGCAAGTAAAAAAGCATATCAAGAAAAGGTAAAGCAATCTTATTTTACCTTCTCGTTGATTTCCCCTAATGATTTATTCTACAAATGGTTCTACGATTTCCTTGGACAGCCCTCGTACAACATTGTTCGTTGAAAACTTTGTTGCTGACTACTTTCAATTTTACTTGCAATAATTTTTGTATAATGAAACTTCATATCTGATTATTTTTTATCATTTACCTATCGAACAATTTCTTCGCGTGTATGTTTAAAGCATTCAATTATCCAGTGCGTATATCACGGGCTAGGCGCAAAACAATAGTAATTACATATTAATAAAGAAGTAGATACAATAGTTTGCACCAAGCCCTAAATTTGTAATTTCATTAGCATAAATATGTGCTCAGAATAATCTATTAGGGTCGATCAATGCCCGACGTCCGTCCGTCCGGCGTCCTCCCATCTTCCGTAGTTAGATTTTTTGCACTCTAATATTTTCAGTTCTTAACCAATGTTTTTCAAACTTTATGATAACGTATATTGCCATATCTATCGGCCAAGTTCGATTATGACTATTATCCATTAATATGCTAAGGTTCCGTGGCCCTTTTCATATAAGAAATACAGATTTCATTGTGTTTGCACTCGAGCATCTTCATTTCTTCAGCAATATTTCAACTGTTACCAGTACACTTACGCAGATATCATTTTATAGATGAAACGTTTCAAAAAGTGAAAGTAAAGCGAAATAAATTTTAAACAATCATCTTCAAACTTTATGAAAAGGTTTTTGGCCATAATATACTATGGGTGATATCAGCTAATTTTGTCATGCGTTATGAATCTTGAATTATATAAAATAAAAATAGATGCTACGTTGTTTTCACTCTAGAATCATCATTCATTAAACAATTATTTTAAATGGCATGTCAATGTAAACTCGGAGGAGCTATGCCTGAAATTGGCAGGAATTACAAGCTAGGCTCTCAAAATAGATTGCCGTTCTTTCACTCTTGATTTTAAAATCTTTTTTTAGCTTAGTTATTTGGTGTTTATCATTGCCCAGTGGTCCTTTATCAAGTTTGTCCATATCATTGTTGCGTTGTCTAAATTGGTCACGCTCGAAGTTGACTTTGTTTTTAAATATACTATTTGAGTTATCTGTGGCCTTGAAATTTAAATCGCAAGTAAAGTATTGTGTACGGAATTGAAATACGATGACCTAGATCATAACCAATTGACGGTAAAGTGACAATTAATATTATGGCTTTTTAAGTTTGAACCAAAGGTACTGTGTCGTTGGTGGCATCAAGATGATCTTGCTGCATTTCTTTATTGATTACATAGTACAACTATGTTATAATACAGTTGCTTGAAGTAGTAGGCAATGCAATCAATTACCAAGTGAGCATCGTCAGGGCCATCTTGGCCATCTTTTTTACATTGTAACTATCAGCTGTTTGTAACTATCAGTAGTATTACACAATCATGGCTAAAATGGTGTATTAATTAACTATCAATACAAATTACATTCTACAGTTTGCTGTGACATTTGCAAGAAATATTATGATGAAACGGATACGGTTCCTCTTGTTTGCGGTCATCATGGTCCATGTCGTGGCTGTAGCAGAAAGTGGGACCATACTTGTTTATCATGTAGCGTAATTACAGGTGTGATTTTTATTTTTACTAGATATGAACTTTTTGGCAATGTTGAATTTAATATAGTTATTATGATCACATTGCTAAATAAAGTAAGAAAGCAACAATATATAAAAACTGAATATATATTTTGGGATTACTAGATTTTATTGTGTATAGTTTAATCGGCGAACAATATAGCCTATAGAAACATAATTTTTATCTGTTTTATTTGTTTAAATTTACATGATCGATAATAAAGAAGCATGCATTCGACCAAATATTTAAATAAAAATTGTATGTATTTCAGTTTCCTGTGACGTGTGCAAAAAGGATTTTGATAATGAGGATACATTACCCCTTGTTTGTGGTCACCAACGTGTATGTCGTGTGTGTAGAGGGAAGTGGGATTGTTCGTGTTCCTCGTGCTTCGTGACTACAGGTGAGTGCAAACCTTTAAAATAAGTCATGAGCGGTTTTAAAGATTAACTTACTGATTGTAAACATTTATATTGATTTACAAAACTTATTTTGAAGATTAAAATTAAAATCAATCATGTTTGCTGTACAGAAGGGCATTAAATGCTTATTTGGTCGATTATAGTTTAAACGACAGACGGACCGGTTAATTGCTTAATTTGAATGGCTGTGAATGCCCTTTGTTTCAGTTTCTTGTGATATGTGCAAGGGCGACTTTGATGAGAATGATCTAGTACCCCTTGTTTGCGGTCACCAACGTTTATGTCAGTTATGTAGCGAAAAGTGGAACTGTACATGCTCATCTTGCGGCGTGACTACAGGTGAGTAATAAGTTTCGAATGATTTAAAGATAAATGTAATTAATGTCTGTCGTGTGTGTAGCGGGACGCGGGACAGTACGTGTTCATCGTGCGGTATGACAGCAGATGAAACATTAGCACTGAATAAACTCATGGGTGGATTTAAATGACCGTTGAGTAAGTATAGTCACGTTAAATGATAAAGAAGAACGCCAATTGATGTTGTATTTTGAAAACTATTAAAAGAAATGAAAATTCAAATTTATAAAAAAAATATAATAAATGAACATGGGAGACTTTAAGCACACATTTAAGCCTAACTTAGTAATTTAATAAAAAGTGCAAGTGTAAGTTCTGCGATAGTGTGTTTTGTCAAAACTTTTAAGACAATACCAAGGTGGTGCGCTCTTAATTGTTTTCGACTAATTTGTATTAAAATGTACCAGTAACTTGAATAATTCATAGCCACTAAATATTTAGATATTATTTTTTTTCAAAGTTCCTTGTGACGGGTGCAAGAAATGTTTTAATAAATCGGATACGTACACACTCATTTGTGGACACCAGTATATCTGTGATGTATGCAGCAATAAACTGGAATGCAAGTGTTCATCGTGTGGCGTTATTACAGGTAAGTGCTATGCTCTGTATCAATTCATTGGTGCGCTCAAATTGTTAATTGAAGTATATAGACATTTAGGTCAGGTTCATATATACGGAATAATAAATCTCAAAGTGCAAATAGTATCAAATGAAAAGTGATTCGCATTATGTATACCAGATGTTATTTAAAATGCCGGATATTGTATCTAAGAAAGTAAACAACTCATATCAACGATATACAAATCAAACAATCATTTAGTAGATGGAATATTTACGTAGTAATCATTGTATATATATTGTTGTAGTCAAACACACGAGTAATTCATAAAAATAAAACGACTTCTTTCCTTATTAATTGTTGTTAAATCAATGCAGATACAAACTTATTCATACTTCTTGGATAATCAACCAATCATTAGACTTACAGATTTCAATATCATTCTATATTGTGTTATATGTATATGAGTTGTAAGATTGTGGTATGTGACCAACGGTATTGTGCATTATAAATTTTATTTCGTGCACCGCGCCAAATTTATGGTTAAAATACGTCTAAACGTATCGGGAACAAAACTGCACTTTACTTGTTTTGCTGATACAATGATACAATGATTTTGATTTCTTTAATTCGGTGTCTCAGCTGCAAGATAAATTTCAGTAAAGTGGATGGTGATTCTCTTATTTGTGGTCATTACTCTGTTTGTCGAATGTGCAAAAGTAAGCATGCATGCAGATGTACAGTTGCGGCGTTATTACTGGTATTTAATAAATAAACGACTTATTAAAATTTGGATAAAATATGTTGGCGAAACGACTGTTATTAACCAAATAATTAAAACCATTTATTTTAAAACATAATTTTTGATTATTGCAATGCTCTCTTTGACTATCAAGCGTGTATTTAGATCACAAAACACGCCCTTTAGGAAAGATTATTGCTGATGTGTTTGAATTTTTGTTTAATTTGCTGTGTCAGCTGCAAGAAAGGATACAGAAGCCCTAGTTTGTGGCTACCAATCAGACTGCCGTGCATGTAACAGTTCACGGGACTGTTCAATGTGTACAACATGCGGAAGAGTTACTTATAAAATATGAACAGAAAATCCATTATTGAAATATAATTCTTAAAACTGATTAAAACAACTTCATTGTAAATGCAACAATCCATTGACTTGGACTTACAGGCTCATTGACACTTAGCATATAAAAGCCTGCATTTATGATAAAATCGACCAATCACTTGATGAACCATGAAATCACAATTTAATGACCGATGGATTATTTTAAAATTACTAGGATTAACTCATTACTTAGATAAAAAAAAAAGAACCAGAAATGTGCAGAAATTTGTTTCAATATTAATGAATCGAAAACATGTACTCAAACAGACACAACTAAAAGACAGAAACTCGCACGATATTGTGTATTTTAAAGTTTATTTCGTGTACCGCGCGAAATATGTGGTTAAGGAGCTTTAATTGTACAAAGAGCAAATCAAGCGTATATTTCAGAAAAAGGAACATGCCTCTATAAAAGATTTGACGATATTTTGGCATTCTATATGCAGTGTGTTGTGTGACCTGCAAGAAAGGTTTTGAGGAAGCGGATACCGAACCCCTAGTTTGTGGACACCAGTCAGTCTGTCATGCATGTAACAGTACACAGGATTGTTCAACGTGTAAAATATGCGAACAAATTACAGGTAAACATAAACAGAGGACTACTTTTCTAGGCTATACATCAATCATTGTATTATGATCGTAATCGTCCAAATGCAAATATAATACCGAACCCCTTGTTTGTGGCCAAAAGTCAGTCTGCCGTGCATGTAACAATACACAGAACTGTTCTACGGGTAAAACATGCGTAAAAAATAAAGGAACATCTGATAAAAATACTACTGGTCCGATTTTTTTATTTAAGGTATACAATCCTACATTTAAATACAATCATGATATTCCAAATGCTTAAAACAGCTGCTTTGCAAATGCAATCATCTACTGACTTGCAGTTAAAGGCTCATTTGCACTAACTGTACAAATGCTTGCATTTATTATAGCATACCAACAATTACGTATACCACGCCAAACACGTGGTACAAGGGATAGAATCTTACAAAGTTATAATCTTGCGTATATATCAACAAAGGAACATACGGTACCTCTATGACATAATATTGATGGTGTGTTGTATTTCATCTCCAGTCCGTTGTGTTACCTGCAAGAAATGTTTTGAGGAAGCGGATATCGAACGCCTCGTTTGTGGCCACCAGTCTGTCTGTAATGCATGTATCATGGCACCGGATCGTTCAACATGTACAATATGCGGAATAAATACAGGTAAATATAAACCGAATCAATGGATTTTCAGGCTCATTTATTTTCAGAATATACACGTCTTCATTTCTTACACAATTAACCAGAAATACATTTTTGACCATGATCACAGTTTCTACACGGATCGATTACCCTAAAGATACAAAGATTGTCTCATTAGTTAAAATTAAAAAAAAACAAACAACAAGAACCAAACATTTGCCGAAAATGGCACAACCACCCGACCGATTAAGCACGATATTGTGCATTATATAGTTTATTTCGTCTACCGCGCAATACATGTTGTTAAGGAGATTGAATCGTTCAAATCACAACCATGCATATATTTTAACAAAGGAATCTGTTATTGATATTTTGTTGGTATACATTATCCAGTTCGTTGTGTCACCTGCAAGAAAGCTTTTGAGGAAACGGATACCGAACCCCTAGTTTGTGGACACCAGTCAGTCTGCCGTGCATGTAACAGTACACGGGATATTTCAACGTGTACAATATGCGGACAAATAACAGGTAAACATAAATAGAGGACTACTGTTCTGAGCTATACATCAATCATTGTTTTATTATCATGATCGTCCAAATGCAAATATAATACCGAACCCCTTGTTTGTGGCCGACAGTCAGTCTGCCGTGCATGTAACAATTCACAAAACTGTTCTACAGGTACAACAATTGGGAGAAACACAGGAAAATATTATAAAAAAACATCTACTAGTACAAGTTTGTGATTTAAGGTAATCAATCCATCGTTTAAATACAATCATGACATTCAAAAAAACAGCTGCTTTGCATATGCAAGAATCTACTGACTTGCAGTTAAGGGCTTATTTGCACTAAATGTACAAATGCATCATACCAAGAATTACGTATACTACGCCAAACAGGGGATAGAATCGTACAAATTTTATACTCTAGCATGTATATCAACAACGGAACATACGGTACCTCTATGACAATATATTGATGGTGTGTTGTATTTCAACTCCAGTCCGTTGTGTCACCTGCAAGAAATGTTTTGAGGAAGCGGATACCGAACCGCTCGTTTGTGGCCACCAGTCTGTCTGTAATGCATGTATCATGGCAACGGATTGTTCAACATGTACAAAATGCGGAAAAAAGACTGGTAAATATGAACAGAAAAAAAATTCTATCATTAAATTTAATGTAATCGATTAATAATTTAAATATAATCATGAACGTTCAGTAGATTTAAACATATTCATTGCAAATGCAAGCATGCATACATTGGATTTTCAGACTCATTTACTTAAAGCATATAAACGTCTTTATTTCTTGCACAATTAACAAAAATACTTTTTTGACTATGATCTCAATTTCTACACGGATCGATTACCTTTAAGATTCAAAGATTGTCTCATTAGTTTAAAATTATAAAAAAAAGAAAAAAGAACCAAATATTTACAGAAAATGGCTTCAGTTTTAATAAATAGCAGACAAAATTGGAAACTATGTACTCAGACCGACACAACCATCCGACCGATTATGCACGATATTGTGCATTATATAGTTTATTTCGTCTACCGCGCAATACATGTTGTTAAGGAGATTGAATCGTACAAAGTGACAACCATGCATGTATGTTAACAAAGGAACCTGTTATTGATGTTTTGTTGGTATACTCTATCCAGTTCGTTGTGTCACCTGCAAGAAATATTTTGAGAAATTGGATACCGAACCCCTAGTTTGTGGACACCAGTCAGTCTGCCGAGAATGTAACAGTACACGGGATTGTTCAACGTGTACAATATGCAAGCAAAATACAGGTAAACATAAACAGAGGACTTCTTTTCTGAGCTATACATCAATCATTGTATTATTATCATGATCGTCCAAATGCAAATATAATACCGAATCCCTTCTTTGTGGCCGACAGTCAGTCTGCCGTGCATGTTACAATACACAGAACTGTTCTACGTGTGCAACATGCATGAAGTATGTTAGAAAAAAAGCTACTGGTACGAGTCTGAATTAAGGTGATCAATCCATCATTTAATACAATAAAGATATTCAAAATGCTTAAACTAGTTGATTTGCATATGCAAAAATCTACTGACTTGTAGTTAAAGGCTCATTTGCACTTACTGTACAAATGCTTGCATTTATTATATCATACCAACAATTACGTATACCACGCAAAACATGTGGTACAGGGCATAGAATCGTACAAAGTAATAACCTTGTGTGTATATCAACAACGGAACATACGGTACCTCTATGACAATATATTGATGGTGTGTTGTATTTCATCTCCAGTCCGTTGTGTTACCTGCAAGAAATGTTTTGAGGAAGCGGATACCGAACGCCTCGTTTGTGGCCACCAGTCTGTCTGTAATGCATGTAGCATGGCACCGAATTGTTCAACATGTACAATATGCGGAAAAAATACAGGTAAATATGAACATAATAAATTCCCATCTTTAAATTTAAGGTAATCAATCAGTCATTGAAATATAATCATAATCGTTCAGTAGCTTTAAACATTTTCATTGCAAATGCAAGCATACATAGACTTTGATTTTCATTTAAATTCTCATTTACTTTAAACATAAAAACGTCCTCATTTCTTACACAATTAGCAAAAAATGACATTTTTGACCATAATCTCAATTTCTTCACGGATCGATTTCCATAAAGATATAAAAATGTCTCATTATGTAAAAATTAAAAAAAAAGAACAAAGAACCAAACATTTGCCGAAAATGGCTTCAGTTTTAATAAACATAAATGAAAATTGGAAACAATGTACTCAGACCGACACAACCACCCGACCGATTAAGCACGATATTGTGCACTATATAGTTTATTTCGTCTACCGCCAAATACATGTTGTTAAGGAGATTGAATCGTACAAAGTGACCACCATGTATTTATTTTAACAAAGGAACCTATTATTGATGTTTTGTTAATATTTTTTATCCAGTTTGTTGTGTCACCTGCAAGAAAGCTTTTGAGGAAACGGATACCGACCCGTTAGTTTGTGGACACCAGTCTGTCTGCCGTGCATGTAACAGTACACAGGATTGTTCAACGTGTACAATATGCGGACAAATTACAGGTAAAACTAAAATGAGGACTACTTTTCTGAGCTATACTTCAATCATTGTATTTTAATCATAATCGTTCAAATGCAAATATAATACCGAACCCCTTGTTTGTGGCCGACAGTCAGTCTGCCGTGTGTAACAATAAACAGAACTGTTCTACGGGTACAACATGCGGAAAAAAAAACTATTTTTACGAGTTTGTGATTTAGGTAATCAATCCATCGTTTAAATACAATCATGATATTCAAAATGCTTAAAACAGCTGCTTTGCATATGCAAAAATCTACTGACTTGCAGTTAAAGGCTCATATACATAAAATGTACAAATGCTTGAATTTACTATTTCAACACGTGGTACAGGGGATATAATCGTAAAAAGTTATAATCTAGCGTGTATTTCAACAAAGGAACATACGGTTCATCTATGACAATATATTGATGGTGTGTTGTATTTAATCTCCAGTCCATTGTGTCACCTGCAAGAAATGTTTCGTGGAAACGGATACCGAACCCCTCGTTTGTGGCCACCAGTCTGTCTGTAATGCATGTATCATGGCACCGGATTGTTCAACATGTACAGTATGCGGAAAAAAGACAGGTAAATATATACAGAATAAATTCCTATCTTTAAATTTAAGGTAATCAATCAGTCATTTAAATATAATCATAATCGTTCTGCAGCTTTAAACATTTTCATTGCAAATGCAAGCATACATAGACCTGGATTTTCAGGCTTATTTACTTTAAGCACAAAAATGTTTTCATTGATTACACAATAAATAAAAATTACTTTTTTGACCATGATCACATTTTCTACACGGATCGATTACCTTAACGATACGAAGATTATCTCATAAGTTAAAAAGTAAAAAAAAGAACCAAGAACCAAACATTTGCCGAAAATGGCTTCAGTTTTAATAAAAAGAAAACAAAATTGGAAACAATGTACTCAGACCGACACAACAATCCGACCGATTAAGCACGATATTGTGCATTATATAGTTTATTTCGTCTACCGCCAAATACATGTCGTTAAGGAGATTAAATCGTACAAAGTGACCACCATGTATATATTTTAAGAATGGAACCTGTTATTGATGTTTTGTTGGTCTATTTTATCCAGTTCGTTGTGTCACCTGCAAGAAATCTTTTGCGGAAACGGATACCGAACCCCTTGCTTGTGGAAACCAGTCAGTCTGCCGTGCATGTAACAATACCAGAACTGTTCTACGGGAAAAAAAAAAAAGGAAAAAAAATTTAAAATTAATGTACAAATGCTTGCCTTTACTATATCATTTCAACAATTACGTACATCACGCCAAACATGTGGTACAGGGAATAGAATCGTACAAAACTATAATCTAGCGTGTATTTCAACAAAGGAACATACGGTTCCTCTATGACAATATATTGATGGTGTGATGTATTTCATCTGCAGTCCGTTGTGTTACCTGCAAGGAATATTTTGAGGAAGCGGATACCGAACCCCTCGTTTGTGGCCACCAGTCTGTCTGTAACGCATGTATCATGGCACCGATTTGTTCAACATGTACAATATGCGGAAAAAATACAGGTAAATATGAACATAATAAATTCCCATCTTTAAATTTAAGGTAATCAATCAGTCATTTTAATATAATCATAATAGTTCAGTAACTTTAAACATTTTCATTGCAAATGCAAGCATACATAGACTTTGATTTTCATTTACATTCTCATTTACTTTAAACATATAAACGTCCTCATTTCTTACACAATTAGCAAAAATGACTTTTTTGACCATAATCACAATTTCTTCACGGATCGATTACCATAAAGATATAAAAATTGTCTCATTATGTAAAAATTAAAAAAAAGAGCAAAGTACCAAACATTTGCCGAAAATGGCTTCAGTTTTAATAAACATAAATGAAAATTGGAAACAATGTACTCAGACCGACACAACCACCCGACCGATTAAGCACGATATTGTGCACTATATAGTTTATTTCGTCTACCGCCAAATACAGGTCGTCAAGGAGATTGAATCGTACAAAGTGACCACCATGTATATATTTTAACAAAGGAACCTATTACTGATGTTTTGTTAATATTTTTATCCAGTTTGTTGTGTCACCTGCAAGAAAGCTTTTGAGGAAACGGATACCGAACCCCTAGTTTGTGGACACCAGTCTGTCTGCCGTGCATGTAACAGTACACAGGATTGTTCAACGTGTACAATATGCGGACAAATTACAGGTAAAACTAAACAGAGGACTACTGTTCTGAGCTATACTTCAATCATTGTATTTTAATCCTAATCATCCAAATGCGAATATAATACTGAACCCCTTGTTTGTGGCCGACAGTCAGTCTGCCGTGTGTAACAATAAACAGAACTGTTCTACGGGTACAACATGCGGAAAAAAACACAGGAAAATATGATAAAAAAACTACTAGTACGAATTTGTGATTCAGGTAATCAATACATCGTTTAAATACAATCATGATATTCAAACTGCTTAAAATAGCTGCTTTGCATATGCAAGAATCTACTGACTTGCAGTTAAAGGCTCATATACATTAAATGTACAAATGCTTGAATTTACTATTTCATACCAACAATTACGTATAACACGCCAAACACGTGGTACAGAGAATAGAATCGTAAAAAGTTATAATCTAGCGTGTATTTCAACAAAGGAACATACGGTTCCTCTATGACAATATATTGATGGTGTGTTTTATTTAATCTACAGTCCGTTGTGTCACCTGCAAGAAATGTTTTGTGGAAGCGGATACCGAACCCCTCGTTTGTGGCCACCAGTCTGTCTGTAATGCATGTATCATGGCACCGGATTGTTCAACATGTACAGTATGCGAAAAAAAGACAGGTAAATATATACAGAATAAATTCCTATCTTTAAATTTAAGGTAATAAATCAGTCATTTAAATATAATCATAATCGTTATGTAGCTTTAAACATTTTCATTGCAAATGCAAGCATACATAGACCTGGATTTTCAGGCTCATTTACTTTAAGCACATAAACGTTTTCATTGCTTGCACAATTAATAAAAATTACTTTTTTGACCATGATCACAATTTCTACACGGATCGATTACCTTAACGATACAAAGATTATCTCATTAATTAAAAAGTAAAAAAAAAGAACCAAGAACCAAACATTTGCCGAAAATGGCTTCAGTTTTAATAAAAAGAAAACAAAATTGGAAACAATGAACTCAGACCGACACAACAATCCGACCGATTAAGCACGATATTGTGCATTATATAGTTTATTTCGTCTACCGCCAAATACATGTCGTTAAGGAGATTGAATCGTACAAAGTGACCACCATGTATATATTTTAAGAATGGAAACTATTATTGATGGTTTGTTGGTATATTTTATCCAGTTCGTTGTGTCACCTGCAAGAAATCTTTTGCGGAAACGGATACCGAACCCCTTGCTTGTGGAAACCAGTCAGTCTGCCGTGCATGTAACAATACACAGAACTGTTCTACGGGTACAACATGCAGAAAAAAGAAAGGAAAATATGATAAAAAAAATACTGGTACGAGTTTTTGAAATAAGGTAATCAATCCATCATTTAAATACAATCATGGTATTCCAAATGCTTAAAACAGCTGCTTTGCATATGCAAGAATCTACTGACTTGCAGTTAAAAGCTCATTTGCACTAAATGTACAAATGCTTGAATTTACTATATCATTTCAACAATTACGTACATCACGCCAAACATGTGGTACAGGGAATAGAATCGTACAAAGCTATAATCTAGCGCGTATTTCAACAACGGAACATACGGTTCCTCTATGACAATATATTGATGGTGTGTTGTATTTCATATCCAGTCCGTTGTGTTACCTGTAAGGAATGTTTTGAGGAAGCGGATACCGAACCCCTCGTTTGTGGCCACCAGTCTGTCTGTAATGCATGTATCATGGCACTGAATTGTTCAACATGTACAATATGCGGAAAAAATACAGGTAAATATGAACATAATAAATTCCCATCTTTAAATTTAAGGTAATCAATCAGTCATTTAAATATAATCATAATCGTTCAGTAGCTTTAAACATTTTCATTGCAAATGCAAGCATACATAGACTTTGATTTTCATTACTTTAAACATAAAAAGTCCTCATTTCTTACACAATTGCAAAAAATACATTTTTAACCATAATCTCAATTTCTTCACGGATCGATTACCATAAAGATATAAAAATGTCTCATTATGTAAAAATAAAAAAAAAACAAAGAACCAAACATTTGCTGAAAATGGCTTCAGTCTTAATAAACATAAATGAAAATTGGAAACAATGTACTCAGACCGACACAACCACCCGACCGATTAAGCACGATATTGTGCACTATATAGTTTATTTCGTCTTCCGCCAAATACATGTCGTTTAGGAGATTGAATCGTACAAAGTGACCACCATGTATATATTTTAACAAAGGAACCTATTATTGATGTTTTGTTAATATTTTTTATCCAGTTTGTTGTGTCACCTGCAAGAAAGCTTTTGAGGAAACGGATACCGAACCCCTAGTTTGTGGACACCAGTCTGTCTGCCGTGCATGTAACAGTACACAGGATTGTTCAACGTGTACAATATGCGGACAAATTACAGGTAAAACTAAACAGAGGACTACTGTTCTGAGCTATAAATCAATCATTGTATTTTAATCATAATCGTCCGAATGCAAATATAATACGAACCCCTTGTTTGTGGCCGACAGTCAGTCTGCCGTGTGTAACAATAAACATAACTGTTCTACGGGTACAACATGCGGAAAAAACACAGGAAAATATGATAAAAAAAACTAATAGTACGAGTTTGTGATTTAGGTTATCAATATATCGTTTAAATACAATCATATATTAAATTTAAAATAAAAATGCTTGAATTTACTATTTCATACCAACAATTACGTATAACACGCCAAACACGTGGTACAGGGTATAGAATCGTAAAAAGTTATAATCTAGCGTGTATTTCAACAAAGGAACATACGGTTCCTCTATGACAATATATTGATGTTGTGTTGTATTTAATCTACAGTCCGTTGTGTCACCTGCAAGGAATGTTTTGTGGAAGCGGATACCGAACCCCTCGTTTGTGGCCACCAGTCTGTCTGTAATGCATGTATCATGGCACCGGATTGTTCAACATGTACAGTATGCGGAAAAAAGACAGGTAAATATATGCAGAATAAATTCCTATCTTTAAATTTAAGGTAATCAATCAGTCATTTAAATATAATCATAATCGTTCTGCAGCTTTAAACATTTTCATTGCAAATGCAAGTATACATAGACCTGGATTTTTTAGCTCATTTACTTTAAGCACATAAATGTTTTTATTGCTTACACAATAAATAAAAATTACTTTTTTGACCATGATCACATTTTCTACACGGATCGATTACCTTAACGATACATAGATTATCTCATTAGTTAAAAAGTTTAAAAAAAAGAACCAAGAACCAAACATTTGCCGAAAATGGCTTCAGTTTTAATAAAAAGAAAACAAAATTGGAAACACTGTACTCAGACCGACACAACAATCCGACCGATTAAGCACGATATTGTGCATTATATAGTTTATTTCGTCTACCGCCAAATACATGTCGTTAAGGAGATTGAATCGTACAAAGTGACCACCATGTATATATTTTAAGAATGGAACCTGTTATTGATGTTTTGTTGGTATATTTTATCCAGTTCGTTGTGTCACCTGCAAGAAATATTTTGCGGAAACGGATACCGAACCCCTTGCTTGTGGAAACCAGTCAGTCTGCCGTGCATGTAACAATACACAGAACTGTTCTACGGGTACAACATGCAGAAAAAAGAAAGGAAAATATGATAAAAAAAATACTGGTACGAGTTTTTGAAATAAGGTAATCAATCCATCATTTAAATACAATCATGGTATTCCAAATGCTTAAAACAGCTGCTTTGCATATGCAAGAATCTACTGACTTGCAGTTACAGGCTCATTTGCACTAAATGTACAAATGCTTGAATTTACTATGTCATTTCAACAATTACGTATAACACGCCAAACATGTGGTACAGGGAATAGAATCGTACAAAGCTATAATCTAGCGCGTATTTCAACAAAGGAACATACGGTTCCTCTATGACAATATATTGATGGTGTGTTGTATTTCATCTCCAGTCCGTTGTGTTACCTGCATGAAATGTTTTGAGGAAGCGGATACCGAACCCCTCGTTTGTGGCCACCAGTCTGTCTGTAATGCATGTATCATGGCACCGATTTGTTCAACATGTACAATATGCGGAAAAAATACAGGTAAATATGAACATAATAAATTCCCATCTTTAAATTTAAGGTAATCAATCAGTCATTTAAATATAATCATAATAGTTCAGTAACTTTAAACATTTTCATTACAAATGCAAGCATACATAGACTTTGATTTTCATTTAAATTCTCATTAACTTTAAACATATAAACGTCCTCATTTCTTACACAATTTGCAAAAATGACTTTTTTGACCATAACTCAATTTCTTCACGGATCGATTACCATAAAGATATAAAAATTGTCTCATTATTTAAAAATTAAAAAAAAAGAGCAAAGTACCAAACATTTGCCGAAAATGGCTTCAGTTTTAATAAACATAAATGAAAATTGGAAACAATGTACTCAGACCGACACAACCACCCGACCGATTAAGCACGATATTGTGCACTATATAGTTTATTTCGTCTACCGCCAAATACATGTCGTTTAGGAGATTGAATCGTACAAAGTGACCACCATGTATATATTTTAAGAATGGAACCTATTATTGATGTTTTGTTAATATTTTTTATCCAGTTTGTTGTGTCACCTGCAAGAAAGCTTTTGAGGAAACGGATACCGAACTCCTAGTTTGTGGACACCAGTCTGTCTGCCGTGCATGTAACAGTACACAGGATTGTTCAACGTGTACAATATGCGGACAAATTACAGGTAAAAGTAAACAGAGGACTACTATTCTGAGCTATACTTCAATCATTGTATTTTAATCCTAATCGTCCAAATGCGAATATAATACTGAACCCCTTGTTTGTGGCCGACAGTCAGTCTGCCGTGTGTAACAATAAACATAACTGTTCTACGGGTACAACATGCGGAAAAAAACACAGGAAAATATGATAAAAAAAAACTACTAGTACGAATTTGTGATTTAGGTAATCAATCCATCGTTTAAATACTATTATGATATTCAAACTGCTTAAAACAGCTGCTATGCATAGGCAAGAATCTACTGACTTGCAGTTAAAGGTTCATATACATTAAATGTACATATGCTTGAATTTACTATTTCATACCAACAATTACGTATAACACGCCAAACACGTGGTACAGGGGATAGAATCGTAAAAAGTTATAATCTAGCGTGTATTTCAACAAAGGAACATACGGTTCCTCTATGACAATATATTGATGGTGTGTTGTATTTCATCTCCAGTCCGTTGTGTCACCTGCAAGAAATGTTTTGTGGAAGCGGATACCGAACCCCTCGTTTGTGGCCACCAGTCTGTCTGTAATGCATGTATCATGGCACCGGATTGTTCAACATGTACAGTATGCGGAAAAAAGACAGGTAAATATATGCAGAATAAATTCCTATCTTTAAATTTAAGGTAATCAATCAGTCATTTAAATATAATCATAATCGTTATGTAGCTTTAAACATTTTCATTGCAAATGCAAGTATACATAGACCTGGATTTTCAGGCTCATTTACTTTAAGCACATAAACGTTTTCATTGCTTACACAATTAATAAAAATTACTTTTTTGACCATGATCACAATTTCTACACGGATCGATTACCTTAACGATACAAAGATTATCTCATTAATTAAAAAGTAAAAAAAAGAACCAAGAACCAAACATTTGCCGAAAATGGCTTCAGTTTTAATAAAAAGAAAACAAAATTGGAAACACTGTACTCAGACCGACACAACAATCCGACCGATTAAGCACGATATTGTGCATTATATAGTTTATTTCGTCTACCGCCAAATACATGTCGTTAAGGAGATTGAATCGTACAAAGTGACCATCATGTATATATTTTAATAATGGAACCTATTATTAATGTTTTGTTGGTATATTTTATCCAGTTCGTTGTGTCACCTGCAAGAAATCTTTTGCGGAAACGGATACCGAACCCCTTGCTTGTGGAAACCAGTCAGTCTGCCGTGCATGTAACAATACACAGAACTGTTCTACGGGTACAACATGCAGAAAAAAGAAAGGAAAATATGATAAAAAAAATACTGGTACGAGTTTTTGAAATAAGGTAATCAATCCATCATTTAAATACAATCATGGTATTCCAAATGCTTAAAACAGCTGCTTTGCATATGCAAGAATCTACTGACTTGCAGTTACAGGCTCATTTGCACTAAATGTACAAATGCTTGCCTTTACTATATCATTTCAACAATTACGTACATCACGCCAAACATGTGATACAGGGAATAGAATCGTACAAAGCTATAATCTAGCGCGTATTTCAACAAAGGAACATACGGTTCCTCTATGACAATATATTGATGGTGTGATGTATTTCATCTCCAGTCCGTTGTGTTACCTGCAAGGAATGTTTTGAGGAAGCGGATACCGAACCCCTCGTTTGTGGCCACCAGTCTGTCTGTAATGCATGTAGCATGGCACCGAATTGTTCAACATGTACAATATGCGGAAAAAATACAGGTAAATATGAACATAATAAATTCCCATCTTTAAATTTAAGGTAATCAATCAGTCATTTAAATATAATCATAATCGTTCAGTAGCTTTAATCATTTTCATTGCAAATGCAAGCATACATAGACTTTGATTTTCATTTAAATTCTCATTATTTTAAACATATAAACGTCCTCATTTCTTACACAATTAGCAAAAATGACCTTCTTGACCATAATCACAATTTCTTCTCGGATCGATTACCATAAAGATATAAAAATTGTCTTATTATTTAAAAATTAAAAAAAAAGAACAAAGAACCAAACATTTGCCGAAAATGGCTTCAGTTTTAATAAACATAAATGAAAATTGGAAACAATGTACTCAGACCGACACAACCACCCGACCGATTAAGCACGATATTGTGCACTATATAGTTTATTTCGTCTACCGCCAAATACATGTCGTTAAGGAGATTGAAGTACAAAGTGACCCCCATGTATATATTTTAACAAAGGAACCTATTATTGATGTTTTGTTAATATTTTTCATCCAGTTTGTTGTGTCACCTGCAAGAAAGCTTTTGCGGAAACGGATACCGAACCCCTAGTTTGTGGACACCAGTTTGTCTGCCGTGCATGTAACAGTACACAGGATTGTTCAACGTGTACAATATGCGGACAAATTACAGGTAAAACTAAACAGAGGACTACTGTTCTGAGCTATACTTCAATCATTGTATTATTATCATAATCGCCCAAATGCAAATATAATACCGAACCCCTTGTTTGTGGCCGACAGTCAGTCTGCCGTGTGTAACAATAAACAGAACTGTTCTACGGGTACAACATGCGGAAAAAACACAGGAAAATATGATAAAAAAAACACTATTTTTACGAGTTTGTGATTTAGGTAATCAATCCATCGTTTAAATACAATCATGATCTTCAAAATGCTTAAAGGAATACGCTCGGCTGATAACAACTAGGTTTTAATTGAAAGATATTGATGTAAATAAACCAATTTAATTACTCATTTCATTGAATCAATCGTAATAAGAAAGAAATTGCAAGTTAAAGACGTCTATTTACACCAATTTGCTCCGAGACATGGGCGCAGACATTGTTTACGTCTCGTGGTCTCGCGAGACTTTTTTTCAACAATCGTGACGTCACAGACACACTTCCGGTTGCGTACATACATTGAAATATAGAAGGGAATTACGTGTGTTGTGGAGAAATTGTTTGAAAAATGTTTATTATTTGAATATGATGAAAATATATTATTAAAAGATTAAACTATGATCATTTATTGTTTTCTTACTCGTGAGTGAGAGTGTCTGGAGCCCTCGTCCTATGACCTTTGTATGCCAGAATGGTAATGAATGCAACTTCTAAAACAGAATCATTCAGAACTAAGGTGTGAAAGTCCGTATGGTTCGTAATGCACGTAAGTTCATCTAAATTTCCAACAACCAAGTCACTCGATTTGCAACATACATTTTCCATATTGGATGGCATCATAAAACAGTTATCACACAGACAAAAGTCCACAGCACATAAATATTCCTCCTCCCGTACGTCATTGTCTTGAAGCAGTTGCAGCTCTTCCTCAGTATATTCGGGCTCAAAGTCGTAAGGAACTATACACTCCATTTTAAGAAATATCTCAAAAACTTTATTAAACTTCCTGCTATAGTGATCGAACCATAACTAAAGTCAATACCCCTTGTCACGCAATCATTTATGCACATTCTCACAAACATCGCTATTTTAATTGCGCAAATCATTACAATTTTTAAACAGTTTTTTAATCAAACATATAAATATATAAAAGGGGCGGTTTCATGTAAGTAGAAATCTAATTGCAATGACGGTAACTGTGAAATACTATAGAGACGAATCAAAGGGACACCGTGTTGTAATTATGATTAACACACCTAATTGCTCGCAATTTAGCAAAATAATGTAAATTATGCTAACTACTTTCTGTATATCACAATAACATGAGCTCATTGCGATACGATACTTTTACTTATATATATTTATTTAAACAGACTTTTTCCGTAAAATAGCATAATATAAATTATTATAATATAAAACGTGGATTCAACACTTTTCTTTCATATTTATATAATGCATTTAGTATGTTTGTGGTGATGATTATACTCTACATGTCCGTTTCAGTAAAACGTGCACATCAATTGTCTGTTGACATGGTGACTCGGTCGCACGCTTCGTTTTATGGCTGTGTTTTATGGCCCTGAGGTGCGATTTTATATGACGCTATTTCTGTTACAAAGGCTTGCCAGTGATTTCTTATCCAATCAGTTTAACACCACACAACTTTTCAATAACCGAAGTTGCAAGCATCTCACGGTAAAAATGACAAAGATGTATTATAGAAATAAAAAATATCGCGGAGCAAATTGGTTTAAATAGACGTCTTTAACTTACAATTTCTTTCTTATTACGATTGATTCAATGAAATGAGAAATTGAATTGGTTTATTGACATCAATATCTTTCAATTGAAACCTAGTTGTAATCAGCCGAGCGTATTCCTTTAATGCTTTTATCACAACCCCTATTAATCGCACTCATCGATCGGAATATGGTTCAATGGGTATTTGTGACGTCACAGAAAGGTAAACATGAACAAAGATGGCGGCGGCCATAGCCGATCGAAATCATAAACTTTAAACAGCTATATCTTCACAAATATAGCGTGTATAAAAAGTCATGTCAAAGTGATCTACACTAAAAGGTTTATTGATGGTTAAATTTTCATTTCAGCCGAGCGTATTCCTTTAAAACAGCTGCTTTGCATATGCAAGAATCTACTGACTTGCAGTTAAAGGCTCATATACATTAAATGTACAAATGCTTGAATTTACTATTTCATACCAACAATTACGTGTAACACGCCAAACACGTGGTACAGGGGATATAATCTTAAAAAGTTATAATCTAGCGTGTATTTCAATAAAGGAACATACGGTTCCTCTATGACAATATATTGATGGTGTGTTGTATTTAATCTCCAGTCCGTTGTGTCACCTGCAAGAAATGTTTTGTGGAAGCGGATACCGAACCCCTCGTTTGTGGCCACCAGTCTGTCTGTAATGCATGTATCATGGCACCGGATTGTTCAACATGTACAGTATGCGGAAAAAAGACAGGTAAATATAAACATAATAAATTCCTATCTCTAAATTTAAGGTAATCAATCAGTCATTTAAATATAATCATGATCGTTCTGTAGCTTTAAACATTTTCATTGCAAATTCAAGCATACATAGACCTGGATTTTCAGGCTCATTTACTTTAAGCACATAAACGTTTTCATTGCTTACACAATTAATAAAAATTACTTTTTTTACCATGATCACAATTTCTACACGGATCGATTACCTTAACGATACAAAGATTATCTCATTAATTAAAAAGTAAAAAAAAAAAGAACCAAGAACCAAACATTTGCCGAAAATGGCTTCAGTTTTAATAAAAAGAAAACAAAATTGGAAACTATGTACTCAGACCGACACAACATTCCGACCGATTAAGCACGATATTGTGCATTATATAGTTTATTTCGTCTACCGCCAAATACATGTCGTTAAGGAGATTGAATCGTACAAAGTGACCACCATGTATATATTTTAAGAATGGAACCTATTATTGATGTTTTGTTGGTATATTTTATCCAGTTCGTTGTGTCACCTGCAAGAAATATTTTGCGGAAACGGATACCGAACCCCTTGCTTGTGGAAACCAGTCAGTCTGCCGTGCATGTAACAATACACAGAACTGTTCTACGGGTACAACATGCAGAAAAAAGAAAGGAAAATATGATAAAAAAAATACTGGTACGAGTTTTTGAAATAAGGTAATCAATCCATCATTTAAATACAATCATGGTATTCCAAATGCTTAAAACAGCTGCTTTGCATATGCAAGAATCTACTGACTTGCAGTTACAGGCTCATTTGCACTAAATGTACAAATGCTTGAATTTACTATTTCATACCAACAATTACGTATAACACGCCAAACATGTGGTACAGGGAATAGAATCGTACAAAACTATAATCTAGCGTGTATTTCAACAACGGAACATACGGTTCCTCTATGACAATATATTGATGGTGTGATGTATTTCATCTCCAGTCCGTTGTGTTACCTGCAAGGAATGTTTTGAGGAAGCGGATACCAAACCCCTCGTTTGTGGCCACCAGTCTGTCTGTAATGCATGTATCATGGCACCGATTTGTTCAACATGTACAATATGCGGAAAAAATACAGGTAAATATGAACATAATAAATTTCCACCTTTAAATTTAAGGTAATCAATCAGTCATTTAAATATAATCATAATAGTTCAGTAGCTTTAAACATTTTCATTGCAAATGCAAGAATAGGTTTGATTTTCATTTAAATTCTTCTTACACAATTAGCAAAAATGACTTTTTTCCAAAATCACGAATCGATTACCATAAAGATATAAAAATTGTCTCATTATTTAAACATTAAAAAAAACACACCAAGAACCAAACATTTGCCGAAAATGGCTTCAGTTTTAATAAACATAAATGAAAATTGGAAACAATGTACTCAGACCGACACAACCACCCGACCGATTAAGCACGATATTGTGCACTATATAGTTTATTTCGTCTACCGCCAATTACATGTCGTTAAGGAGATTGAATCGTACAAAGAGACCACCATGTATATATTTTAACAAAGGAACCAATTATTGATGTTTTGTTAATATTTTTTATCCAGTTTGTTGTGTCACCTGCAAGAAAGCTTTTGAGGAAACGGATACCGAACCCCTAGTTTGTGGACACCAGTCTGTCTGCCGTGCATGTAACAGTACACAGGATTGTTCAACGTGTACAATATGCCGACAAATTACAGGTAAAACTAAACAGAGGACTACTGTTCTGAGCTATACTTCAATCATTGTATTTTAATCATAATCGTCGAAATGCAAATATAATACCGAACCCCTTGTTTGTGGCCGATAGTCAGTCTGCCGTGTGTAACAATAAACAGAACTGTTCTACCGTGACAACATGCGGAAAAAAACACAGGAAAATATGATAAAAAAAACTACTAGTACGAATTTGTGATTAAGGTAATCAATCCATCGTTTAAATACAATCATGATATTCAGACTGCTTAAAACAGCTGCTTTGCATATGCAAGAATCTACTGACTTGCAGTTAAAGGATCATATACATTAAATGTACAAATGCTTGAATTTACTATTTCATACCAAAAATTACGTATAATACGCCAAACACGTGGTACAGGGGATAGAAACGTAAAAAGTTATAATCTAGCGTGTATTTCAACAAAGGAACATACGGTTCCTCTGTGACAATATATTGATGGTGTGTTGTATTTAATCTACAGTCCGTTGTGTCACCTGCAAGAAATGTTTTGTGGAAGCGGATACCGAACCCCTCGTTTGTGGCCACCAGTCTGTCTGTAATGCATGTATCATGGCACCGGATTGTTCAACATGTACAGTATGCGGAAAAAAGACAGGTAAATATATACAGAATAAATTCCTATCTTTAAATTTAAGGTAATCAATCAGTCATTTAAATATAAACATGATCGTTCTGTAGCTTTAAACATTCTATGCAAATGCAAGCATACATAGACCTGGATTTTCAGGCTCATTTACTTTAAGCACATAAACGTTTTCATTGCTTGCACAATTAAAAAAATTGATCACAATTTCTACACGGATCGATTACCTTAACGATTCAAAGATTATCTCATTAGTTAAAAAGTAAAAAAAACACACCAAGAACCAAACATTTGCCGAAAATGGTTTCAGTTTTAATAAAAAGAAAACAAAATTGGAAACAATGTACTCAGACCGACACAACCACCCGACCGATTAAGCACGATATTGTGCACTATATAGTTTATTTCGTCTCCAGGGCTATACATGTTGTTAAGGAGATTGAATCATACAAAGTGACCACCATTTATATATTTTAACAATGGAACCTATTATTGATGTTTTCTTGGTATATTTTATCCAGTTCGATGTGTCACATGTACGAATGTTTTTGAGGAAACGGATACCGAACCGCTAGTTTGTGGACACCAGTCTGTCTGCCGTGCATGTAACAGTACACAGGATTGTTCAACGTGTACAATATGCGGACAAATTACAGGTAAAACTAAACAGAGAACTACTATTCTGAGCTGTACTTCAATCATTGTATTTTAATCATAATCGTCCAAATGCAAATATAATACCGAACCCCTTGTTTGTGGCCGACAGTCAGTCTGCCGTGTGTAACAATAAACAGAACTGTTTTACGCGTACAACATGCGGAAAAAAACACAGGAAAATATGATAAAAAACTAATGGTACGGGTTTGTGATTTAAGGTAATCAATCCATCATTTAAATACAATCATGATATTCAAAATGCTTAAAACAGCTAATTTGCATATGCAATAATCTACTGACTTGCAGTTAAAGGCTCATATACATTAAATGTACAAATGCTTGCATTTATTATATCATACCAACAATTACGTATACCACGCCAAACATGTGGTACAGGGGATAGAATCGTACAAAGTTATAATCTAGCGAGTATATCAACAAAGGAACATACGGTACCTCTTTGACATTATATTGATGGTGCTTTGTATTTCATCTCCAGTCCGTTGTGTCACCCGCAAGAAATATTTTGAAGAAGCGGATACCGAACCCCTCGTTTGTGACCACCGTCTGTCTATCGTGCATGTAACAGTTCAGGGAACTGTTCATACGTTAAAAATACAGGTAATTATGAAATCAATATTACAGTTCCGATCTTCAAATTTAAGGTAATCTGTCAGGCCTTTAAATATAATAATGATATTTCAATAGCTTTTTAACAGTTACGTTTTACATGCATTCATCGATAGACAAATAAACATATTTCTAATATGCGCCGTGGTCCAATGGTAACGTATCCGATTACGGATTCGAAGGTTGTTGGTTCGAATCCCGTTGGAGGGAAAAATTCATGACCTTCCCGGGCGCAAAATACTGGTGCAAACCAGGAAATCTCGAGAGGTAGGAAGTTGTAAGAACTTGTTTCCCAGTCGACGTAAAATAAATAAGTCTAAACTAATTTCTAATGAAATTTCAAGAATCACTTGATGAACCATGATCACAATTAACCATAAACATACAAAGATTAAATCATTAGATAGGTAAACAAGAAGGCCAAAACAATGGCCCTAGATCGCTCACCTGGAATCATTAGATTATGTAAAATCAAGTGACCCTGGGGCAGGGCCAATTATGACCCCAGGGCCATGATTTGAACAAATTTGTAAACGTTTATTAGCCCATGTTCCATCTAAACTCCAAGCCTTGTGGTTTCTGAAAAGAATTCTTTTCAAGATTTTTTCCTTTATTAGCCTATGTTAAATAAAGTAACTCCTGGGGCGCGTTCAATTTTGATACCAGGGACATCATTTGAACAACCTTAGTATAGACCCACTAGACAATGCTACACACCAAATATCTAAACTCCAGACATTGGTTTGAAATTTTTTAAGTTTGTTCCTTTCCAAAAAATTAATACTAAACTCCAGGCTTCTGAGAAGAAGATTGTTCAAGTGTTTTCTATATTAGCCTATGTAAAATCAGGTGACCCCTTTGTAGGGGCCAAATATGACAGCCGGGCTTTGATTTGAACAAACCTGGTAGAGATCTTCTAGACAATGCTGCACCACAAATATCTTAGCTCTAGGTATTATGGTTTAAGAGAAGAAGATTTTTAAAATTTCACTTTCAAAATCTATTTCTAGCTCCTGTGACCTACTTATGCAACATTATGCAACAGACCGGAACCATTTGAACATTTTTATAGGGGGGTCAACATAGAAACATCCTTGCAAAGTTTTATCACTTTCCCATCAGTAGTTTCAGAGAAGAAGTTTCTTAAGTAAATTTTTGACAACTGACGACAAACGACTCACGATGACGGATGCCGAACAAAGGCTGGTCCCAAAATCTCACCTTGGCACTTCGTTAAAATTGTTTATAATGACTTGTTATTCTATCACCAGTTCATTGTGTCACCTGCAAGAAATATTTTGAAGAAGTGGATACTGAACCGCTAGTTTGTGGACACCAGTCAGTCTGCCATGCATGTAAGAGTACAGGGGACTGTTCAACGTGTACAACATGCGGAAAAAATACAGGTATATATAAAATAAATACTACAGTTCCTACCTTCAAATTTATGGTAATCTGTCAAGCATTTAAATATAATAATGATATTTCAATAGCTTTTAAACAGTTCATTTGCAAATGCATTCATCGATAGATTTGAAGTTTTAGGCTCATTTGCCGTAAACAAATAAACGTATTTCTAATACGCGTAGTAGTCCAGTGGTAACGTATCCGAATACGGATTCGAAGGTTGTGGGTTCGAACCCCGTTGGAGGCAAGAATTCTTCATGACCTTTCCGGGCGCAAAGTACTGGTCCAACTCAGGAACAGTCGAGAGGGATAAGGATAAGTTGTAAGGACCTGTTTCCCAATCGACGCAAAATAAATAAGTTAAAACTGATTTCTAATAAAATTCCAATAATCACTTGATGGACCATGATCACAATTAAATGACTGATGGATTACCATAAACATACAAGATTAAATCATTTGGTAAAAAAGAACCACACATATACAGAAATGTACTTTAATTTTAATAAATCAAATTCAGAAGCGGAAACAATGTACTCTGACCGACAAAATCAACTATCCGAAACTAACACAATAGCATGCATCAAATCGATTATTTCATGTACCGCGCAAAACATTTAGTTCGGGTAAATAAATCGTACAGCGTATATTTCAAAAACTGAACATACCTCTGCAAGCGATTTTTGATGACGACTTGGTATTCTATCACCAGTCCGTTGTGTCACCTGCAAGAAAGGTTTTGAAGAAGCGGATACCGAACCCCTAGTTTGTGGACACCAGTCAGTCTGCCGTGCATGTAAGAGTACAGGGGACTGTTCAACGTGTACAACATGCGGACAAATTACAGGTAAAATTGAACATAAATACAACTGTTCTGAGATTTGAGGTAATCCATCAAATATTAGATTGTAATCCCAAAATTTCACATGCTTTATACTACTTTTTTGCCATGCAATCACCCATACACTAGGAGCTACAGGCTCAATTGTTCTGTGTATATAAAAGAAAATTATAAAATTCAAACAGTCACTGGATGGACCATGATTACAATTTAATGATAATGACCACTTAAAGCATATATATAATATCTCATTATTTAGATATCACAAATCAGGTATATGCATAAATTGACTTCATATTCAATAAATCAAATCCAGAAACATAAACAATGTACTCTGATCGATGAAACCAACCAACCAAAACTGGTACGATACTATGCATTATGTAGTTTATTTCATCCACCGCCCAAACACGTTGTTAGTGTGAGTGACCATCAATCGTATATTTCAAACACGGAGCATACTTCTATAAAAGATATATCGTCCCCGGTGGTTAGAGTTTTAAATATATATGTATAAGATAGTAAAATCAAGCTAACTGCCAAAAAAAATATGGCAAATTGTTTTTATATGAACTAATTAAACTAATTATCGATTTGATGTCCAAGCAAGACCTTATTGTCATATCAGTTAATTTACACTTGTGAAATCTTGCTGTTCTTATGTGACATCAAAAACGATCTAGATAGTTTTCAGTAGTAGGATGCATAAATCAAGTTCGAGTTTGCCTCAATCCTGTGTACATACATGAGTTATTCAGGTCATGCATAGAGCCACATTTCCCGGCTGATTTTATTAATACACCCAATAATCAGGAGGGAAATATGTCAAGTCAGATTGAAAGTTGACTTTAATGGGGATTACTTGTGAATCATTTTATGACTTAGATAAAGTATTACAAATAAATATTGGAGATATACAGATATTGCTCTCTCTCTCTCTCTGTCTCTCACACCCCAGTTGATTTGTTAAAACGCATTTAGGATTTAAGAATATATTTTATTTTTCAGGGGTTTCTGTAAGTCCCCATGTCTTAGGGTCTTGGTCTTAGTAACGTCCATTACAAGTGGATATATTTACTTCACTTTGAAACCCAAAACCAACATTAGTGTAAACGTAAAACACTCAATACTCATGTCTTTAATTTCTGTACTAGTACTGTTCTGTTCAACTCTAAAACTTGTTATATTGAAGTTGAAGTGCGGTCGATGATCTCTTTTTGGATTGTATATTTTACTTAAATGAAAAATGTATACATGTAAAGAGGGTTAGTGCTAGTACTCTACCTTGTGGGACAGCAATTTTGAAGAAATGAAGAGATCTATTTTAAAATTGAATATGACAGGGATTCTATATGCGTATGTTGAATGCCTAGATTTTGAGATGGCAGGTCAGCATGTTTGTTGTACCTGAAACAAAGCTACTTTGTACAGAATCCCGTTATGGTCATTGCCATTGAATGTGTTGATCTGAAATGCGATATTCGGTAGTAAGGTGATGAAAACGCAAAATAATGACAGATAACACAAACGGAATAGCATGATACTGACCATTCGACATAATTATAATGTAAACGCGACAATAAGATAGTGTGGTGATGGTGCCACATAGTATTGTGTTTCACCAAAGTGCTGTCGCATTTGCACCATCGTACTTTAATACTGGTGTACTGTCGCGGTATCATTATAGCGTTTTCATTATTGTCTTATCACATTATCATTATTGAATTTTCGCGTTTTCGCTATCATGCTATCCCTCCATTGGCTTCCAGTGCGCATGCGCCTGCTGAAGAAATAAGATTTTAAAACCAATTTTTTTTTTTTTGATTAAAAAAAAAACTGTAAAAGTAAATATAATTGAAACTAAAACATATAAATTTCTATTGCGCA
>CM037777.1:46141891-46191891 GCA_021229015.1 Solen grandis
ATTAACTCTCCGGCCTCTTAAACAGCTTTAAAGACTTTAACTCTGTGATTCTTCATAAAGCCTGAAAAACATTAATATTCCTGTCTCTCATACAGCTTGGAAAACATTAGCTGTCCTGCCTCCAATACAGCCTGGACGACCTTACATTTTGGTATCTCGTACAACTTGGAAGAATTCTCCAATCTCTTATGCATTTTAGAAGATATAAACTATCCCGTCTCACATACAGCTAAGAAAATACTAACTCTCATGTCTCTCATACAGACTGGAAAACATTATCTTTCCGGTCTCTCTTATAGCCTTGGAAACAATATCATATTGGTGTCTCATATAGCCTGGGAAACATTAACTTTCCGGTCTACCATACATTTTGTAAGACATTCGCACTCTTACCTTTCATACAATTTGTAAGATATTAACTCTCCAGTCCTGCATACTGTTTGTAAGACATTAACTCTTCGGTCTCTCTTAAGTCTGGGAAACATAAACTATTCAATCTCTCTATAAGCCTAGAAAACATTAACTCTTCGGTCTCTCTTTAAGTCTGGAAGACATTAAATCTCCGGTGTCTTTTACAGTTTGCAAGACATAAAACCCTCTGGTCTTGCATACAGTTTGTAAGATATTGACTCTCGGTATCTCTTAAAGTCTGGAAGACATTAACTCTTAGGTCTCTATAAGTCTGGAAAAAATAACTCTTCGGTCTCTCTTTAAGTCTGGAAGACATTAACTCTCCGGCGTCTTTTACAATTTGCAAGACATAAAACCCTCTGGTCTTGCATACAGTTTGTAAGATATTAACTCTCGGTCTCTCTTAAAGTCTGCAAGACATTAACTATCCGGTCTCTTTTACAGTTTGCACGACATTAACCCTCTGGTCTTGCATACATTTTGTAATTTTTTTAAGTTACCACATTACTTCGGTTCTCTTTAAGTCTGGAGGACATTAACTCTCGTCTCTGATACACATAACTAACTGCTAGCTCGCTTTTACAGCATGGGAAATATTAACTCTCCTGTTTCTCATACAGATAGGAAGACATCTCTGGTCGTCTCCCATACAGCTTGGAATACATACAGTCGGCACTCGTTATGTCGACTTCGTTTATGTCGATTTTTATTAATATTAATTTAGCATTCATATCTCGATTTTTCTTATCTCGATTTTTTCGCTATCTCGATTTTTTTTACCTGTCCGCAGTATGTATTTCACACCTTATTTCTAATTCTTATGTCGAAGTTACTTGGCAGTTTGCCAAGGTGCGAATTTCCCTGTGTTGGTCACTGCTCACGCATAATCATTCCGCTTTGATAAAGCCGATCTTCTGTTAATTACTAATTAGCGTAACAGTTGATTAATATTATAAAACGCATTTTTTTTGTTCTGCTTTCATTATCATATTACTGAATCTTACGTGAATGTAAATTATACGGACTCCGAACTTATTCTCATGATATGCTGGATATAACGAACCGATCAAACAGGTATTTTCTTTAGACATTTATATATCGAACTTTTTTAATCTCAATTTTTTTGCGAGGTCCGGGGAAATTCGACATAACGAGTGCCGACTGTACATGTGTTAAGGGAGACAACAACGATATCCTTATATGCTCTATCACGTTCATGTGTTACTGTTACTGTATTATGTATAAATGCATGTATCTATGGTCTCTATTTACTCATGCTAAAGTATGTTTGTGTTATGTAGAATGAAACATTACATCCAAGAAGGTGTTCGGTTATCGTAATGTAAATAATGGTAAAAGGACTCAATCAATATCATAAACGTTAAGTTCATTTCTCTTTTAATTGCCATTATTTCTTCACATATATCTTTGAACCTTGTCATAGATTTCTGTATTAATGAAAGACATTTATAAAACTTTCTGATGTAGTTTACGTAACTCTTTGGGAATGGCTAGGATGAAATGCTTTAAATATTATTACGGAAAACAGGGTTTTGATTGTAAAAAACCTGTCGACGAAAAGTTCATCATGTGCTTTGACTTACATACTCTTGATGAATATATAACTTCTTATTAATAAATAAGAGATGGTATCGATATTATATACCGCATACATCTGACATACATCTGTGTGACATCCAGTCACAAAGGTGGTATAAAATCATACAGAAATTGTTCAAATCACACATTTGGTTTCAATGAGTTGATATACATTCGGTTTATTCACTCCATTGAAAATATTACTCAACACACACGCTACATAGAAGCAGCTGTAGTTGTTTACATTGAATACCCGATTAAAACCCAATACACGCGAAATTGTTTATGGAATGGCTATATCCTCTTATCCGCGCAGTGTGAATGTGTTTGCCAAGATTACCTCACACCTAGTACATTATGAACATGAATAATGCATTTGAACTGTCTAGACTTTCTTTTTGACACACATTTAGGTATTTGTTGTATTTTATAAGTTAACAGCTATATTTACCGCCCAGGCCGCCTGTTGTTGAAACGGAATTTAACGGAAATATAGTATGCAGTGAGAAGAAAACAATCAACACTGATGTATGGGTGTATTGCAATGCTAAACATGGATATTATATACACTGTACTGATTATGAAAAACTTAACCTAGTGCAAAATGAAGCAGCACGAATAGTTACAGGGTGTACTAAATTAGTATCCATTAGAAATTTATATGATGAAATTGGGTGGGAAAGTCTTGAAACAGTAGGACAAAACATAAACTTCTGTTCTTTAAAATATTAAAAGGATATAGTCCTGGTTATTAGGCAGATTTAATTCCACCAACAGTTGGCCAGAGCACCTCACGATCTTTCAGAAACTCTTCAGACTTCCTTAATGTTAGGACACGCACATCGTTGTACTTGAACTATTTTCTTCCTTCTGTAATTCAAACACGGAATTCACTTCCTGGTGATATTAAATTAATTGACAATATCTAACACTTTAAGAATTATCTAAATCGTGACGGACCTAAACCCAATAAGTTATATTACCCTGAAAAACGTAGGCTACAGATTCTTCATACGCGTCTCCGCACTGATTGTAGTTCGCTTATATGATAGAAATCTAGCCCCTTCTTCATTCTTTAATACCATAAATGAAGTCACTGAGTTAATTATTAGAACTTTATAGTGATGGCAGTCTCTCTTATTCTCAAAACTTAAAGGTTTTCGATGCAGTATACCAATTTATTGATGAGACTAAGAGATTTGAACTCAACTTACCTTTCCGACTTTGTTCCACTCTTTTAAAATTTCCTAACCCATTTTTTTTTTTTATTATAGGTACACTGTATGAATATATGTATAAATGTAACTTATACAGTGTGTGTGTGTGTGATTGTTTTTATATATAATTGTTTGTTTATTGCTTGTTTGTGTCATCTAAATATGTTTTTTTTTCAATCTGTCTAACCTGTATATATAATTATCTCTTGTAAGTAATGATTAGGAAAAAACTATAGTTTTTTTTTGATTTTGTTTATAGTTCTGCATATCGCATTTAAAGAGTTGATAAATGTTTAAACTAAACATGAATATTTGATGTTGTGAATGATTTAGAAGGCGACTGAAAACTCTGCTATGTTAATGAGAGTTCGAACCCCAGTATAGACATTTATTATTCCGTCGTTAACTCCTTTCATATATATATATATATATATATATATATATATATATATATATATATATATATATATATATATATATATATATATATATATACAAACATCAATATGTCATTGTACCTAGCCTATTAATCATTGGCATATATACACTTAACGAATACTTGTATAGCATGGTGCTAACATTCCATTTCTTACCAATTAAACTCAAGTTCGATCTCAAGCCAATTGCATGAAATATTCGGCTGCCGTCCAGGAATGTGCATTTCGCTTTCTCGCAACAGTATATACCTTGCATAATGTTTCATGTTAATGTTTGTCGACAACATCATTAAAATAGCGTACATCTCTCTCACATTCTATGACAATGCATTACTCATTAAGCCTTAAATACATATTGACACAGTTTTCTACAAAAATATTCGACATGACATTTTAAAGTATAACAAGAAGACGTTGTCCGGCATAATATATTCAATTATCTCATTTGCTTGCATACAAGTAATCAAGTAAATATTATCAAGTAAAGTATCTACACATACTTCAATAATAGTACATTGTTATGGTCTTTTTAAAAATTTTCTATCCTAAATAATTTCAGAACAGAACAGAACTTCATTCGCCCAAATATCCAAGTTACAGAATTGGATTTTACAATGTAGTACATAATTATACTCATATATACATTGTTTTATATTTCTGGTTAGAAAGCAAAAATGGATAGGGAGAAAGATGAAAGAAGAGACATAGTTAGAAATAAGACATATGATTATAATAATCAGTACAGGAGGGGAAACGATTCAATAAACATTTTATGATAGTTTGTATCTTAACACTAAGGAACACATACATTATATGCACACACGTATCTTATACACATACATCTATAGCAATAATGATAATAATTTAAAAATGGATCGTAAGATACTGTCATGCTAGTTCTTTTTCTATGTACATGTTACCTATCATGAAGTATAACTAAGACAAAATCGGTGAAATTACATTTGAAAATGCAAGATTATCAAGACAGCTCTTTTGCAAAAAAGAATACTAGCAATATTGATAAATGTAATATAACACATAATATACTAACATGGCAAATTCTCTATAATTTAGATTACCATGTAATAAAACAACACATGTTTTAAAGAGCACAAATGACAAAGATAAGGCAATCTGCAATGTTAATGATTTAATACAAATCGATTAATAACAAACATACAATAGTTATATCAAATATGGCGAAAGGGGGCTTGACTAGCACCATTCATTGCAGCAAGCTGGCGACCCGGCTGCGGCGACCATGACCAGGCAGTGAGGCTTGCACTCACTAAGGCAGTTCTGTGGAATTGAAGGTAGCCGTAAGGCTGATGGCAGTTCCACAGACCTGTGGGTAGCCGTAAGGCTGATGACAGTTCATGATGGTAGCCGTAAGGCTGAAACATGCAATGTGGTCATGGTCGATATTGTACAAGCTTGCATGTTTGACCTTTGCAAGTACAAGAGACTGGATGCTAAGCAAGATAGAGCAGCCAAAGCCATGTATCAATGAACCACAGACTCGAACCCGTTGGGAAGGCCAGACTCGTATGTTGACCAGAGTAGGCAGTGAACACACTGAGGTGCTCACCCTGGTTCAAGTCTGTGATTTATTGGGGGCTATATATAACCAAGAGTTATATAGTGGCCGTGTGACCTTATAGGATGCAACAGACAACACTCGCCAAGCTCCAAATGAGAAAAAACAAAATGGTGGTGGTGGGGTGGATGGTGGTTAGCGAGAGACTACACTATGCAAGAATGAGACTGACCCCGAGTAGACAATGGAATGTCTGGGTGCGGCTAACTAGCTGATAAAACGAGGCTGCTTTGCAAGCCCCACTTTTCTTTTGCAACCAGTTAAGCACAGTATATAGGTCATAGGGCCTAAGTGATGCTGTGTGCGGCATCCCCCTCCCTGATATAACCCATGTTATTCATCTATCTAAAAATAGCATACATGCCCAGGTACGTCTACAAATGTTAGCCCCTCTGCTGAAGCTCTTACATGTATATGTATATAAAATTGATAGAGGACTGTGTTTAACATATGCGCTAGCCGCAGAATGTATCACGCACATACACACTCCCACATACAATGTTAGACAGCAGACATTCGCGCTCTTCAAAACATGGATAAATACATTCATCCAATCCTTTAAAGAGCACAAATGACAAAGATAAGGCAATCTGCAATGTTAATGATTTAATACAAATCGATTAATAACAAACATACAATAGTTATATCAAATAGCACCATTCATTGCAGCAAGCTGGCGACCCGGCTGCGGCGACCATGACCAGGCAGTGAGGCTTGCACTCACTAAGGCAGTTCTGTGGAATTGAAGGTAGCCGTAAGGCTGATGGCAGTTCCACAGACCTGTGGGTAGCCGTAAGGCTGATGACAGTTCATGATGGTAGCCGTAAGGCTGAAACATGCAATGTGGTCATGGTCGATATTGTACAAGCTTGCATGTTTGACCTTTGCAAGTACAAGAGACTGGATGCTAAGCAAGATAGAGCAGCCAAAGCCATGTATCAATGAACCACAGACTCGAACCCGTTGGGAAGGCCAGACTCGTATGTTGACCAGAGTAGGCAGTGAACACACTGAGGTGCTCACCCTGGTTCAAGTCTGTGATTTATTGGGGGCTATATATAACCAAGAGTTATATAGTGGCCAAAACGAGCGAGTTTGTTGTAAGGCAATGAACGGAGCGAGAGCCCCCAAATAAAGACACCACACCACCAAAACGATAGATAAAATGTTTTTTGAAATACATACAAAATTTTCAAATGTACATAGTAAATATCTGCGTGACTTCAGTACCTGACGGCTATGCTTAGACTAGTATAGTACTTTTATATCGACAATTTGACAGTAATTATAACCGTGTCGGGTTCAAGAATTGAAATCGGAAAGGTCATTTATTCAGTCTGAAGCAGTTGTAGTGGACTGAATTCGTGGATGAAATCCAAAGTTCAAAACTGGTTGATCGAGATCCGATGGAAGACAGACTTAAACCTATCAATGACCATATAGAGAAGTACTACAAACACTCGTACCTCTCGATGATTTAGAAAACACAGGAAAGCTATGGGGATTCACAAAATATACACTAATTTACTGGCCTACTAAATTTCCACGTAGGGAGGTACTACGAACACTCGTATCTCCCATGACATCAGTCGAATTATCTATCTACCTATCAATGCCTTTATAGAGAAGTATTATGAACACTCATGCTTCTCTGGGAATAAAACTTAATTTGGTAGGATATAAGACCTATCTGAAATCTAAACCACGGAGTATACTGACTACTAGCTCCTCCAGCTATCACCTAAGGAGAACGGGAGAGATATACTAAAAACACTCGTATACCTCTCGGACAAACTCATAATGGAATTAAACACATCCGCTGTTATATATACAGATTATATTCAAGTATCAGAGCTCTCTCTCTCTCTCTCTCTCTCTCTCTCTCTCTCTCTCTCTCTGTGTTTTGCGGGAACAGTGCATCTACATTCAGAAGCGGTAATGTTCGTGTCGTTTTCTTTCTTCTGTCGGGGGAATTTTAAGCAATTTTGCTGCAATAATCATGTTAATAAAAATGAACAAAAAAGTTCCTGTCTAGCAGTTATATTGTGTAAAACTGGGGTATACAGTGCAACAATCTACCACTTTAGTATTCTTGCTATTTATGTGAGTTGTTAGATTTTCGTTTCTTTTTGGGAATTTTGCTTGAGAAAGGGGGGGGGGTATTCTTTTTGGCTGGGGGAATGGTGCCTTTTACATGCACTAAACAACATATATACAGATGTCATGAACAATGAGTATGTGAAACGTATTTACAACTAACTATACAAGTCATTCATATCTTTTTACACTTTGATAGAAAAACTGATACTTTTACACACAAACACAACGTATCCCTTATAGACGTCTTTAAAAGATTCATACGCACTCCGTGCATTCAACAAAAGGATTTAAAATTAAAACAATGTGTGTTGAATAACTAAAATGTCACCGGATTTGTATAAAGTTACTACTTACACTACAAGAACTAGAAGAATTGAAGATACAATGTCAAATGTCAAATACTCATAGCATGTACATTAGGACTTTTCGTTTTACACATTCTCTTTTAAAGATAAAACTATAGTAAAATATTGCCCAGAAAAGTCACCGCAGTTCGTCTCTGTTTCGTTGAAGAAATGATAAAATTGCATTCGCCGACTGAAAAAAAAAATAGAGTAAAGGTGATCAAAGTCACAATTTCAGGCTGCTGCATGCAATGTCGTCATAGTTGTATCGAAAATATATCATACTATCTATACTCTATTTTTATACAGATATTCTTTTAAGTAAAAAACTTATGAACGAGTTTTTTCCCCTTATGCTTCTTCCATAAGTACTGAAATTACTACATAATAACAACCACAACGGCAACCATTATTGCTGCTGCTTCTACTATTGTTCCTGCTGCTACTGCTATAAGTACTGAAATAATTATAGCAACCACAACCGCTACTATCACTTCAAATATTGCTGCTACTGCTACAGCCATAAGTACTAAAATCAATATAACAACCACAACAATTAACATTAAAGCTGCTGTTACTACATCTGCTGCTCCTACTTTAACTATTGCTACTACCATAATAATAAAAAATTAAGCTGCTGTTCTACTTCTGCTGCTCCTGTTATTACCATTGTTGCAACTACCATAATTACCTAAAAGTAATGATACAACCACAACAATTACCATTTTTGCTACTGCTGCTACTACTTCTGCTGCTCTTGCTATTTCTAATACTGTTACTTCCATAAGTACCTTAAATTATTGATACAACCACGACAATTACCATTATTGCTACTGCTTCTACTACTTCTGCTGCTCTTGTTATTTCTATTACTGTTACTTTCATAAGTACCTTAAATTAATAATACAACCACAACAGTTACCATTATTGCTACTGCTGCTACTTCTGCTGCTCTTGCTAATACTATGACATTGTACTGCAACTTCCATAACTGCTACCACCACTAATTCTGTCATCATCACAATAAAGATCAACAACAACAATTACTGCTACCATCACTACTTCTGTCATCATCACATTAAAGATCAACAGATAAACAACAGCAATTACTGCTATCACCACTACTTCTGTCACCATCACAATAAAAATCACACAACAACAACCACTGCTACCACTACTACTTCTGTCATTATCACAATAAAGATCATACAACAACAACTACTGCTACCACCACTAATTCTGTCATCATCACAATAAAGAGAATACAACAACAACTACTGCTACCACCACTTATTCTGTCATCATCACAAAAAAAATCAACAACAATTACTGCTACCACCATTACTTCGGTCATTATCACAATAAAGATCATACAACAACAATTACTGCTACCACCATTACTTCTGTCATTATCACAATAAAGATCATACAACAACAATTACAGCTATCACCATTACTTCTGTCATTATCACAATAAAGATCAACAACAACTACTACTGCTACCACCACTAATTCTGTCATCATCACAATAAAGATCAACAACAATTACTGCTACCACCACTACTTCTGTCATTATCACAATAAAGATCAACAACAATTACTGCTACCACCATTACTTCTGTCATTATCACAATAAAGATCATACAACAACAATTACAGCTATCACCATTACTTCTGTCATTATCACAATAAAGATCAACAACAACAATTACTGCTACCACCATTACTTCTGTCATTATCACAATAAAGATCATACAAAAATAATTACTGCTACCACCACTTATTCTGTGATAATCACAATAAAGATCAACAACAACAATTACTCCTACCACCACTACTGCTGTTATTATCACAATAAAGATCAACAACAACAACTACTGTTACCACCACTACTTTTGTCATTATCACAATAAAGATCATACAAGAACAACTACTGCTACCACCACTACTTCTGTCATTATCAAAATAAAGATCATACACCACAACTACTGCTACCATCACTACTTCTGTCATTATCACAATTAAGATAATACAACAACAACTACTGCTACCACCACTACTTCTGTCATTATCACAATAAAGATCAACAACAACAACTACTGCAACCACCACTACTTCTGTCATTATCACAATAAAGATCAACAACAACATCTTCTGCTACCACCACTACTTCTGTCATTATCACAATGAAGAGATCATACAACAACAATAACTTCTACCACCACTACTTCTGTCATTTATCACAATAAAGATAATACAAAAATAATTTCTGCTACCACCACTACTTCTGTCATTATCACAATAAAGATCATACAACAGCAATTACTGCTACCACTATTACTTCTGTCATCATCACAACAAAGATCAACAACAACAATTACTGCTACTATGAATATTACTATTGCCTCTAGACCGACATCCTTATTACCCCTTGGCCAAAAAAAATATGTTGTTTTTTTTTACTGATTGCCCGACCGATCCACTTTTATAACCTCTTACCCTATTTTTTTAATCTTCTCACCTATAAAAATATAGGTATATAACTTCTCACCTATAAAAATATTATTTTTTTACCTTTCGTTCCATATGAAAACAAAAAAATCAAATAAAATGAAAAAAAATCAAATCAAATCCCAAACTATCGACCCTCTTTTTCTGATAACAGAAACGGAACTTTTTGGGGGGCCTTACAATAACCATTACTTCCGATATTGTTGCTATTTTTATTCATTTAAGAAAGTTTCTTACCTTGAATATTTCACTTTGACATATTTCTGCAAAGTGGTTTCCCTGTAAACAGATACAATCAATAGTATTAACTAGACAAGTAGATTTACATTAAATAATAATAATAATAATAATAACAAGAATGTAATATAAATTATTTTTTCCATAAGAAGTAACTAAGTGATAAGTAGTGTATTTCATAGGAACAAAAAAAAGCACTGTAGGCTTAACTGGTAAAATCATCATCATCAGCAGCAGCAACATATGACGGCAGCGTTTGATTCGCATTTTTGTGAAATTATTTGGGCATCTTTATCATTATCATTACCATCATGATCATAAAATAGAAAAGCGGTATGCACAAATTGAAAGTTATTTTTTCACTTTATATTGCCATTATCAGAAATGCTTTTTTAAAAAACCTTCATAAGAAAAAGAAGAAAATGGGCAAATATTTAAGTAGTCATTTTTTTAGAAAATGAAGCAGACTTATATAGTACATGTAGGGTGGTTTCCGGCGGTATCGCGGGTTCTCTGGTATCGCGGTATTGTCAGTTTGTTAGGAAAGACTTTGCCGATCGCCACTTAGTGACACCATTTTGTAAACAGGAAGAAACGATTTTAATTGAAAGAAACAAAACGTAGTAAGTCTCCGTAAATGGTAAGAAAAACGTAAATTTCTTGCAGTATACCGACTTTCAACCATTACGCTTATGCGTATCACCCCATGTCCGCTAAAAACCGTTTTTTAGCATAAATTATGTATTGAAAGACTCAACAAATGCTAGATCTTCGTCTGCTGCATTGTTTTATGAATGATGATTGTTTTAATCATGTAGCGACACCTGTAGGTGGAGCCAGCGGTCATTTTTCAAGAAATACCGCGATACCAGAGAATCATAGGATTTTTTATGTAGGACAAACATGGCGAACAATAATGTTTTAAAATGTTATTAGAAAGGCTGGACAAAATAAAATGTTTTCACATTATGGTACAACGGTGGAATAACAGTGACATACAAAAATAAATTTCAGATAAGACTTCACTGATATTTTATTCCCGTTCATGCCGTTAGTACCGTGATATAAGGGAACACCATCCTAGTAACTAAATATATATAATACTTTTCATGATCTAAAAATGTATAAGGCTGAGTGAAATAATTAAAAATAAAAGAAAAACAAAATGGCGGATATTTAGGGAAACTAATTTAATGGGATCCATATCAAATATATAATAATAATAATAATAATAATAAAAATATATAAGGTAATAAAAGTAAAAAGTAAAACGTTTGAAAAAATGTTTATAGAACGATAGCAAGAAAATAAATGAAAATCAAAATGGTGGCAGAATGAAAACATAAAGTGTGATTGTGAACAAATCCAATAAAAAAATAAAAAAAATATGAGATAATAGATAAATAAATAAATGAACTAAATATAAGTGTTTAAAGAAGGTTAGAAAGAAAGAACATTCAATATATAAATGAGATATAATGATAAGTGCCTAAAGAATGAAAGAAAGAAAGAAAAGAAAGAACAATCAAGATGGGGGTGATATAATATGAAATTTCCAAACCCTACGTACATTCGGTCTCCCTCGGGACTGAGGCCGATGGCCTGGGGCCACTCACACAAACCGTCTTCCTTCCCCAGGATCTGTGTGGACCGGTCACCTGTAGCGGCCACAAGATGGACGGTTCCATCCCAACAACAGACAAACACTGACCCCGCCCTGTCCACTGTAACACTGCAGGGTATGACCAGTCTCTCCAACCTGGTCATCACTGACCAGTCACGTGTACTAATACTGGTCAGCGTGTTGTTCCTCCAGTCTGAAACATATAAGATCCCGGAACAAGGACTGACCGCGAGGTAGAATGGTTGATCCCCACCATGATCTGTCTGGAGTCTCCTCAGGACTTGTCCGTCCATGTCCAGAATCTCAACTTTCCCCGGGTAGACATAACTCACCGCGAGTTTCCTGTCCTGAGTGACCTGGATTCCCCGACACAAACCTTCTACAGAGATGACCTTGTACTTGTCCGTGATCTGGTCACCGGTCACTCTGACGTAGCAGAGTTTCCTGTCATAAGGCAGGGTAACGATGAGGTCATATGTTGTTGAATCCTCGGTGACGTCACGAGGCACGAGCGCCGTGTCCCAGGGATCGGAGGGGAGGCGGATCTTAGATGTGACGATGTTCTGTTTTGTGTCGATAAGTTTTACTGAACTGTTGTAAAAGTCACAGACGACCATTAAGTCACTTGATATAACCACGAGACCTGTGACATCACATTTCTCCTTGTCTGAATTCTCTCTTACGTTTATATTCCTCACAAAGGCCGCTTTCACCTTGTAGCCACTGGGCCGCTCGTGCATCTCCCCCGGGATACTCATTGACGATTTCATGCGCTGTTCCTTGTCTGTTCCTCTCAGTTCCTGGTCCGGCTTTAACCTGTAACACGAGATCCAATTTCTATTCATTCTTTCTACCTTAGGATACCCCACCCAAACCAAAAATAAAAGGTATAACCACAAATTCATAGCAATACATGACATTACATTTCAAAAATGTATTGTGTAGAATTTAATTTAAAAGAAACGGTAGTGTTCCGTTTTGTATTCTGTGTAAAATTTTCATAAATTTACTATACTGAAGTATTTACTTGCACAGTTTTCAATTAAGGCAAAATAATAAATAAGTTCGAATTTAGATATAAAGTTTTTGAATGTTTAAAAAAACGTAAAATAAATCTATAGGAGCAGACTACATGTATTAAAAATAAGCAATAACGTGATATGGTAGCGAACACGTCACATGACTGCGGATACAAAGGTGTTAGTTTCGAAACCCGTCAAGGGCGAGTACTTGTCCAACCCAGGAAATATTTGCGACGGTGCTCTGAATATTAATATAAATATACACATGATAAAATGTCCGTTTTAATTTTTGAGCGCCAAAACCATGGGAGATATATATAAGTACAATGCTGATAAGTAACAAATCGTCCCCAGGGATCAATTTTTATAAACAGATGGGTAGAAAATAGGCAGATAAACAGACATAGAGACAGGCGTACAGACAAATAGACAAGCAGGCAATATGACAGACAGACAGAGAGAGAGACAGACAGACAGAGGGAGATAGAGAAATAGGTAGAGTGAGAGAGACAGAGAGGCAGAGAAACAGGCATAGAAAGAGAAAGAAAAGACACAGAGAGAGAGAGAGACACACACACACACAATAACAGGCAGACAGATTGAGAGAGAGACAGACAGGTACACAGAAAAACAGACAGAGAGACAGACAGACAGAGAGAGACAGTCAGTCAGCCAGATAGACAGGCAGACAGACAGACAGGAAAACAGAGAGAGGGGAGAGAAAGAGAGACAAAGAGAGACACAGGAAGACAGCGAAACAGAGAGACGAGAGAGAGAAAGAGACAGAGACAATCCGATAGGCATAGAGGCGACAAACACAGAGACTTATAGAAAGACTGACAGATAGGCGGGCGGACCGACGAATGGAGAGACAGACAGACAGATAGACTCACGTGTATTCAGAGGACTCCAATCGTTGATACCGTTTGTCCGTTTGTTTCTTGTTTGGGTTGACTTCGATTTCTCCGAATAATGATTTCCCTGTTAATCAAAAGAGTTTGATAGATGAATTTAATTTTCGATTACATGTACCATTAAATTCTTGAATAAATCTTAAAATATTTCGATTCCGGTTTTGGTCAAAATATATTAAGCATATGGTGTTTGACAAATGTTATGTCGGCACTCTGATTTTTAACTAGATCTAATATTAAAAGTTTGATCTTTAAAGAGATATATGTAGATTTAGTGAGAAAAATCTGATAAACAAAACCCCTCAGCATGCATGTAGATTTATAGGAGCATCTTAAATTAAATTTAAAAAATATTTGAGTATCTAGAAACACCTGGAACGAAAAATAGATTTAGGAAACGTTTTTATAATATGAAAAATAAACCTTTTTTCCAAAGATAAAACACATTTCATGTAGAAGGAGATGTACATCTTGACTCTTCAAGAGATCAACAGAGAATGACAATTCAGCGTCTGATGTCATTTGCATGACGTCATCATTTAACGTCATAAAGATCAACACGGGGTTGTTTACATTTATATAACTGGTGTAAAAATAGAAAGAAAGATAAAAAAAATAACATCTTTATGCTTTCCGTTAGCTCCTGTCTTATTATTATAGATGATGCTATATAGAATAGAATGCATAGAGGAAGTATCAAGAGACACAATAAGGATAAATAAAAAAATGGACATGAATAAATATAAAACAATTAAAAAAAAACAAGTTGATGAGTGGAAAAAAACAAAACAAAAATAACAAACGGAGCTAATACTATAATTCGGTGTTTAAGTATATTTTTTAGCATCTATAATTGAATGCTTGACTATCATTCAGACAACATTCACTTATTATTCAATATTGATTATTTACTATATGAACAGTAAAATACAAACAAGTTATACCATGTGGTTAAATGTAGAATATTATAGTGTAGACTAGCTTAATCGCTATTCATTTCCTTGTGATATTTTGACTGACGGTGGCCTTCAAACTAAAGATATTGTCACGGTCCATAACATTATCATTAGTCTCCCTGCATTCGCGCGGCTATATTCTCTGATGTAAACAAAGTGCGTGGAGGACAGAGGTCCAAAATATTGACCAGAGGTCACTTAAAACACGTTGGCCGCTCAAATTAAATATCCTAACAAACATTATAGTATCTTTGCTATGTGTATGCATATCACTTTTTAGTAATCGTTAACTAATGTACTTTCTACAGGATTAAACAAATAATTGCTTTGGTAAAGTTCATAACTAGCACATTCTACATAATCTTTACATGTGTATATATTCTTCCAGAAAATGCCATCAATTGGCCGAATATTTACAATCCCTACTGTCGCTTGTAGAGCTGGGGCGTGTACTTGAGTATCCGGGTATTGGGTCGGGAAAGGCTTCTACGCGGGTACTAAATCATTACCCGGGTACCCGACTATTTTAACGTAAATCTATATATGGATAAATAAAAATTAGTTCCATCTCTGTCATAAATGACTGATCTATCATGCCAACATCTTCCAGATTTTCCACAAATCGCCACCTGATTTAGTTCACTCATAACGTCCAAAATGATTATGACAGACGTCCGTTTAAACTTTCAAAACATAATGTTTGATTTGTTTTGTCGCCGGAAAAATATCCATTTAGGTATAATTTAGTGAAATTTTACATAAGAACTTTTCTGTAGCTAACAATAACGATCAGTTTAAACAACTTAAGTGTCTTTATATTCAGGTTCACATTTTGCTTGACATCGGCATACTGATATGCATGAAAATAGTTCCAATAATATTGTTGTTAAACTATAATTTTCTCAGTTTTATATTCAAAGAAAATCAACTCCTAATTTCCATGATTCTGTTCATTAATGACTACTGAAATGTTACGTTATGATAACGTGATTTATCATCAAGTTAAGTTTGTTTCGTGATCTCTACTGGACCAACAGTGGCGAAGTTGTGGTCTGATCGCTTTCGTAGCTACATGGAGTGTTTAAACTCATTTTTTTTTCATGGATGAATTACCATCCTCACGGTAACTGAATTCAAGGTCGCAAATGCTGCATTTTATCTTCTGTTTGTCTTGCAGAAGACTGAAAAAAAACTGCCAATCTTGTCTTTTTGAAGAAGTTTGTTTCGTGGCCAATCACGTATATGCAAGTGTCAGGATGCAAAAAAGACAACTTTTTAAGTTTTAATTTAAAGGGAAATTAATAACATCGGGTACCCAGGTACCGCGAGTAATACGGCCGCGGGTACGCGGGTACAATTTTCTACCCGTCCCAGCTCTCGTTTTTTTTTTTTTTCTTTCTTTTTTTTGTTGGTGCACGGGAGGTCTCTCTGTTCGCCGCATTTTTAAGTACAGGCATATTCTCTGTTATAAGAAGAGACAGGCCCACAGCATTTAACCTGCCATGGTTAACAAATACTTCTAACATAGTTTGTGTTTATTTCGTGTTAATCATGCTGATATTCTTTATCGCATTGCATGCTTTGATTTACATGTATTTGATATGAAAAAAATAAATAAGCAGAGCTGGGAACATTTATAGGGGTAAAACAAGTTGGACAAGTGACAACACCGCGCCTCTAGCTCTGGTCCGCATTTCTTATAAATAGCTAGATGATGTAATATGACTATAAACTGTTTTAGTTTAAACGTCCCATTGAAAATATTTCAGTCATTTATTCTGGCAACAGTAAGCAATACTTTTAGGCACAAACGTTGGGGAGTACAAACTGTACTTATACTCTGAGACGACAACATAACTACAGTGAATAAATAAAATTTTGTCACTTAAGAAAATCAATTGTTTACAAATATACCTGATTTGAATATTCCATAGACCTTCCGTATGTTTAGGATAACGAATCGCGAGAACATAAATCGATGACATAGTGTATAACCAAATTTGGCTACATTTTTCAAGTTCAATTATTTCCTATTACGGTCCGTCTTTGGGAATATTCGCCAATGCAAAATGTAAACAATAAGCGTATCTTGACAGCCATACAAGATATATAAATACTAAATGGCATCATATTACCAACATTTTCTGTGCGATAAACCGTTAGTTTTCTGCAGATAATTGCACACTATGTGCCATTTGCATAAATCTATGTCAATGTCAGTGGCGGATTCAAGGGTGGGGGGGGGGGGGGGGGGGGGGGCACCAAGTGCATAAGTCTATGCTTATGTCAGTGTCGTATTCAAGGGAGGGGGGCACCAAGTGCATAAGTCTATGTTTATGTCAGTGGCGTATTCAAGGGAGGGGGGCACCAAGTGCATAAGTCTATGTTAATGTCAGTGGCGTATTCAAGGGGGAAGCACCAATTGCATAAGTTTATGTTAATGTCAGTGGCGTATTCAAGGGAGGGGGGCACAATGCATAAGTCTATGTTAATGCATAAGTCTATGTTAATGAATAAGTCTATGTTAATGCCAGTGGCGGATTCAAGGGGGAGGGGGGTCACCAAGCGCATAGGTCTATGTTAATGTCAGTGGCGGATTCAAGGGGGCACCAAGTGCACAAGTCTATGTTAATGTCAGTGACGGATTCAAGGGGGGGGGGGCAGCCAGTGCACAAGTCTATGTTAATGTCAGTGGCTGATTCAAGGGGGGGGGACCAAGTGCGACCGTGCATAAATATAGACAAACAACCCCCAAAAATCTCACAAGAATGCGCTATTTTACAGCGGCAAGGTGCTTGAATTGTTACTATGAAATTGTATCATTTTGAAACTTAGTGGGCATTTAAGTTTATAAATGTTTTCATTAATTTGTAATCATGTGTTTTGAACTTAAAATAAACTGTCTTGATGGTTCCTGGGTTTGACTGGGAATGACAATATTTTTTCCAAAATATCTAGTCAACAGAGATATGAAATCGTCCGTAATAACTTTTTTCTCTTGAACGAGATCTGGATGAGATTTTGCTGGAACGCTTAACGTCTTGCATACTCTTAACAGACATGTGCTTTACAGATTCAGCCATAAAAGAGATCTGTGGTCTAATAAGAAGCAAACATATGTGTTTTACTCGGCATTCAATTGAAGAAATCAAAGCGCTGAAGGCACCAAAGTTGTGTGTGTCTCAAGTGGAAGAGGGTTTGACGAGCTTCAGATACGCAAAGTAACTTAGTTTTTGCCAGATACTTAACTTATATTAAAATAATGAACGATTGTTCTTTTAGATGTGGTTCCTTTTGATTTAGTTTGCATATAGATATAATTCTTATACATTGTTAAAAGTACATTGAAACAAATAGTGCGTTAATAGTTATTTTTGGCAATGACCTTGTTAAAGCAAATTTAAAGATTTTTTTTTTTTTTTTAATTTTAAAATTTACCCAAATTTATAAATTTATTTAAAAAAAATTTTATTTTTTTTTTATAACTTAAAAAAAAAAAAAAAGTCGACAATACTGTTCTCTCAGCGCTATTTGCGCTTTGATTCGAACTCTCAGTATCTTATATACCGAGCGACGGTACAGTCTCTATTTATAGATTCATATATATCAGTACCTCCAGACTGAGGAGAAACAACTTCGGGTAGCAGATATACAGTTATATACGGAATTCCGTTAGGGCCATCTTCATATGTGAGTGAAAATATCTGAAACGCGAAAACACGAAATCACGAAAGTACGATGACGAAAATGCGAAAGCACGATAATGAAAACGCGAAAGTACGATGGCGAAAACGCGAAATTCCGATGACGAAAACGCGAAATAATTTCGCGTATTCATCATCGTAACTTCGCGTTTTCGTCATCGTCCTTTCGCGATTTCGTAATAGTGTTTTCGCGTTTTTGTACTTTCGCCTTCCGGTTTGCATGCTCAGTGCCAAAACTAAGTAAGTATCAGATAGGCTATTCCTACAACGAAATATCCGTCTTGTTTATTTAGTTTTAAATATTCTTAGACCTACAGAGATACTGCATAAGTAGATATGTTTTACGGCTAATTATGAAATCAGCTTAGCGAGACAATTAAAGTGTATGAAATTATACATCCGTCATATTATATTTTCATTACTACATAGCATTGATGAATGTTATTTATATATTAAAATAAGATAAAATAAATACTAAACTAAACTCTCTCTCTCTCTCTCTCTCTCTCTCTTTGCATGGACTACCATGAGAGAATGCTCTTCTATACATTCAGTTATAATTTTCAACTAAATATACATGTTTATGATCAGGTGAATGTATTACTGAACTCTTAGGCTGAAATTTAAAGTATTCGGTAATACAAGCAGCATTCACGATCTTCATAACAGATACGACAAATATGAGTTTTCAACATTTACATGCAAAATACACCTATCTAGATTTATCTTATTCTGAAATATGACACTCTATGTATTGGACCCGACTGCTTGTATTACCAAACAGATGCTTGTAATATAAGCCACATGTTTTTTGTTTATTGTTGTTTTTTAACTAAAGTATAATTCTATCATTTCATGGTTGGTGTTGAGTAATATTTATTTCATTGTAAAAAAATATAGTTATCCGTTATTTATCTGTGTACACATAGCATATAATAAATCCCAATCTAGATGTCATATTGTATAAAATGCATGATGTGCAGCGGAAATTTCTGTCTGAAACATCAATTACCAAACCACTTTTCTTTCATAGTGTTTGTAGCTAATAATGTGAATAAACACTTATGATAGTAATTTAATAATTATATTTAATTATTAATGTTCGTCAGGTCACAGTTCTGTAAGTAAGTGTGAAGGTGCTGTGAAGGGTGGCCTTTGGTAACTTATATTTATGCTCGTTTAATCGGACCGCATGGTCAAGTATTTTTTATTTGAACACATCTATCAGCTCATTTCTACTAGGATTATAGATAGACATTGTTTATATAAAGAAAGAAAAAAATTTAGTTAAGATGTGCCCCCCCCCCCCCCCCTTCGGAGTTTGTTTTTGAATTTCAAAAACGGATGCAGGGAACAGGGTGAACAACATGATCATGAGCATATTCAGCTACGGTCCTACGTTTGGCGCCTGACCGGGACTTGAGCCGATGCCTTTCGCTTACAGGGCGAATGCTCTACAGACTTTACTTCCCGGCCGCTTACATTTTATTCTCCCCTATTGTGAGTTATTGGTATCGTGTCGATATTTTTTTCTTTGTTCATTTATTTAGTTCTATTTTTTATTTCTTTTATTCAGTATATTTATCATTCATTTACAATAATTCACTGATAGATCTTTTATAATTATATGGATTCTATTTAGGCATATATAGTTATAAATGATACATGTGTTGTGTAAAGCACCGTGTATTGAATGTGTTCGGCAATGCACACGTGATGAACTTCAACTGCTCCAAATTTAAACATGCATTTAACTTGCTTAACAATTACCAATGAGATATATAGAGTTGTTTCGCCTTATGAAGTACATGCATTTACTTAAAAAAAGATTCACCTGCAACACGTGTCCATATACACAAGACGATACATGTCTTAAATTAGAAAAGGGTAAGAGAGTGCTTATTTGAGAGCGCAGAAGTATTTTCGTTTTTAAAAGTGTCTATTATTAAATATCAGGACGATTTTCGCTGAAATCTATTTAAAATGAATAGAATAACCACACCGGTAAAGATAGACTCTTTGTTCGGTAAAGCCCCGAAAAATGACAAAAAAAAAAACGCGAGAACACGATGACGAAAACGCGAAAGAAAGATGACGAAAATGCGAAAAGGCGATATCTCAAAAGAACGATGACGAAAACGCGAACGTACGATGACGAAAACGCGAACATACGATGACGAAAACGCGAAAGTACGATGACGTAAACGCGAGGGCGCGATGTCGAAAACGCGAGGACACGAAAAACGTGAGAACACGATGAAGAAAACGCGATATTATGTCGCATTTTCATCGTTTTCGTGTTTTCGTCATCGTACTTTCGCGTTTTCGTCATCGTGGTCTCGTGTTTTCGTCATCATACATTCGTGATATCGCTTTTTTTCGCATTTTCGTCATCGTTCTTTCGCGTTTTTGCCAAAGTGTTCTCGTGTTTTCATTATCGTACTTTCGTGATTTCGTGTTTTCGCGTTTCAGATTATTTCATTTATAGGCGATGGCCCTAACGGAATTCCGTAGTTATTGGCCATTCTATAGTGCATCAAATTACCCCTTGAGGTATCTGGGGTCGTTAAATTGATATGATTATAAGTAAGTAACAAGGATTTTTTTATCGGAATTTAAGATTTCTATATGGATCATTGTAATACCACTTAAGAGACAAAACCCGCACATCTACAATCCAAATTCACCTTAGCATCAAAAGAAGTAAAAATCCTCCGCATGTTAAATTGAAAGTTACACACCATCATAGAGGAATTGGTTCTTCTCTGCTTTAATGCCACTCACAATTATTATGTACGTTAGATATATATTTTTTTAACTAAAATTGAGTTTTCAACGCTTTAGTTGAATTTCAGCATACCTGTATTCTAGAATTTTATTCAATCGTTCGAGCATTCATTTGAGAGGTTATTCGGTTTTCAATTAAAAGAAACGGATGCTCAGAATGTAGTTTCTGTGATTGTAAGTTACTACGTCACACACAACTAAAAATCAGTTTATTTATAGTCGATGCGAATATTTTAGCACATCTTGCGTTATCTTGTGGTCACATGAATTTATACGTAACTTAACAAAATATGTTCTTGTCTTGCTCTTTACTATATCAGAGTTGCGAAGTTATAAATTTAATGTAACCCTTAATGTGGATCAAACGACACTTGGATGCATATTCAGCTTTATTTATAATTATATCCCACTTAGGAATATAGGTATCAAGCATTTCTAGTCACAATTAACGTCACGAAGCTACTAGCAGGATTATACCGTTCGGTAATAGGTTCATTTTATATATACATTTCAGATCTATTTGTACGACGTCTACAATAATCTGTTTTATTAAAATCTAATGAATAAATAGATCTTAACCGTCATTTTAGAGTATTATTCCGTCATTTAGTTACCACGAATTTTAGTCATTTATATTCATGATTTGTTAAACGATAAAAAAGTATTTTTTTATACATTCAATCAATATTAATTTTCATTGGCGTCATATGACGTCAGATTTGACGTCAGCTTCAAAAGTTTGTTCGCGCTCTAGAGCCTACAATTTTGGTCCAATCATCTTGATATTTTTACAGAAGATGTATTTTAGGATGTAGATGTGACCTTGTCATTTAAATTTCCAAATTCGAAAAGATTAAGATTCATGGCAATACCGAGTTTCGAACTTTGGTCCAATAATGGAATTTAAATGTTACAAAGCCCCCTGATGCGTTAGAAACATGTACATTGCACAGCATATCGGCATAGAAGTCACGTGGTTATGACGTCAACAAAAAGACAAAAATCATTTTTTTTAAGATTTCTTTCGCTCTGGTATCATGAATTTTTAAGTATATCTTAATTATATCTTCAGAATTGATAGAGTTAAAATTGAAGTGATGCATACTGCAAGATTTGTTTGTTTTGTCACGTGATTATGACGTCATGCATACTTAAGTAAGAATTATTTTGAAAAATCATATAAAATCGCCAATTAGACCAATAAACTTAAACTTTTCAAAAATGTCGAAACTTAGTACGTTCATAAGGTCTTGAAAATTTCAAGTGATTACGTCATCAAAAATGGCAGTTATTCATGTTTGATGGAATGCCTACTTGAAAATGTGAAAACAAACCTGTTCGCATTCTCGAAGATACATTTTTTATTGATTAATAGAACGTAAGCTGAACATGTCCTTGCAAAAAAAAATATTTTTGTTTAGTTACTTGATTTTGAAGTCGTTGAAATATAAAAATCATTCATTTCAATACGTATTCGCGCTCCAGCGTCATGAGTATTGATGCCAATCTTAAGCATACCTTAAAGAATTTATGTTGTACCACTTGTTTATGACAACATTGATGTGTAAGCAAAATATATTAAAGATCAAAATATTGTATATATTAACTTTAATAAGTAATAATGCCGTACCTTAACATGCGTAAATAGTCCAGAAAAGTTCAAGTGATTACTTTATCAAACATGACTTATTCATGTTTTTCGTAAAAGGACTAATTCATGGAAATCTATTCATTTGAAGAAAGAAATGTTCGTGGTCATTGGGTTGGTTGAGCAAGATCCGATTGTTCTTTTGCAGGAATGAATGCCTGCGTTGAATAGTGAATTGTGATACGTTTTTGAGTAAATGAGTCGCATTTACGATGAATTAGTATAATTATACTAGAGCCAGAAAATATGTATGGATATCTCATTGCATTTGCTATCACGGCTCTCTGCAAACCTGAAGAAAATGACAAATACAAGTATATGTACCTATCGATTTTTTATGTTTTCTAAATATTAAACGGTCTCTTTTTCTAAATCTGTAAAAATAAGCAAATATACAAAGCAAATGAATTGTTGAAAGTTTCAAGACTTATATAAAATTAAATGTTAATTATGTACTTAGAAATAAGAATTATTTTCATTATTTTGCTTACACCTCTGCCTTTGTTTCCATCTTATTTTGCAAATGTAAAACTCAATCAATTTATAGGTTGAATGTAATCGATTTTAAAGTATTTTTTTTCTTTTTTACAATTTCGATTGTGGATCAAATTGCAATGGATATTTGGTTAGTCATATTCTTATGAAGAAAAAGATATTAAATAAAGAATAAAAAAAAAAAAAAAAATCGATTGAACGTAAGAAAACAATTCTTGAGGATATTATTATCTTAAAATTTTCTTGTTGTTTTTTCTGATTGATAGAAAACGGGTGCATAATAAAATAAGATCCATATTTATGCTCACTCAATATCTTCTTAAGATGATGAAAATGAAAAAAAAAATAAAGCTTATTTTTGAACATAATCGTAGGCATATATCTAAGATAATGATGATTTACGTATTAAATCATACATTATTATGCATCATTCTTCCATTTTTTTTGTATTAAATTATATATTTTATATCTTTGAAATAAGCAAACGGAAAGCCGCTTCGTTTGTATCTTAAACAAGCGACTTCTAGTTTTACTTTTAATTTTAATGCACTATATTCACCGTACGTCTGCTATATATTGCATCATTATACGGCATGAACTACACTAAACGTTTCTTTGAAGAGGTATTTTGACGGCTTACCATGGACTCATAGACTTTCCCAACGGGTGAGATTTTAAGGAAAAGGCCGTCGACAAGTGTCATGCTACCAAATGCAGTCAAATTATACTGAAACGGGGTCAACCAGTCCTGGAATAATCCTTATACGAGTATGATGTGCGCCAAGTAAAGGACATCTCCAGTACCATATTTTTAAAACTGTAATACGTTGCGGCCAGGAAATTAATCCAAAATAAAAAATGCATACATAAATGGTGCGCGTTATTACCGATATATCAGTGTATCGCGATTCTGGCCTGACACGATACGTATCGATACGTTGTTGAGACCTTACCGATATATTTTTTTTCTTTTATATGTAACATTATTAATTCTTTAGTCTTGTTAATTGTTTAACTTTTCAAAAACAAACACTCATTTAGTTTAAAGTCATATAAGCCGTTTAACGGGTCTGAAGTTAAACGTTTTAGACTGTACCATACGTCTTATCTATGATACAGCATGGACGAGTTCTCTGTAGTTAAAATGTTAAACAAACATGTCCATATGATGATACCTTGGCCTCCAGAAGAACAAAAAATAATCAAAGCGCTGAAGGCGCCGGAAGGCTGCATGCTATCAAAAACATGAGGGAAGAATGATAAAACCTGAACTTTAAACATGATATTGAAGCTGTTTATGGATAAAAGTTACACCACCTAACACCTCTGATTAGTAAGAGTTCATAAATGTCTGATGCTAGAGAGCAAATTCAAAGGCCATAACTCATAGCCAGCTGGCCCCATATCAGCGAAGAATTCTAACAAATGAATATGTTTGAGTGTAAACATATATCTTTTTTCAATTTTCCGATTTTTCATGAGCCATAACTCTACAACTATTATTTAACCTTCTGTCAAAATTAAACTTGTAATTTCATGATTCTAGTACATGTTATGTCAACCTTTAAACCCCTTGAATTTTTTATATCAAAATGGTTCGAAATTTGAATTTACCATACAGTATTAAAATGTTTCACTACCAGAAAATGAACGTGCAGATGCATATGAAACTACACCCTAATTTACACCTCCTATGAACATTTTAGGAATGCCTGTCGAGAGTTGACAACTGAAAGTTTGTTTGTGGACTTAAACTTCAGTATCATAATTGACGTTATATGAATTTGAATATCATTGTATTTACATGGGGCAAAGTTACCGAATCCCGTTAGGGTCATCTCCTTTGAATTTGAGTTCAGAAACGTGATATTCGAAAATACGCTGATGATATCGTGAACTCACGGCAATACGATAATGAAAACGCGAAAGCAGGAAAACGATAACGCGATAGCAGGATAAAATGACAAAACGATAGTGTGATGATAACAAAGCGATACAGTATTGTGTTTCCACCATCGTACTGTTGCGTTCCCACCATTGCAATATCGTACTGTCGCGTTATCATTATTGTACCTACGCATTATCATTATTGCACTAATGCGTTATCATATTCGCACTTTTGCATTTTCAGTATTGCATATTTGCATTAACATTATCGTATGGCAGGGGATATCCGCCAATTTTAATTCTTTATTTCTAATTGACGTTTTCATAATACTAATTACATTTTTAAAATGCATATTACAACTGCACAATGCTTTTTACATTTTCAAAACTCTAATTTTATTTACAAATTGCTTCTTATATTTTCAAAATTTATATTTAAAAGATCTAATTTCGCGTTGAAGTGTTTGTTCGTTTGTTGCAAATTTTTGAGTGTAGATTCTAAATAGTATTTTTATTGTCTTACTTTGTCTATTGAATTTTAAATTTAAGATTAAAAACGTTCATAAAATCGATATGTACTGACAAATATCACTTTTGAAGAAAAGACAAAAACATGCGAACATTGAAAACAGGAAGCAATTATTCAAATACATCTATGGAAGATAAAATCGTAAAAATGCAAACAAGGATTTTACTAGCAGACATTTCGCACATTCTCATTTACCGCTAGAGGGCACCGTGAAAAAAAAAAAAAAAAAAAAAAAAAAAAAAAACGAGCACCGTCCACACCCTTCCGGGAAGCATTAAGTGCCAAAGGATTTTACAAATAGGTTTTATACTTGTCAATGAACTATTAAATACATTTTATGAGAAATTTGTAGCACAATCATATATCACATTTGCTATATATTTGCTTCCGTATTCGACTTGATTTAGTTATGCGTTAAACGAATAAAATCACTTAAAATGGAACTATTTTATGTTCGGCCGTTTAGAAATAATAAGTCACACCCAGATCTGCCAGCAAATAAACTGACATTTATGCAGCCAGTATAGATCCAGATCAACCTGCAAATAAACTCATGTTTATGCAACCATTATAAACCCAGATCTGTCTGCAAAAATATAAAACGTGATTGGCATGGAAGAAACCAGTACAGTGGCCACGCGATTCCTCAATGTGGCGATTCATCGAATACCGGCGATGGCTCGAGCTACAAGCCCGGTCCTTTGATCTAGCCCTTCGTATTCTATATAAATTTATGGGCGATTCTTCAAACATGCGATTTTGGATTCCTCGAGCTCCTTCTTTTGTCCTTAGATAATATATATCCTATATTATTTCTATGCGATTCCTCGAAGTCGATATCAAAACCTACCTTTATCTCCCCGACAACCATACTCGGGCCCTATAATCTCCAGTAATTAACACCTTGGTCGAGATGGTTTTCTTTTTGTTTTCACACATTGTCAAATCTCCTTAGAGTACAGCGGTGAATCGTTATATCAACACGGCCATGTAGAAATAATTTTCGCACCTAATAATCATGTAACAAACTGTGATGGGTCTGCATGATTAATTATTTGTCATTAAAGGAGCCGATTTTGATTGTTTGAGTGATGTTCTTTTCTCTGTATTCAGTAAATTGAAGAACCACGGTAAAAATGTTTTTTACAAGAATGTAAAAAGTACGCAACGCCGCCATATACACAAACAAAAACAAAGAGTTCCAATCATATTATGGGTAAAAAAAGAACTTAATTCTGACTTAATTCTCACAATGAAAGCTATGATCGTGTTATTTTTGTATTTTCAAACATATATTATTTTTAAAAAGTATTATTAAAGGCTAAACGTAACAAAATAATTAATGAAAAAACGACGTTAAGATATCAACAAATGTAAATGTATTGACTCTTGACACAAAAAATGATTTCTCGAAACGGCGCTTCTTCGAGTTTTTTGCAGATCACGTTTGACCTCGATATATCGTGTGACCACTGTATATAACCAGTATAAAACAGGATTTACCCGCAAATAGTAATAACCCAGATCAACTTGCACATAAACTGACATTTATCAACCTGCAAATTAACTTTTATTTATGAAACAATTATATATAATCCAAGATCTGCCTACAAATAATCTAGACTGACCTTGAAGAAACCAGTATAAACCCAGTATAAACCAAGATTAAACTGACATTGATTCAACCAGTATAAACAAAGATCAACCTGCAAATAAACTGAAATTTATGCAACCAGTATAAATCCAGATCAGTCTACAAATAAACTGACATTTTTGCAACAAGTATAAACACAGATCAACCTGCAAGGAAACGAATGTTTACACATCCATTTTTAACCAAGATCAACATGAAAATAAAGTGATGTCAGTGCATCTAGTTTAAACACAGATAAACTGACCCTTTAGCAACCAACTTCTGCAACTAGTATAATCTCAGATTACCCTGTAAACATTTTTTGCTTTATGAAACTTGTATGAATTCAGATAAACCAGCAAATAAATTGATGCACTGGGACTGAAACAAGTTACAAGATTTAGATTAAGTGCCCCAAAACATCAGACCATTATTAAATGTACTTCTAGGTTACCTCTGTTTCCTTATTGTTTATCACATTAGTTCAATTTTAAAATATAACACGAATCAAGGCTTGGTGTGGAAAGTTACGGTCCTTATGCACTGCACGTTTTCTCAATGAGATCTATCCACCTCATCAACTTAGTAGCCTTGGTAATTTCTAGGTTGTGCTCCGGATAAAAAATGAGACAGACAGACAACTCCGACAAAATCAGTATTTCTTTCCCATATAAATATAGGGAGAGACATAAAAATACACTACCTAAAAGTGTTCAATGATTCCTTTTCGGAGAGTAATAAAACACACATGGACCCTGGACAGGTATTAAAACTATCATATAATTACATTTGATTTGCAAAATGAATTTCATTTTTTTTTTCAAAGAGCTGGTATAATTTGTAACCTGTCTTTCTGGTAGCATCATCATTCTGAATACAGTGTAGGGACTTGATATTGTAGAGTGCCAGGGGCAGCTCATGCAAACATTTTCAGTATTTCATAATCAATCACCTATTTTTATTACCATGTTAGCGACAGTAAAATTCTATTGGTATCTCATTCAAGTCAAAGGCTGGTCTGTCATTCAAGCACTCTGCAGAAAACTCAATGAAGGAAATTATTTTATTTCTGAAATGGACTTTTGTCAGCATGATATAATCATATTACTCTGCCTCTCTGTGGTATCAGGCCATTAGAAAAGTTGCATGATACAACCATATTACTCTGCCTCTCTGTGGTATCAGACCATTAGAAAAGTGAAACAATGTCCCGTTACATTTCCTGGTACTTCGGTAACTATTCGTTATGTCTATTATTTTTATCAAGATTAAGTACCCAACTTTTAAGTTGTAAACTTGTTTTTGAGGTACACCATTCATCATTAAATAGCGATCATATTCTATCAAATGATAGTGAGAATTTTATAGTAAATGCAAGTCTTTATAGACTGAAACCTAAATAGCCATAATTCTATGTCAATGAATGCTTGCATCTAAACTAAAGTTTTTTTAAGTATTTTACGAATCATGATTATTTTCATACGATGGATTGATTACCTTAAATGTTATCCACATTGCTGTATTTTTAATTACCCAACAAATGCAGTTATAAATAAATAGGTTATATGTAAAAAGATGAAAAAAAAAACACTGCAATAACAAATATTTTTTTTCTAGCAAGAAATGTTTATTTGATTCAAACACCCATTTACAATATTTCAGTCATTTTGGGGACTATATATTCATGAGTCAGATATTGAGCTGCTTCATGCAATATCACTCCCAACAGAAAAAAAAAGTGACATAACTTGTTTCCCAAAACTTATCACATTATCCCGAGTCTCAGACAAGGACGCTTCACCAGTTCTATTTTAAAGGACTATGGTACGAGTATGTCCATGAATTGAACTTACATCCTCGGGGTTAGGGAGAGAATACTCTAGGCACTCGGCCAACAAGACAGACTGGAGATGTTTCTAGGATTACAAGTAGCGAGAATCAGAAATTCATACAGTAGTTAATTCAAGCCTATTGAGAAATATACTGTTTAACAAGTTAGATCTCAAGCCGTTAAAGCAGATGCCTTCCTAGCGTACTTCAAGTAGCCAATATTGGTAAGATAATGTATAAGTGTGGTGTATCATCTGGTTGAGTTCCAAACTTGTAAGCGCTGTGTCTCGGGTTCAAATCCCGATATATCTACACATTTTCTAATCGTGTAATTTAATGTCTAATTAGTCCCTTGTCGCTGTGAATTAGACCCTTGTCGCTGTGAGATTTTTGTAAACATTCCAAGAATGAAATCTGTATAGTACTGGTTCAAGTCCTTGCCTAACTGAATTGCCGATACAGAACAGTTTTCCAGTGTATATCTGACTTGGGTAAATCAAGAACATCGGTTACTTTTCATGGAGACATTTCAAATATGGCTTGTGCCCGGGCATATTGTTAAACTGCCAAAAAGTATTTTTTTATCGAGAGATAGTTTTGCCGATGGTCTGGTGGATCTTCAGCTCTGTATGTAGGGGGTCTGAGATGGGTTCAAATCCGGATCATGGTGTACATGTTTCTAACCTGGTAAAATAACAGCATGTAAGTAATCCTGATCAGTGTGAGATTTGTGTAAGCAGTCCTGTAGATAAGTATGTCGAGCTCTCGCGCTGTAAGCTGTAAGGATCGAATCCTGGTCTGGTTGCAATTCTTTGTTCACAAACTTACTGGCTTCATCTGGTGCTAAAAGTGGAGCGATTTAAGTAAACTTTCCATTATATATCAATCTTTATTTTGTCAAGAACATAGAAAATTCCTCTGTTCTGTCTTGAATTTAGAGATTTGTGTCACTTGTCTGGTAGCTCGACTATCCTGTTAGATTCTAAATTTTTGTCTGGCTTTTCATACTAGGTAATATAACAGACCACCGGAATGAGATTTGTTTTTCAGTCTGTAGAGCTATCACATTGTATGCCAAGGGTCCTGGGTTCGAATCCTGCTCCGGCTTCACATTCTTTTTCACCTGGTTGTATTTGGTGCCAAAATGGCTCCGTTTCAGTACATTTCATCTGTATATATCGCTCATTGGTTTGTCAAACACATAGGAATATGTTTTGTCTTATGAATTAAGGGACACATTCCAAATGAAGCACGTGGTTCTAAATAAGAAATTTGAGTACATTGCTCTCGCCTGATTATTTTGCTATTACCGTTTATACATGTGCTGCCATTGGATTTACAAAAAAAAAAAAAAAAAAAATGTCATCAGTCCATTGACCCTAGGGCCTAAAAAATTCAGAATTTAAGGTGGCTGTTATTTTCTATGGCCTTTCATTAACCCATAAAGTATTAATGAATCATTTGAACAAGCGGTCATTATTCGAATTCTTGATCTTGACGACTCTTACTGAAACCATTTGAGGGGTCATGAGTTAAAATTTTTATATGATACTTACGTGAATAAAATGTCTCTTGAGTGAACATTATGATGGTTTTGTTGTATGATTCTCAATCTCGTATTATATCTATCATTGTTCATATTTTTTTTCCAGTGGAAGTGAGTTATATTTTACACGATTATAAATATATGTACTGCTTAAGGATCTCTAGAAAAAAGCTTAGTCAATGATCTGGAAATACGAGGGCGATCAATAAAAAGATAGATAAACACATAAATAAATGTAGATGTAACGCCATTGATTTGAATCTTATAGATTGGCTATTTGTTTGTCTTGGGGATAGAAAAAAAAAACGAATTTAATAGCAATAACAATGAAAAGAAAATATATTGATCGTTCGGATAAATATTGATTTGCAAATTACTTTCTGCATCTTTATTATTAATGGATAGGTTTTCTTTGAAACAAGACACCATGTTCTCTCAGAACATTCCATTTACATCACAAGCATCCGAATACATGTTATAATCTATGATTTGAATTCGGTTTTTAACGTAGTGGTGGAGGTGTATTAGAAATAACGAAATACACAAGCATTATTTAAATACACTTCTTATGTATAGGTATACAAATTTAACAGGATAATTTTATTAAACGTTTGATTAAAATGATATCATATAATTTGTATTTGAAAAGCTTTAGTAAACTATATATTTTTGTGGCTTTCATTTTGGCAGTATCAATATGATTAAGGTAATTTTACTATTGCATTCGGTAAGTATAGCTTTACCAATACCCAAGATAAAGTAGATCTAAATTGACAGATTTTGCTTACTTTACATTTTCTAAGTAAGATACTGTGGCGAATATATCGAGTAGATATGTAAATGTTGTTTGGTTCTTAACGAAATTGTGAAAATATTGGAGTTTTCTCTCTTAGCCGACATATTTCAAAATGAAAAAAATAAACCTCAGAGCTTCTTCTGCGTAGTAATACTACAAAAGGTTAAAAATGACGCGCAAGGCTGTCGACAATCGAATTAGAATTGCAGTACTAAAGACTGCTTGCTCATGCGTGCTCGCATTCTAAAGACTTACATCGTTGAGGAAAAGTTTGCATTATGCACTAAAATCGATTCTTACAAATATAACATGTCACAATTACCGGCACCATCCAACTTTGGACATTGAGGTCCGCAACTGCAATCGCGGCAAGCATGCATTTTGTGGAAAATGATAATAAAGAAGTCGTTCGAAATACTGGAACTTCCCTTCTTCAGTTATAATAAAAAGTAAAACAATAACAATTAAAAATCTTCGGAAGCATAATTAACGTAAGCATATACCATCAGTTTATTCTATTTCATGACATTCCTTCAAATCAAATAGTTCGCTAGAAGGTTAATGAATGAAATATTTTAAAAAGCTTCTCAGTGATTCAAAGAAGGCATAACGTGTTATTTATCTTCAACCTTATTTTTACAAAATAGATGCACATCGGGTAAAAATCGGACAAATATATTTTATAGTCTTAAAATATTTGTGATACGTATCGCGATATGCTTGGAGAATATCGCGACAGATCGCGATACAAATTTCTTGCGATCAATCAATCCCTTTATAGAAATATAAAATCACATTTTTTAAATAAAATTATATCAATTTATTTCATCCATTTTTACACGATTATTGTAGGTCCAGATGATATTAACAATAATTGGACATAGCAATATTGATAACATATGACACTATCCGAGTCGTCGGTGTTGATGTACATCAATTTTGAGAACTTTCAAAATCGATGTAATATCACTAAAGTTTTAGAAAAAAAAATCATAATTATATAGTATAGTCTTTATAATAATATGCTGGATATAATGGCTCTTGACGTTAAACTGCATTTACATTTGAGTTCTTAGTAACTAGGTAACTACGAATACGTAGTAGAATGTAATTTCGTCTTTAGATGTATTTTTTTTTCTCTAGCGGACAGATTTTTCTAAGATTTTAAAGAAAAGTACTTTAGACTATAGATACAAGATATTTGAATTAACATAGGGGTTACCATGCTTGTTTTAATTGTTAAGCTGATGGTAAGCAATGTGTTACTTATAATGCATTGTTTACGTTACAAGCGAAAATACTGTCAAACATGCATGGGAAATACAATACGAGCTCACAATTTCCATTAGGTCAAGACCAAAATGTAAACAAAATCTACCCAAAGCACCAAACACAGCTGCAGAGAACCATTTACAGTTGTACTCTTGTGAAGCCGGTAGCTATTCAGATGAGAAAAACTTAATGCATTTCATGCCAATGCTGTTTACACTACCATCTCCAAATGAATGAAATACTGTCGGTAGGACGTTAAACCCAATAAACAAACATCTCATCTATTTTAAGTAGAATGTTAGAGGAAAATCCAAATTTTAAGATGTAAGTTTTAAAGATATTATCAAAAGTACATTTGCCAGATTTTGAATTTTGAAGGTCAAACTAGTCATATTTCATTGATTCTTGAGTTAATTAATTATTGGTAATCAGTTGTAGGCAGCGGAAAAGCAATTGTGTCAATGGTTGAACATGTTGGCAGATGACATTTGATCTTCAATTTTAAACATTAATCCCCCTTGTTAAAAAGTAAACATTATCGAGTCGCTCAAAGAATGTAGTTTCACAAACTTGATTTTGAAAGTAAAAAAGAAACAAGCGTGTGTCTTGATTTTAGAAAACGTGATATTACTCCTAAACCTTTTACTTTGAGAGGTCACGGCGCTTAGTTACAATGCATAATGCAACCACATAACCTTCACATAATTTAGGTATTCTTACAAGATTGATCCGCCATGCATGACGTCCCAGAATCGAATCTCATTCTAAATAAGTGTCTACATATTTTTTTAATTTGCTTCCTTTTTTCACTGGCTAGTATTTTTACAGCTCCACAGTTTATCAACAAATACTTTTTCAAGTATTATTCTTAAATAATGGACAATTTAAAATATTCATAGAATATTTAGAGAGGGTTTCTTTGACAGCATATTATTGCTTTTACCTCGTGTATATTTATTGTAATCGTTTTACCTTCTACAGTTCTTTAACTTTGATATATATGTATATGATTTCATCCTCTCACATACGTCATTTAATAAATGCATAATTTGTTGATTTCTGAAATGTATTGTTTAAGCCGACATTATTATTCTTTCTCCATAATACGTTAGGTTAGTATGGTTCGTGATTACATTACACATATCAAAATATAACCTCACGGAACAGGGCACCAACATATTTGAACTATATGTGTTTCTAAAACCTATTATTTTTTGTATTTTGCATTGCTTATATCCCGTAGTTAACATACATCGGCCTCTCTTTTTAACTAAATGAGTGAGTATACAGTATCATTGTAGATTCGTAATTCATGATTCGTATTTCTTTATGCTTTATTAATCCCATTTTTTGAGTAACTTGTGTGAATTTGGTTTCTGAACCTTTCTGTTTCGTTTTCTATCTAACTAATGTATTCAATTGTGTATACTTAAATTAAAACCTAGACAAGTAGTTTTGTGTTCAAAATTCCCTTTCTGCAGCAAACACAACGAACTTGAGACAAAATACCAACACATCCACTTGGTGGCGTTCACAGGTTGGTTATAAATCATAGCACAAAGAAAGTCATGACTTGTGTATTAAAACTAGCAGATGAACAATGCGCATGTGTCTGTTTATGGACATTCTTTATAAAACAATGTAAGTTATTTCTTAATGGATATCAATATGTTTCTCTAAACTGAAGAAAATCACACGGCAGTCTGTCTTGATAGTTAAGTGAATAGCGATTGTTTATTTCCTTGATGATTGTGCGTGATAGAGTCAATAATTTTCTGTAGATCAAGACACTACAAAAGCTAAATCATGACGTGCAAAAATGTCAATATTTCGTTTAATCGCTAGTTTCGTAAACGCACCTCTACGGAATCAGTTAAATATAGCAGACGATACCCCTGAAGGACAGGTTCGGCAACATGTTCAGGTTAGCGATTCGGTAAAGACCCTATGAGGTTAGGGCATGCGCGATAAGTTAATTAATCCAAATAAATATTTTATTAGTCCTAATATAGTTTCAGTACTATGTGTGACAATATTACCTGTGATGGGGAAACCAATCATTGTTTTCGACATTGGTAGACATTATGAAAGTAGAATTAAATTCTTAGTCAGTGACCATATGTGAACGAGTTGATTGAAACACAGTAGGGACAATGGTGATCACAAATGGAAGTTTACGTATCCGCTTTAATAAAACTGTTATTGCACATATCTAAACAAATTGAAATTAATGCAATTTACTGTTTTAGTGTGGAAAACGTGTTTCTCTATTTTATACTGACAGAAATACATGCTAATGAATCAAAAGAATCAAACAGCAACACATTAATTTCAGTTTTAAATATTGTGATTCTTGTTACCCAAAATTTAAAACTATTTTTTTTTTCTCTTTTTCTTGCAAAGTTTATGTGAATACCGAATACCCGAAAATAATAGAAGCTGCTAAAGTACATATCACTCTGCAAAAGCCGGGATTATTGCATTACATTTTGATCATTATAAGCAATAGAATCAGCCTGTTTGTCAGGTAAGCAATTATGATTTATCCAAATAAAAAAAAAAAAAAAAAAAAAACAAGATTTATCGTTACCTAACAAAAACATTGTGATGTAAGTTTTAATCTTCAATACACATTGGCACATATTTACAAATTGAGCAACTGAACATTCCAAGTTTCCAGTTGTATGTACCATTATTATGCATAACCTATTTGACATACTAAAATTGATTAGTGATTACCTATCAGCGGATGTTCACTGTTTGCGACACATTCCTGCCATTGTTCATAGTCTTCCTTGCTTCTTGCCTTAAACTGCAATGAAAAGGTAATTAATATTTACATTCAGGTGAGCACACATTTTCATTGTCAGTTTTATCAATTTTTATTAACTTGGATTGAAGAAGATACAATTACAACACCAAATTCACAAATATGTCGATAATTCCACATAACCTTTCAATACAATCAGCCCATACAAATGAATTTAAGACCAAGCATTTCTTATCGCTTACTAGTCAATTACATGTATATACTTCTTCTACAGCTCCCGCGTGGTTAGGAGTTTAATAAAACCAACTAGAAGTAAAGATAAACACCTTTGCCAATATTCATCAATCTCGGATATATACTTTCGGATCAATGATTGCCACATGTTTTTCAAATGGGCGGACAGACCGACACATTACGTTTACTAATATAAATGAAAACCAGTAATCCTTTTGTATTCTTGTCGATAATAAAAACATAATTTTACCTGAAACTTCTTGTTTGAATCTTCTCGGTATAGCTCAAAACATAGTTCTTTCTCTTTCTTCTCTCTAGTGAGATTTGGGGCATTCCTGAACTTGTAGCCTTTAATAAAGGACAGCGATAAAATTGCACAAATACTCTTAGAATGTCATATGTGATAAGCGTGAATAAAAAAATCAGCTCTCGGTCAATTCGAGCTCGTGTTACAGTCCGATCTATGCACAGATTTCCAACAGCCTAAATTGCTTACAGAAATAAGTTGTCCGTAGTCTTTTCAAATGCTTCAATCACAGAAAGAAACAGTCGCATTAAACATGTTTTGAAATGGAGTTCAGTTTGTTTCATAGTTGAACTGATTGCATTGAAATTTGTTGTACCCGTATCAGTGAAAATTCCTCAAACGTAAGACACACTTTGACATGTAATAAACTAAAACAACTAAATTTGATTTTATATTACAGACACAGAAATAGTACATTTCTTTTTTATAAGTGTGTAGACGCCATAACGCACGTATACTAAACTTGTTTCATATACATTATTGCGAATCAAAATAAGTCATATAAAAGCCAAATAAATTCTGATAATACTCCAATTCAATAACTCTAAATATATTTGCGAAATCATATGACATCCTTTTATATATATATATATATATATATATATATATATATATATATATATATATATATATATATATATACTGACTTCTGTATCAAGTATATGTATTATTTCAATTATATTTCACAAATGAGTATTGATTAAATTCCTCCACTATATAAGAATCAGTGTAAGAACAGTCCATTCAATCATAGTTTTGTTCTTTTTACAACATTTTCTTCAGATACCTGATAATTTAAAGGCTCTCTCCTGTGTTTTGTCAGACCGTTTAGTGAAAATGAAGAAAATTCCGTTCTGTATCACACACCAGCGAGTCTTGAACAACCCAAATATGCCTAAAAGAACAAAATTATTATATTGCAAATTCTTTAATATTTTTGTAATGTTCTTTAGAGAAAGAAAATAATTTTCGGTTAATGAGTAAGCTTGATGTATATTACTAGGTATAAATAAGGTTACGCTATGAATACTGAAGATGTATGTATTATTAATAAATTGTAAAAAATAGTTAAATCGTCTTCGTGTTGTAAATTTTTATCGCACAAAATATCTTCCTTGTCACCCATATAAATCTGGATTTGGTAAACATTAAAAAAAAATAAAAAATCATTAAACGATATTACCAGTGCATACTTGAGCCCGATACTATTCTTTCAGTAACGATATTTTATAGGATATTGGTCTACACAATGAAAACAGGGACCTTGCAAAACTCTTTCCTGTAAGGTCAATCTGAATGATTGGAGTTAGATGTCACGAGAAATCTGTTAATTCTTCATTACCTGTTTTTTCTTCTTCAATATATCATATTCTATTGTGACAAATAAGTAAGAAGAACCGAAGACACGAAATCTTTGTATACCCAGTTTGAAATTATTATATCCACCTCAATTTGGTCTTAAATTTAATGAAATATGATTTATAAATGCTGATTCAAGAGAATAAAATCATTCAAAATGTAAAATAGTATATCAAGGATAGAGACTTAACATTTATCCTCCACGAGGGTTTTATATAAGTATAAATTTAACAGATTTGTGATGAACTATGACGGAATGACATAATCGTTGAATTTTATTTCTGGTTTGGGTATGGTAGGTTGAATAAATGTTCAAATGAATTTATAAACGGAACCGGCTATTAAATCCACTTATGGATAGATAAACATTTAAATCGTAATGGTCAAGCTTATATTGTCTCCTATTAATTATCATTATTAAAATTACCCGTTTTTTCTTCAGTTAGTCCACTGAACGTTTGCTCCTTTAAATCGGTTGCAGCAAAAATAGGTATTTCATCTGATGAAAATAATATTATACATTTTAATTTTAAATACTTTTGGAGGGTTACGTGAGATTCATTTGAACATATTGCAACTGAAATAAATAAGATTTTTCATTTCGATTTATGTTTCTGTTGATTTAATTAATTTAGCAATTAGATTTAGTTATGTATATATATCCTATTCAATAGTACATCTTGAAGTATATGTAAATTTGAAATCAGCATAAATTGTCCCCATTTATTTACATCTGATCTAATTTGGACAAAATATAAATTAATAAATAATGCATAGAAATTAAGTTAATGACATAGACTGTAAACGTGAACACAGCTATCATTGTTACCTGACATAAACGATGCGTAAATATTGTCTGGGTAAGTTGACGTCATGTTCTCTGTTTCGTTTAGACCGAATTCCTCAATGTTGGCATTGGCTGCAGAATCTGTGCCTATGTCACAGCAATGGAATTGTATTATATATATTCATAACTAATATTTTTATGAACACATTTTTGTGAATCTACTTAAAGTATATTAAAGTCAAAATTTAAATCCGCATTGCGTCAGTTTTCAATTCTTTAAATCTTCTCTAATTTGAACATATACATTTTGTTAATTGATTCAAACTTTGCAAGCAAATATTATTGGCCAGGAATCGCCAATGCACATACTTTAGTATTGCTTATATGTTTATATTAAATATAAATGTAGAGACACAAAGATGAAGAATATAATTTACGCTCACAACATGGACATTAAATGTGAAAACAGAAATCAGTGGTACCTGTCTCAAACGGTGCGTCCGTATTTTTATGGTCAGTTGTTGGCATTGTCAGTGATTCGTGTTGACCTACTGCCTCATTGTCTCCACTCAGAGCAGAATCTGCTCCTTTATCATAGCAATTAGATTTAGTTATAATTCATTGTCTTTTTATTTACATCGGATACATTCGGACAAACACATCGTCGTTACATGAATCAAACAGTGCATTATGTATATCATTAGTTATGTTTGGCCATTTTATGTACATCAATGTTGCACATTTATTTATATTTCCTATAAATATAATCGCATCCAGATAAAAAAGAAACTACGCTCACGACATGGGCATTTCATATGAACAAAGTGATCGTTGTTGTCAAACGTTGCGGAGGTATTTTCTGGGTTAATTATCGTCAAATTTGAATCAATTCCCATTAAAATAGACATATTAATCATTGTTACATGCCTAAAACGGTGCATGCAAATATAATTGTTATGATGTGGTCAGTTTCCATGCTTTATTATTTATAATATGCATGTATTTGGTATCTATATAGAAAAGTAAGAATTAAAATGAAATATATTGAAATTACGCTCACGACATGGGCATTAACTGTTACTGCTACCGCCACTGACGGTGGAAGGATATTGTCTAGATCAGTTGTGGCCATTTTCATTGTTTCGTGTAGACCTATTGTTTCATTACTGACAATCAATGCAGAATATGCCAACGCACCATTAATTATCTTTTACAGAGATATTTTCCGTGTTTGAAGTTGACAATTAATGTACACTACTCTTAAACATATTTAACCTTCATACATGAAATAAATTATATAATACATAGTATCCTATGACCTTCGGATGAATGGTCTTGTACATTGAGCAAGTACATTGTTTCGACTTTTGTGTTTGATTAATTCAAATTAAAGTTAAATTCTGCATGTCTATTATTTATCTAAAGAATGTGTCAACTCTTGTATCTTTAAGGTAACCAATACAATATTCAAATGTGTTCATTGTACACCAACTGATTGTTGGAAAAAAGCTGAGTGCAAGCTTTCATATACTAAGAACAAATGATCCTGTTCCTCAAAGTCAAAGGATACTTGCAATTGCATCGAAGTTGTTTTAACAATTTGAATGATCATAATTATTAAGTAATGATTGATAGATTACCCTAAATTAAAGGCTCCGAACAGTAGTCTTATGTTTATGTTTACCTGTAATTTTTTCGCATGTTGTACATTTGGAACAATCCCATGTACTGCTACATGCACGGCAGATTGACTGGTGGCCACAAACTAGGACTTCGGTATCCGCTTCCTCAAAAACTTTCTTGCAGCTGACACAACGAACTGTGCAGCTGACACAACGAACTGGATATAGAATTCCAACACATCATCCATAATCCTTTATTGAGGTATGTTTTTTGTTGCGATAAACGCTGGGTTAAAGTTTTAACATTTTTTAATATTGAGTACGAAACAAGTTCTTACAACTTTTATTTATCATGCTCAATGGCTCTGGTGGCAGCGTATGTGGTCATTATTGTGGGAGGTATCCGGAGAGCCCTGAGAAATGCAGGTGTCTTGACGGGCAACCACTATCACATACGTGACATGGAATCGAACCCAGGACGCATTGGTGAGAAGCGAAGCGTTTAACCACTCTGCTATCAAGGCGCCAAATTATCACTGGATTATCAATGTTTACGTTTCAATCCCCTTAACTTCCTCTATCGCGCGGTACACGAAATAAACAAATAATGCAAAATATCGTGCGAGTGTCGTTTGGTTTCTTATGTCGATCTGCGTACAGTGTTTCTGAGCCTGAGTTCGATTTATTAAAAATAAGAACACATTTCTGCAAATGTTCTTTTTTATCTAACTAATGAGTCTAACGGAACTGCAGATTTCTGTTCATATTTACCTGTAACTTTTCCGCATGTTGTACACGTTGAACATTCCCGTGTACTGTTACATGCACGACAGACTGACTGGTGGCCACAAACTAGGGGTTCGGTATCCGCTTCCTCAAAACCTTTCTTACAGATGGCACATCGAACTGGAGATAAAATTCACAATCCATCAATATTCTTATAGAAGTACCGTATGTTCCTTTGTTGAATTATATACGCTTGGTTATTACTTTGTACAATGCTATCCCTTTAACGATGTGTATGGCATGATACACTGCAAGCTTTTGTATACTTAGAGCAACTGAGCCTATAACTCCATGTCAATGGATGCATAGAGTTGCAATGAAGATGTATAAAGCATTTGAAATATTATGATTATTTTTAATGATGTGTTAATTAACTTAAATCAAAAGTTCGGAACAGTAGCTATCTGTTTATATTTATCTGTTTTTCTTTTGCATGATGTACTTATTGAACAGTCTCGTGTTCTGTTACATTCAAGGCAGACTGACTGATGAAAACAAACTAGGGGTTCGATATCCGCTTTCTCAAAAGATGTCTTGTAGATGACACATCGAACTGGAGTTAAATTTCACAAACCATCAAAATTTTATAGAAGTACCGTTTATTCCTTTGTTGAAATATATACGCTTGGTTATTACTTTATACGATTCTATCAATTTAACCATGTGTCTGGCACGATACACTGTAAGCTTCCTCAAAAGATTTCTTGCAGATGACACAACGGACTGGACATAGAATGGCAGGTGTTGTATGTTTAAGGTTATCAATCCCTCATTAAACTGTGATTAAGATCCATGTATTGTTGAAATTTTATAGAAATGCAGCAGTTTCTAAACTTAATGTTCCTTACTTTTCCAAATCAATGGTTGCTTGTATTTAAATAAAGTTGTTTTATTGGTCATGATAATAATTAAAAAAATTGAATGGGTTACCCTAAAATCAAAGCCCTTAACAGTAGATTTCTGGTCATATTTACCTGTATTTTTTCCGCACAGTGTACACGTTGAACAGTCCCGAGTACTTTTACATGCACGGCAGACTGACTGATGTCCACATACAAGGGGTTCTGTATCCGCTTCCTCAAAACCTTTCTTGCAGTTGACACAATAAACTGGATATAGAACACCAACTCATTAGCAATCATTATGATTGAGATACCGTTTTTTCATTTGTTGGAATATACATATGATACTTTCTTTGTACGATTCAATTATTTCAACAACATGTTTGGCGCCGTATATTAAAAAAAAACTTTCTAAGGCACGATATCGTTGGAGTTTTGATTGTCTGGTTGTGTCAGTCAGTTTACATTGCTTCCAATTCTGGGTTCGGTTAATTAAAATTGAAGCAAATTTCAATCAACGCCTAGTTCGTTTTGTTATCTAGATAATGAGTCAATCCTTTTATGTTTAAAGTAATCCATCCGTCTTTGAATTGTTATCACGCGATTTGTAAGATTTTATAATAAATGCAGTTTTCATATACATTGAGCAAGAGAGCCTGTCACTCCAAATCTATTGATGATTGCATTTCATTTGCAATGAAGTTGTTAAAAATTTGAAAGTTCATGGTTATATTTCACTACTGGATGGATAACCTTAAACAAAACTCTCAGTACAGTAGTTTTCTTTTTATATGTACCTGTATTTTCTCCGCATGTTGTACATGTTGAGCAGTCCCGTGTACTGTTACATGCGCGGCACACTGACTCGTGGCCACAAACTAGGGCTTCTGTATCTGCTTCATCAAAACGTTTCTTGCAGGTGACACAATGAACTGGATATAGAATAACAACACATCATCAGCATCTTTTATAGAGGTTCCTTATATTCCTTCGTTGAAATATTTGTTTACGCTTGATTGTCACTTTGTAAGATTTTAATCACTTTAATCCCATTCATGGCGCAGTACACGAAAAAAAAACACACATAGGACACATGATTGTGCGTGCCTCGTTTGGTTCCTTTGGCTATCTAAATACATTTTTCCGTTTAATTCTTCCTTTTTTTTATTTCTCTGTTGTTGTTTTTTTATATAAGAAATGGGTTGTTCCTCTGGTGAAATAATCACTTGATGGCACATCCCTTTAACAACATGTTTGTCGCGATACATGAAATAAACTCAATTAAATGGCAGAATATAGAACGACTTTCGGTTGGTTAGTTGTGTCCTTCAATATACATTGTCTCCGTTTCTGAGTATGATAATTTAAAATTGAATATGTCTGTATTTATTTTTTCTAAATAATGAGTCAGTCCTCTTATCTTAAAGCTAATCCATCTATCATTAAATTGTGATCATGGTTTATCAAGTAATTAATGAAATTTTATAGTAAGTACAAGCCTGGTCATGTTGAACAGTCCCGTGTACTGTTACATGCAAGGCAGACTAACCGGTGGCTACAAATGAGGGGATCGGTTTCTGTTTCTGGCAGATGACACATCGAACTAGATATAGAATACCAACACATCATCAATAATCCTTTATTGAAGTATGATGAGTTGTTGAAATATACGTTTGGTTGTCACTTTCTTTGGTTGTCAATCCGCTAAACGACATTTTTCCCGCGATACATAAAATATATGCAGGCTATTATATACTTAGAACAAAGGAATATATAACTACATGTCAATAGTTGCTTTCATTTGCATTAATATTATTTTAAACATTTGAATGATTATGATTTTACTTGAATGATGGATGGGTTACCATAACTCTGAAAAGTAGTTTTCTGTTCATATTTACCTGTATTTTTTCCGCATTTTGTACACTTTGAACAGTCCCGTGTACTGTTACATGCACGGCAGACTGACTGATGGTCACAAATGAGGGGTTCGGTATCCGCTTTCCCAAAAGCTGTCTTGCAGTTGACACAATAAACTGGATATAAAATACATATTAACATATCACCACTAATCATATATAGATGGATGTTCCTCGTTTGAAATATACCCTTGGTTGTAAAAATTAAATCATTAAATTGGTTGTCATTATCATTCAAATCAAAAGGGTACAGTCATATATAAATAAGGAACTATGTTCCTAATTGTTAAAATACATGCATTCATGATTATTCACACATGTAAGTGAATCAGCATCCATTTTATTCGATTTTATCTTGCAGCTCATACAACGGAATTGAAATGTAGCAAAATATATCATTTTTTTTCAACAAAAACATGTGAATGACAGTAATATTTTGATTTATACATAAACCAGGAAATCAGAATCAGATTGTATCAAAAATGTATCAACAACATTTGATAAAACAACGTGACATGAAATGATATTCACTGTGCTCGAATTGTATGCAATGTTTTTATATTCATTGTAACAGTTATATTAAATGACTAAAGAGTCATCTCTCGTTACAAAAATAAATAAATAAAAGGCACACATGGTTACTTCTAATACCTGATAGTCAAATTTATCTGGATAAAGGATTTAAATATCAACATGATCATATTTATTCATAATATGAGTAAAGATATAATTTAAAAGGGAGAGAAGCAATGGCTTCATTTTAAAAGAAATTGCACATTTTTATGTGAACCTGAACACATGAAATATATATTTTTCATTTACGAACGTAACACATCAATTTGCTTATTTTTGTTTTCAATTATAATTTTCATAAAAAAAATATTTACTATACATTGTGACCATACTTTTTTAATGGACATTTAAATCCGCCCATGAGTTAACCTGATCATAATTAGCTTATGATCCTTTTAAATGGACTATGGGTTCATTCAAGGCTAATATCTCACCTGTAATCAGTCTGCACGATGAACACATACAATCCCACTTTCCGCTACATTCACGACATACACGCTGGTGATTGCAAGCAAGGGGCATCGTATCAACCTTATCAAACGCGTTTGTGCACATGTCACAAAAAACTGAAAGGCATATCATCGCCATTTAAATGATTTGTTGTAGGAATGCTAATTAATTATCGATTATTTAGAAGTTAATAAATATTAACGGATAGAACTTATATTTCTAGAGCGTTTACCACTTAAACTTCAGTCGACCATTAAAACATTAGATTACATCCAAAAATTACTTTGTTTTTCTTAATGTTCCCAAACTGTTTTTGTTTCATACTTTTTTTTTCAATTTTCGTGACAGTATTTACTACATTTGCATTTAACATAATCAATAAGTGAAAATTACACCTGTAATTACGTCACAATATGAACAAGCACGGTCCCACTCTCTGCTGCACCCACGACATGGACCATGATGACGGCAACCAAGAGGAACCATATCCGCTTTATCAAAATATTTCTTGCAACTGTCACAGCAAACTGTAGGGTGCATTTTTGACAGTAAATATTTTTTCAGCAAAAGTTATATAATGCTACTGATAGATACAACAAAAATGCCGATTTGAAACCGCGTTATAAAAGCAAAAAGAACGGAAATACACAATAGGTATTGAAATTTATAGGATAATGAAATGCTTAAAGAGTGAACTCGAAAATAATGTATCGATAAATAAATTGAACGTAAGATGTATGATAAATAAATTGAAAGTAAAATGTATCGATCATTAATTGAACGTAAAATGTATCGATAAATACATTGAAAGTAAAACGTATAAATAAATAAATCGAATGTTAAATGAATCGATAAATAAATTGAACGTAAAATGTAACGATAAATAAATTAAAGGTAAAACGTAAAATATAAGCCAGTGTCCCCACTTTTTTCAAACGAGTCTTTATCATCTGTCTGCATATGGATGCTTTGAGAGTGCTGTTCAGATGGATCCACTGCGTACACACTGATAGGTTGTCCAAACATAATCTTAGGAACACTCAAGGCCTTTTCCGCTCCTATATTGCACAACAAGAATACAGAATACACACAGACAAAACAATATTTGAATGTGTATGTTTATAGTTAGGATCCTTATCTATACATTGATATATGTGCATCGTGCAGTTAGTAAAATCTAATTTAAGATAGAATTTTCTATTGACCGAGAAGGCAAGGCATGCACCACAAGAACCATTTTTGGTATTTTCTAACACTGTCATAATAGCATAGCAAGATAAGCAATTAATTAAAAAAGATCATGTTTTCGACCTTTTTATTTAATGCCCACAAAATCAATTTTTATGCGAGATTGGTTTAAATTTAGTTTATAAATGAGATTAATAACACTAATAATGTCATTTTTTTCTAATCCGCTTTTGGAATTAAAATGTCGCGTTTGCATTTTTTTTATTATCTGTATGTTTTGTCTAAAATGACGTAATGGGGAAAACAATCAGTATATATACCATATAAAACATCAAGTAATTCAAAAGAATTGGAAATAAGTATCTTAACACTTTTTGTAGCTTTATTAGACAATTGGTTTAAATGACGTATATTATCCGTGCTGTTACAACAATTCATTCCAAAGAGGAAACCTTAATTGAAATGCTAAAAGTGGTACCATTTTGTTTTTGAAGCTCACCTTTAGCTTCAAGGAACGTCACAAAGGATTCGCCTTCACACATTGTAACATTTTTTACTCTCTCCTTGGTATAGTTCTCGAAAAACATCGCAATGAAAAGTATATCATGGAATGGATCCAGAACTCGAACTGTATTTTTTAAATTCATTTGTTGGCCTGCAGTTTGTCCGGAAGTCAATGCACCCTGACATGGATCTGTAAGTAAGGATTGTCCTGCACCATCTGTTAGGATACACTTATTATACACATAGTCGACATACCACCAATACATCATAATACCACCTCCATGATAGACAAACATTATAATAGGAAACGATCAATGTAGACTCATAAGTTAATACATACATGCTGCAGTCTTTGCAAGTTAAGCTTTTTAACGTATCCCTTTAACTACAAGTCCAACATTTTTTTCGGTTTTCTTTTGCGTTTAAATATGAGCATTAAGACGGTACTCTAATCAAATAAGTGTAAGTGGCACATGACACCTAGATAAAACCCTGTGTAACTTAACTCTCAAATGTAATATCCAAGTGACACGACATTGAAACGAAGAGTTACAAGAAACTAATCTTGTAGGTTGACGATTTATTTATCAAAGGTATATTCTGCTGTATCTAAATTAAATGTGTAATAGTTGCCATAGATTGAAAGGTACATTTTTGGTGTTTCGTACCTGTCCAAATATAGTTTCCTTTCTTATCATATCGTAATGAAAAATCAATTCTAAATTATGCAAGCTGGTGACTATTCATATACATTTTCCTTACACCACTTGAACATATCTCCATCACTTCATATTCCTGCAAATGACCTTACAATACATGTTTATATATCAAAGTAAATTACATGAATATGTGAAATAATTGCCTCTCAGTTGAACTATAATAGAGAACTATAATAGTGAAGCATTATAAGTGCATACACCAATTTAATATATATATTTCTTTCACCTCTTGATTTGGGATGAGATGATGCAGCTCCGTTTGGAGGATGTCCCTCTCGTGACATGGTGTATCAGGGATACAGGACTAGTCCCTGAAATTTTATAATGGTATTCGAGAATATCCCCGAGTAAATGAATTCTGAATTCAATTATTACATCTAAAACATATATATAAGATCTGATATGAATTGTTATTTCTTTTTAAAATGTACAAAACGAGTTCATAAAAAAATGTTACTAAGCAAGCCTCTGAACGGGTTTAGTAGAAATTGATATCAAATGACAATTCATGTCAGATTCTTTTTATCATATGATATATACTTAGAGTAAATCACGATTATAGCAACAAATAAAACATTAAAAAATGTAATCAATCACTAAGAAAACAGTTTCAAATAATAACTGAAAATACCGATTTAACGTTTGTATTTTAATCATTTTCAACACCATATGAATAATGCATATATTTAATCAAAGTTAGTTGCATCAAACACATTTAATCCAGCTGTTTAAGATCAACATAATGCATATATAAAGAATACAATCGCGTGACGCAGGTTGATGTAATTCGACCCAAAAGCTATAAGAAACGTGTTAAATGTAAGAAAATATGTGATGGTTATATAGAACCTGAAAAAGCAGCTTGAGCATAATGTCGAAATGATATATCCCAGTATTTCTTTATGAAATATATACAATGGCACATTATTCAACGTATCATTAGTGTTATATTTAAATGATACTTATTAATCTCTTTTCTTATCTGAATTATGATCATTCGATATTTCCAGGTGACACATACGAGTTGGTGTGTTTCTGACATACTCAAAGCATATTAACGTTTTGAAGTTAAATGCAGTAACGACATCTGTAATGTCTTTGCTATTGTAAATTTTGCAATTTAAATATTACTTTTCTGCTTCAAATATGCAAAATAATAAACACTGTTTTCATACCTAAAGTTTTAAGTTTTTTTTAAATATACTACATCTCAGGCTAAAAAGAAAACACTAATTTACCCGAAATGGTGAATGTCTACGTAATCGCGGACACCAAAGCCCACATATACGAAATTATTGTGAACAAAACATATCACAATGGTGTTTACAAGTGCATTTTAAATCTGAAATACCACTTTTCAAATCACCAGTTCGCAGTTATTTTAATGTCAATAAACACATTTCTTTCGAAATGAAAAAGTTTTCAATGATGTGTACCTACTTTTAAGGCACATCGAGACACTTACGAAGCAGAATCCTCTTCAGCCTTCGAGTCACCGTGTGCAATTTCTTCATGTAATGTGACATATTATGCATTTATATCAAATAAAATATTTCTTCGTGGAAATATAAAACCATTTCCATATACGGACAATATTGAGTCTTAAACATTGCGATTGTCTTAATAACCATTTCAATGTTTTTGTTGGATCGGTATAATATTCAGTGGAATAACTTGCGCTACAACTCTATTTTTTTCTTTCCGCTATCTTTATTCCCCCCTCTCTCTCTATTATCGTTTAATGTCTTATACCTCATTCAATTAAATAATTTAATGTTGGGATATGAATTATGTAAGGCTGTGTCATTCGTATATCATTCGTATATTTAAATCATTACATATTTTCATTATTCATATTATTATATTCATATAATTTATGTTCATCAAGTTTAATTTTTTTATATATTTCATCATTATTGTTTTTGTTTCTGGAGTAAGTATAGTATCAAGATTAAATCCTTTTCATCTGGCACGTGTCATGACTGATTAAATTATTGCAATTTCAATGTCTGACACCTTTAATGGCTTCATTGTTTAAACCATTGGTCATCTATAGCGGCATTTATAATTTCTCTCAATCCGATTTGTCAGTTTTATGGCTTTTCATTTACTCCGCCTACTAAGGCGTGATAAACACATCTTCTTATTCTTTAATCTGTTTTAGTTTTGTTGATTTTGATTATAGAAAAAAAGAGGATTCCAGTTTTAACTTTCGTCCTGTGCAGAAGTCTGTCAGGACAATCTCTACGGTTTGATCTAAAATACCGTGCCTTAAATTTATATAGTCTATTGTATATTACTAAATGATAGGATATATCTGTGTTGAAATATATTAATTTAAAAACACAAGTACTGTATGTATTTTATACAACCCTACAGGTGTAAACACTGAGGAGAAATGTTACGGACTTCCAGAACTACTCTATTTCACCGGGTTACCATTTCTATTGTTTGTATAACACAAGGTCAATACATGATTGTTTCAGATAAAAGATGTGTAGAAACAGGAAGAGGCTACTCGAATATGTTATGTACAACATGTAATGTACGAAGCTAGACTTGATTGTGAGAGTGAGTTTTTGAAGAGAGGTCACGATCTTGTTATATCTTGCTATTTGCGTAAATAAATCACTGACGATCAATTGTGTGTACTTTTGAACAGGAAATAAGTACGACGACGGATAAGCTTTATAAAACAAGAAGAAAAGTAAGGTCACCTCCTCATTGTTATTTTATGACAAAAACACATTATAACACTATCAGTTCAGGAATTCATAATTATAAATATGAAATAAATATGAAGTTATGCATTGCTTGCAAGTGTCACACCGCTAATATAAAATT